>CM055270.1:53168893-53626393 GCA_029237695.1 Conchocele bisecta | reverse complement strand
GTGCCAAGGGAAACTGTCGTGAAGATCGTGAAGGGACGCTGGATAGTCTAGGTAAACTTCAAGTATCAGCCCTTTATCTGCGTCTGGTGCGATAGACAGCACGTGCAATCTGTTCAACTCGAAATCGTCCAGCCACCGATAGCATCGCAACGGGAGATAACTGTTTTTCATAATATGCGGAAACAATGAGTTTACATCTAGATAACATAGGTAGGACTTCTTTTCGTCAGGATTGAGCTGTTCGCCCATTAGTTCCGAGTTAGCCCTCGCGTACCGAGGACTCCCAACAAAGGCGTAGCCTCCCTCCTGTTATTCCACTCTCGACCATTAGATGCATTTCTTGGTCCTGCAGTAGCTCAACTGCAGTATCACTGACCGTCAACATGGTTATTTCGAATAACTTTCTCAAGTTTGTATGTGTAATAACTGTCTCACGTTATCTTGAAAAACAACCCATAGCTGGGTTTCACATATGAGCATAACATGTAGATATACACATGACTGACACACATGTTGAGTTATCTTCATGGTGTTGTACATGTTTGATTGCGGACACATTATATTTTCAGGGTTAGGAGAACGCTTGTCAGTTATTTTGAATATAACTTCCTAAAGTTATGTTGACATTCAACACAGTTATGTGTAATCACGTCCTCCAGTTATAATCAGAAAAGCAACCATACGACCATGGTGACTAGCATCAGTCGAATAACCAAACTCGAAGAGGTGTCATCATGATCATAGATACTACACACCATGTACATGTTGTAAGAAAACAATGAAAACCTTGCTCACTGCACATGGTAGGTGCCTTAGGGGTGTACAAGACAAATCGTCATTGTCATGATGTGCATAATCATGTAAATGCTGGCCACATACATGATGTGTGTGTTTCACATAAGCGTAGACCATCGCTATGTTCATGATGTGATACATGCACTTTCCATATACCATATATACATACAAAAGTATACACTATATACTTACATGGCTAGGATAACCGTGCCAGCTAATTTAAATAGCTTCCTCAAGTTAGGTCGACATTCAACAAATGTCCTGTTACTTTTGGATAAAAATAACCTATGCCAGTAATGTGTATCTCTATCGTGACAGCATTTGATCAGTCTCGTTGAGACGATTCAAATGGTAGTCAAAAGTTGAAAACATGTCATTTGGATCGGATATGTCAACACTACTGGTTTTCACCAACAACGTGGTAACTCTTTTGACTGTATATGATGTAATCATGGTAATCTGGCAATCATCGTACTAGCTGTTAATTGGCCTGCCAGTTCCAGAATTTGAAAATTGCTTTTGTAGTAAATTAATAATTTAAATTTATGTTGTAATTTATATGAAAGTTCCTATTATTCCCCATGATTAGCTACATAACTATCTGTTTCCTCAAATATGCGTGTTATGTTTCATTCTGATCATCTCTGTGAGGTGGCTCAAATGAGTGATCACAACATTTACCTTTGTACATAATGTAAATGCCGATAAAATGTTTCACCACCCGCCAAGTCACATACTTAAAAAATATGCTAGATGTCATCACGTTTGACGCATTTATTTCCTATATATCAGTTGTATAACATGCACAGTTGCTATATCAGGCTATATCCATGCTAGCTACATTATTGTAACATATTTAATAACCATTTTGATTATCAATGGTATTCCCATGATTAAAACCTGTGCGTATCCGTCTTTTATATTTGCAGCAGATCAACTGCCCATTTTCTCCAGAATAATTTGCTCATACTCGGATGACCGGAACTATGAATCAAAACCTGGCATTTAGAGAAATGGTACTATTTCGACACATGTTTGTGTATTGTGCATTTATAATCTAAATGCGTTTTTCATTTTCTTTTGACAGACATTTGTCTGTAGAATCGTGAATAAGTATTGCTAAGTCATCATTATAATTCTGGCAATCAGTGTAGACACTGTTCAGACTGTCCGTTGTATGTTTCATGCACGTTTACATGCATTTTGGCAAACATCATGAACACTATCTAGTAGAATGGTTAAACATTACTATACTTCTAAGCAAACAAAATGCAAATGCATTTCAAGAAGCCATCGTTTGTTCATAACAAACTGCGCGCATTCGCAAACTAATATTGGTATACGTAGATTACAATCACTGTTTATACAGTGCCCAGCGGAAAACAAATGGTTTGGAAAGTTGTTTATCATTAACAGTATTCCCTGTGATAAGCCCGTTATTAACTGCATGCTATCATTGTGATACTATTTGTTTATGTAGCCCATTAATCCAATGTGAAAACATTATAAACCCATGAGTAAGACAGATGACACGGCCATAGAATTGATTATTGTAAATATCATGCTATCCTGTAACTATAATAATCATTATCATGCTGACAATCTGATAAAACCACTGACCCCTCTCAGACGTTCCTTTCAGGTGTCCCTCTCTCTCTATAAGTGGAGATATAATCATGATAATTGCCAGCCACTTGGGGGCCCATACAATCACTGTTCCCTGTTGTGCAGACCGTTAGCGTTGTTAGCATGACGGTGTTGGCAGATCTCATTTTGCGGCGCCGTTCATGCTTTGGAATATATTGAACTCATTAAATTAGCATTAGGTCAGTTCCACGGAGCAGATTATTTTACATTATAGAGTATGCAAAATACATGAATTCCGCATGAGCTCCGAACATTGTTCCAGCCAGCCTAACAAGCCACTCCATCCTAATTCCCCAAGTGTTGACCCTCGCTATGCCCCCCCCCCTCATCCCATCCCGCGAAGTTGGCGGGAAAAAACGTCGATATGCCTATAAATCCCATATGCCAATATGTTTATGTATGTTTAGGAAATACAATATTAACTTAACCTATGAACATGATGAACATATATCATTTTGTAACGCGAAAGTCGCATGTAAAATCAAATATATACTTATATCTAGCAAAATAATTTATAATTAAATGTAAAGGTAATACAACACAACCATCATTGCAGCACATTAACACATACCTTAAACAAGCAGTAACTAGAGAAAAGTGGATGGCGCGCCATCGCAATATACACACGTTTGTGCCTGAATGGCGAACAGTGCGAACATATATGTTGTTACCACCCATTAGAACCGTATTGGCGAGTCGGTTCAAATGACTGATAACAACATATAATTTTGTGCAGAAAAAAAGAAAACTAGTAAGTATTTTCAGTCCGAAAACAATATTCAGCATGAAAAGGATTGATCCAGTGTGAATAATATAAAGGTGTTGAGCTAGAAAGATAACACGGGTATGTGCTGTGCAGACCTTTAGAATGGTAAGATTCTCATGCTGTGTTTGCCGATCTCATATTATAATGTTCATGGTTGAGAATATATAACTTACGTTCATTGTATTCGTTAATTTAACATGAGGTCAGTTAACACTCTTCCACAGAGAACACTATTGCACACGATAGAGTTACTCTATCGAGGCAAGAGTTGTCATTCTTGAATCAACAATGTACCAGTTCTAGTCAACACTGTCAGCATAGTTTTCGAGTTATCTCCTTATGTATTTTCGCCCACTGATTTCTTGTCCGGAGCATAACTCACTTTTTGTTTTAATACGTTCATGAAACGTCACACATTCATAGACCACGGCCCACATGTGTGTTGCGGGCAAGAATGACACCTCTCAATAATTGTTTAAGCTATCTCCATTTGTCTTTTCGTAAATTAATTTCTTGTCACTTCAAAACTTGATTACTCTTTGAAACATTTTCATCATATTTAATCACTTTACTAACATATTAGTTATCTCCATTTATTGTTTGACTGCCTGTATGGATGGGTTGTGGCCTAGGTGTTAGAACACCGGATTTACAATCTGGAGGCTGTGGGTTCAAACCTCGCCTAGAGCATCAACAATACTTGCATAGTATTTCCATCTCATCCGTCTCTATATGACCTTAGCTGTTGCTCGGACATTAAACCCATTCACTTTCACTTTCACATTTGACTGCCTGTAGGTGGCGAGGGCGATAGACATGCGCTTGTGGACAAGCGTCAATTTCTAGTTAATGAGGGATCGCAGCTAGTTGTCTCCTTTTGCAAATATATTAATAGAGATCCGGTCCTATGCTGTATTCCAGCGTTTATTTCTTACTGAATAGCACAGAAATTAGTTTTGCGAACAGAGTAGACCCAGATTGCACTATGTATGCTAATTTCTCTCCTATGTAGCATAAGCTTGTACAAATATTATTTGTGCGTTATATCAAGTGCCCACTGCTTCCCAGATGGCAGACAAAAACTGACCACGCTCGTTGTCGGATCTTATAAACATGCTAAAAGACGCATTTGGCATGTTAGGGCCAGTTGCAATCAACCATGAACATCCTTTCACAAGACCGATAGTGTCAGCCCAGCCGGGGCGGATATTACGTCACCAAAGACCAAAAAACTAAACGGCATTCCTGATGTTTGCAATAGTAAATTATATGAGCATCGTGTCGGTGATTGAAACAAATTCATTTGTTTTCTGTAGAAATGAATGACCATAATTTGGATAGGCCTATAACTGCACATATCAATGACTTTGAACAGCGCCCGATGGGGTCTAGAGGGTAGTCGGACACCTCCGGGAATTTTTAAACAAATTAAAAATCGACTGTCCATTACTGACTCTCGGAATTATATTTACATCTCAGAAAGCGGGAGGAACGTTTTCCTGTGTAGCCAAGGGAAGATATTGTTAGGCGTGTTTGTTATCAATTTACTGCCGGTACTGATTTATATTTGTAAGTTTTCTTCAAATTTATGTTCGCATTTATCAACCGTACTATGCAGATTCCTTCATATATTTGTTATTTTCGTGACTGATATCCGCGCGACAGCATACGTATTTATTTAGAAAATGGAATGCATAGTTGTTAAAATCGAAAGTGGCCAACAGAACATTCAGAGCAAAATTATCCATTACTATTTATTTTTATATTTGTGTGGGTTTGAATTTTTGATAATGGGTTTACCATTTGAAAAAAAAATTATATTTATATCTGATGGTGGTCGCCAGATTGGATACGTTTGTTTTCTTTGAGATTTCCGGTTTCAACCCAAAATAATAAACATGCAGACGTCTCCGTCTACACCGACTACAATTGTTCCCGTGCTTGTTTGTAATTATTGTATATATAAAGTTTAAAAGAAATATTCGCAATATGATTGAATAATAAAAAATACCGGTCGTATGGTTATTTAGTTTCAAATGTCAGGGCTCAAGTCGTCCATATATATTATAAAAATCATTTGTAATATGCTCATTTGTATAAAAAATAATCGACAAAATCACTACGTGTTTTTTTTCTTGAAGGAAATGAAAACACAGCCAACTTTTTGAACCACTATGAAAACATCTAAAATTCTGCTACGCGTATCCAACAATACAATGTGTGTGAGCCACAAATAGTAAAGCGTACGGTTATAAATAGGACAACTTATTGCAATAACGCCACTATTTCGAGTGTCAAAATCCGACGTGACGTTGGTAAATTTAAGCGTAACATTTTCAGGCTTTCATGACGTTGTCATTAAGGCTGGCTTTCACAGAGCGCGGCCCATATAGTTGTTGACCACTTTACTAGCAAACTGTTCACTTGATACTAATATAAAGCCATGTCTCACCCATTCCGCGAAATCTGGTTCCGACGGACAAATTAGAACCTTACGCCGTGGACCACCAACAAAGCACCAGATACACACATTCATGTTGGAGCATAATTGTGTTGGTTGCTGATCGCAATATAATGGTACTTATGTCGATGATTTGCATATATAGTTCCATTATAAATAGTCGTATTATACACGTATACTTTCGTTTCCCAGTGAAGTCAAAAGTGGTCATGGTGATAGGTAAGTGGCACATGGATCAGACATTTTGAAAAGGTGTCAAATATCATAATCATACAAGTAGTCGGCTATTTGTTTTGTGTGATTGGGAGTGCTATATTCGATGAGCATGATGAGCAGTGATGAGAATGAAGTGGTGAACATTTACGACACGGATGTGATTCCACTGTACAGTATCATTAAATGTTGCAATGCGGTACCTGTTCGCAGACATTATGGTATTGGCGAGTCGGTTCAAATGACTGATAACAACATATAATTTTGTGCAGAAAAAAAGAAAACTAGTAAGTATTTTCAGTCCGAAAACAATATTCAGCATGAAAAGGATTGATCCAGTGTGAATAATATAAAGGTGTTGAGCTAGAAAGATAACACGGGTATGTGCTGTGCAGACCTTTAGAATGGTAAGATTCTCATGCTGTGTTTGCCGATCTCATATTATAATGTTCATGGTTGAGAATATATAACTTACGTTCATTGTATTCGTTAATTTAACATGAGGTCAGTTAACACTCTTCCACAGAGAACACTATTGCACACGATAGAGTTACTCTATCGAAGCAAGAGTTGTCATTCTTAAATCAACAATGTACCAGTTCTAGTCAACACTGTCAGCATAGTTTTCGAGTTATCTCCTTATGTATTTTCGCCCACTGATTTCTTGTCCGGAGCATAACTCACTTTTTGTTTTAATACGTTCATGAAACGTCACACATTCATAGACCACGGCCCACATGTGTGTTGCGGGCAAGAATGACACCTCTCAATAATTGTTTAAGCTATCTCCATTTGTCTTTTCGTAAATTAATTTCTTGTCACTTCAAAACTTGATTACTCTTTGAAACATTTTCATCATATTTAATCACTTTACTAACATATTAGTTATCATCTCCATTTATTGTTTGACTGCATGTATGGATGGGTTGTGGCCTAGGTGTTAGAACACCGGATTTACAATCTGGAGGCTGTGGGTTCAAACCTCGCCTAGGGCATCAACAATACTTTCATAGTATTTCCATCTCATCCGTCTCTATATGACCTTAGCTGTTGCTCGGACATTAAACCCATTCACTTTCACTTTCACATTTGACTGCCTGTAGGTGGCGAGGGCGATAGACATGCGCTTGTGGACAAGCGTCAATTTCTAGTTAATGAGGGATCGCAGCTAGTTGTCTCCTTTTGCAAATATATTAATAGAGATCCGGTCCTATGCTGTATTCCAGCGTTTATTTCTTACTGAATAGCACAGAAATTAGTTTTGCGAACAGAGTAGACCCAGATTGCACTATGTATGCTAATTTCTCTCCTATGTAGCATAAGCTTGTAAAAATATTATTTGTGCGTTATATCAAGTGCCCACTGCTTCCCAGATGGCAGACAAAAACTGACCACGCTCGTTGTCGGATCTTATAAACATGCTAAAAGACGCATTTGGCATGTTAGGGCCAGTTGCAATCAACCATGAACATCCTTTCACAAGACCGATAGTGTCAGCCCAGCCGGGGCGGATATACGGCTATAAAACCACAGACTGCCACATTAGCAGAAATCCATTAACCATTATAATGCTAGGAACGAAAATTGTTTTCCGCTGTTGTTTTATGTTTTGCCTTTTTTCTCAATAAAACATGGTTTCACAGCATGCTAAAGTGTTGTCGAAGTTTGTTTTTTGATAGGAAAAATGGAAAATAAAAAATAAGCAGCAGACCAACATTTGTATTCATCAGTGTAAAGGTTAACATGTTAAAAGGTTATACAACGGTAATCAGTTGCAATTCTACAGGACAACCGTGCTAATTGTTTTCTACATAATTTCATAATGTGTAAAGTAATTTACACCATCCAAACTGGGCATATAATGAAACCTTTCTAAACCCGACACTCTTGAAGGTCCCCGAATGTCCGGTTTAGAGAGCTACAACTGTAATTCACTGCACACTGCAAGATTTTCAATACATATAAATTACAGTGAAACTCCAACACTATTAAACACACAAGTTTTGTATGTCGTCCGGGTCAGAAAGGTTCCTCTTTGTACATGGTTGGTGATCAATATGCTTACGGCATGTGACATGCTAGATTTATATATGGGCCGCGCTCTGGAAAAAAACAGCCTTAATGACAACATTTTCGATTTTCACTTTTTTACATTTTCTGATGCGGACACCTTTCAAAAACAATATTCTGAAAAGAAAATGCAATTATTTTTCATAGTTTTTGTTTTATCTCACTTTTTGTAGCACCATGTGAATCACGTACGGAAAATCGTAACGTCATCGAGAAAATGACGTTATTGAAACTGCGACGTTTGTACAATGAAACTCAACAGCCTACAGTACTTTGCTGATATTAGTTACACTAAATGTATCTACAAGTGTTAGTATGTATACTATAAAACATTGAACAGAATAAAACTATGATATGCACATGTAGTGAACAAAACAAACGCACTACTATCGATTTGAAATCTATAATTAGCCGACCTGTGGCTTCGTAATTTGCCACCATCGCCATAATAGATTCATAATGACATACATGTGTCACCAGAAAGATACATTGCACTTATTTCAGAATTTAGGCCAGAATATAATTGACGTCATCTACAGTTAATTGTGACGTCATTTATTGATGTAGACATTACGTCACCAAAGACCAAAAAACTAAACGGCATTCCTGATGTTTGCAATAGTAAATTATATGAGCATCGTGTCGGTGATTGAAACAAATTCATTTGTTTTCTGTAGAAATGAATGACCATAATTTGGATAGGCCTATAACTGCACATATCAATGACTTTGAACAGCGCCCGATGGGGTCTAGAGGGTAGTCGGACACCCCCGGGAATTTTTAAACAAATTAAAAATCGACTGTCCATTACTGACTCTCGGAATTATATTTACATCTCAGAAAGCGGGAGGAACGTTTTCCTGTGTAGCCAAGGGAAGATATTGTTAGGCGTGTTTGTTATCAATTTACTGCCGGTACTGATTTATATTTGTAAGTTTTCTTCAAATTTATGTTCACATTTATCAACCGTACTATGCAGATTCCTTCATATATTTGTTATTTTCGTGACTGATATCCGCGCGACAGCATACGTATTTATTTAGAAAATGGAATGCATAGTTGTTAAAATCGAAAGTGGCCAACAGAACATTCAGAGCAAAATTATCCATTACTATTTATTTTTATATTTGTGTGGGTTTGAATTTTTGATAATGGGTTTACCATTCGAAAAAAAATTATATTTATATCTGATGGTGGTCGCCAGATTGGATACGTTTGTTTTCTTTGAGATTTCCGGTTTCAACCCAAAATAATAAACATGCAGACGTCTCCGTCTACACCGACTACAATTGTTCCCGTGCTTGTTTGTAATTATTGTATAAATAAAGTTTAAAAGAAATATTCGCAATATGATTGAATAATAAAAAATACCGGTCGTATGGTTATTTAGTTTCAAATGTCAGGGCTCAAGTCGTCCATATATATTATAAAAATCATTTGTAATATGCTCATTTGTATAAAAAATAATCGACAAAATCACTACGTGTTTTCTTGAAGGAAATGAAAACACAGCCAACTTTTTGAACCACTATGAAAACATCTAAAATTCTGCTACGCGTATCCAACAATACAATGTGTGTGAGCCACAAATAGTAAAGCGTACGGTTATAAATAGGACAACTTATTGCAATAACGCCACTATTTCGAGTGTCAAAATCCGACGTGACGTTGGTAAATTTAAGCGTAACATTTTCAGGCTTTCATGACGTTGTCATTAAGGCTGGCTTTCACAGAGCGCGGCCCATATAGTTGTTGACCACTTTACTAGCAAACTGTTCACTTGATACTAATATAAAGCCATGTCTCACCCATTCCGCGAAATCTGGTTCCGACGGACAAATTAGAACCTTACGCCGTGGACCACCAAGCACCAGTACATACACACATTCATGTTAGAGCATAATTGTGTTGGTTGCTGATCGCAATATAATGGTACTTATGTCGATGATTTGCATATAGTTCCATTATAAATAGTCGTATTATACACGTATACTTTCGTTTCCCAGTGAAGTCAAAAGTGGTCATGGTGATAGGTAAGTGGCACATGGATCAGACATTTTGAAAAGGTGTCAAATATCATAATCATACAAGTAGTCGGCTATTTGTTTTGTGTGATTGGGAGTGCCATATTCGATGAGCATGATGAGCAGTGATGAGAATGAAGTGGTGAACATTTACGACACGGATGTGATTCCACTGTACAGTATCATTAAATGTTGCAATGCGGTACCTGTTCGCAGACATTATGGTCACAGGATAGTATTATGGTTCGGTTCAACACAATATTTACTCAAACAATGTTTAATAGTTATAATTATCATCTGATCATGGTTATCATACACTGGGTAATATGTGTTAAAGAGACATGTGTCAGTAGTTTGGTTATTTTTTTTTTTTATTTATTTTTTTTTTTCTTCTTATATTTAAGGGTGGGAAATGGCTCGAAGACCTTCCATACCCGGACATGTGACCATAAATTATCAGGCTAATGGCCGTTGACCCATTTGTTTCCGAATTTACTGATATATGCGATACAGTCGAAATATGTGCATTAAATGAAGGAGACGATGAGGCGGTCAGTTTAACCTAGTTAGTTAATTCTCCTATTGCACAATGCCGATATGTCAGACCGTGACAAGGGCCGAGTGTGCGTGCGTGAACATGATATATGGAGACTCAGCCGTTACATTGTTATATTACCTGCTAATGCTATCAGAGGGTTGGACAAGGCAAGACAGACCAAGCAGAGACGGATCCACGTGATATGGGCAAATGCAACGTCCACAGAGAAGGACCAACAGCGCAGGCCGTTTGCTTAGTTAATTCACATTCGCTTATATTTCATGGTATGCTACAATAGGTGTCACATTTTGACACAACGTCGTAAATGCGCCTTTTATTTTAACAATTGCAAAAGTTAATCGAAAAAATTCAGATCACGCATTCGATGAACTAAATAATATTAAAGTTATACAATGTGTATTTTGTAGTCTTTCTTTTGAAATACAATGTGTGGGATCCGTGTAGAAAATGAATGAAAATCTGCGCATTTTACAATGTCTTCCGAAAATGTCACACTTTACAAATTACGTCGCGAATGCGCATATTTTAAAGTTACCTTAGTTTGTGTGATGCTAAATATTTGGTGATTTATATAGCACGGTAATTATGTTGTAACTACAAATGTGTTTTAACTTCTTTTTAGTAGTGTACATTTTCTGGCGGTCGAACATTAACATCATAAAGTCTACGCTCTTTAAAATGTCTAGTGGCAATATCACACCTTGCAAATTTCATCATTATTGTGCATTTTTTTAAAAAGTTGCCGTCGTTTATGTGATAAGATTTTCTGCCTCTTTTTGTTTTACGCTAATGCTATTGTAATTACGAAATGTGCATTTTATCTTCTTTCTAATAAGGTATATTTTATGGTGGTTGCCCATGAACTTAATAAAATAATACATACTTCAAAATGTCTTGTGGAAATTTCACATATTGCGAATTACGTCACTATTGTACATTCCTTAAAGCGTAAACGTAGTTTTTCGGGTATGAAATTTATGCAAGAATGTGTTGTAAAACAATTATATTGTAATTACAAAATGTGCTTTTTGTCTTCCTTCTTGTCGGTCGCACATAAACATACTACACAAATAGGTCTAGTGGAAATGTCATAGGCCGCAAATTACGTCGCTATTGCACATTTTTAAATGTTTCCTTAACTTGTGTAGTATAATTTTAACAGGGCTCACGCTGGGCTTCGCAAATGGCGCCAAATGCGCTAATAAATTGAATGTGGCACAAGAAAGCAAAATTTGGCGAAATTAATGGCGGCGGTAAAAAAAATAGCAAAATTGACACAAGTCTGCTTTTCCTAGAACACGGTCTCTGTGTGTGTATTGATGGTCCAGACTGGGTTTTCGCTTGCCTAAGAGGAAGCATATTTCCCTTGGAGAAAATCAATAACCAGTCCTCTATGGAATGTCATATCCGCCATAATTATATTTCTCTTGCTGCTTGCTGGCTGATGACATTTTAAGTTATATCCGTCTTATTACAATTATATGTGGCTTGATGATTGCTGGCTGATGACCGTCTTATTACATTTCCATGTATGTGGCGTGATGCTTTATTCATTCGTACCGTTTCAATGCGTTGTGTGTTGATTACTATGACGGGGGATTACAGTCAATAACGCGAGGGTAGCTCGCGAGTTAAAATACAGCACGCGAGATCTTAAATAGCGAGCTTGTAATTAGTAGCACGCGTGGTAAATGTTGCTCGCGTGCTAATGACGGGGCAAGACAGTCAATACACGACGTTTTACTGTAGCTCGCGTGGGTCTTATACCTCGCGTGCTAAAGTAACCACGCGTGCTGTTGCTTAGGCTCGCGAGCTGAAGAATGGCTCGTGTGCATATTGTAGCTCGCGTCCTACAATGACCACGCCAGCTCCTTTAAGGGCTCGTGTGCTATAATGGCTCGCGTGGGTCTTGTACCTCGCGTGCTAAAGTAACCACACGTGCTGTTGTTTAGGCTCGCGTGCTGAAGAATCGCGTGCTATAATGGCTCGCGTTGGTCTTGTACCTCGCGTGCTAAAGTAACCACGCGTGCTGTTGCTTAGGCTCGCGAGCTGAAGAATGGCTCGTGTGCATATTGTAGCTCGCGTCCTACAATGACCACACGAGCTATTTTAAAGGCTTGTATGCTATAATGGCTCGCGTGGGTCTTGTACCTCGCGTGCTAAAGTAACCACGCGTGCTGTTGCTTAGGCTCGCGTACTGACGACTGGCTCGTGTGCATATTGTAGCTCGCGTCCTAGAATGACCACGCGAGCTATTTTAACATGTTTAAGGGCTCGTGTGCTATAATGGTTCGCGTGGGTCTTATACCTCGCGTGCTAAAGTAACTACGCGTGCTGAAGAATGGCTCGTGTGCATATTGTAGCTCGCCTCCTACAATGACCACGCGAGCTATTTTAAGGGCTCGCGTGCTATAATGGCTCGCGTGGGTCTTGTACCTCGCGTGCTAAAGTAACCACGCGTGCTGTTGCTTAGGCTCGCGAACTGAAGAATGGCTCGTGTGCATATTGTAGCTCGCGTCCTACAATGACCACACGAGCTATTTTAAGGGCTCGTGTGCTATAATGGCTCGCGTGCGTCTTGTACCTCGCGTGCTAAAGTAACCACGCGTGCTGTTGTTTAGGCTCGCATGCTGACGAATGGCTCGTGTGCATATTGTAGCTCGCGTCCTAGAATGACCACGCGAGCTATTTTAACATGTTTAAGGGCTCGTGTGCTATAATGGCTCGCGTGGGTCTTGTACCTCGCGTGCTAAAGTAACTACGCGTACTGAAGAATGGCTCGAGTGCATATTGTAGCTCGTGTCCTAAAATGACTACGCGAGCTATTTTGAGGGTTGGGTGTGGTTACAATTTAGCTCGTATGGTAGTAACAACCGATCACATCGTCTGTTACAAATATATATGGTTAATACTGTGTTTGTTGTTGTTGTTTTTGTTGCTATATACGAGACTGACATTTCGGCGCTTATTTTGTTCGCTTAGTCCATCTTCAGTCTGGGTGGACACCGGCCTGTGATCAATAACTGATGGGTGTATCCGAGGGCAAGTACAGTACTCGACCCATAAAGGCAAGAACTGGAGTGGCCGTCAGAGACATCAGATACATGTACTATACCAACATTAGTGCACAGCATTAATTTAGATGCACAATGATATCTTAATTCCATCTCAATGTACCATCAATGAGTCTATGATAGCAACCGCAGTACCAGCCCCCAAGGGGGGGGGGGGCATGCACAGAGGCCACCATCACTGACACCAGCTGGGCCTATTTTGAGCAATAACAAACATTAGTTTCCATTTACAGTGAATCATAAATGCATGATAGGTGGATTTGAAGGCATATTCAATATCTACTTAATAAGTATATAAGTTTAGCAATAAGTATAGGCTATTGGCGATCTTTCAGAATTAATGAAAATTATGTCCATTTTGGCGAATTGTGACCATGGTCCGTTACAGACTCGTGCGACTTTATGATACGCTCAGCCAAGCAGTCGGTTACACGAAATATGCGACTATCGTAGCCACATATCAGCATGGCCGTACGGTCTGGTAAGGGGGGCCTACACTGATATGCAGAGAGATATAAATTCGTACAGTTGTTAGCTCTCGGCAGGGTAGTGGAATTACAAGGAATTTTATGTACATGTATACCTGGTACAATGTACATGTGTAGGTCTATGCATGACGGGTTACTTAATAGCATGCTTCAATAAGCGAAAATCGCTCATAACTGTATATAAAATGAACAACAAAGGCTGACTGTTCAAATATCAACTCACGAGCGGCGAGTGAATTTTCAAGGGGAGGCATCATGAATTCGTGTTCAGTTGACATCGTATCAGATAGCGTGAATCTGTGATTTAATGGCAGCTACATGCAATCAGGGTAGTGGATCAGGGTAGTGGATGTGTCCATGTTCCACATGTATATGTGCATGGTTAATATCTACCCGCGCACTGTCAAGTTTGGTCTGCCCATGGTCCAGATCTGCAAATATATAGTTCATATTCGTGTTCTGTGTCCATATCGGCAATCACGTGGTTAATATATACCTAGCTATGATGAATAGCAACATGCATATATAATAGATATATTCTCAATGATGCCATGTAATATTTTAAACTACTAAAGCAGTCGAGTGTCTGTTCTGGACGGGTACTATACATTTACACAAGCATAATGCACCTATCCTACCGGGGGGGGGGGGGGGGGGTGGCTGCGGAGTCCACCGGGAAATATACATTCCCGACTGTGAGGATTAAATCTGTGTCTAATTCCCGAGGGTGGGGACTGTCATTTTCCTATATAAAACTGATATGCAATTTTGTTGGATGTCTAATTCCCCACCCTTGGGCATAATGGGTTGTCTAATTCTCGGGTGTCGGGAATATTTTGCTGTCTAATTCGCCGCGGGTTCCCCCCCCCCCCTCCCCCATCGGGCGGGGAAGACATTACTAGGTGCATAATTCACTCACCTTTCATAATACAAGCCCATATATGCGTAGAATATAATTATAGCATTCATATAATGTTAGGAAATCAGAAAGTTATAATAGCAGTATAAGTAAGTCTCTGGGCAACTATAATTAGAATTTTGACGTTATGTTATTAAATGAATACAAAGAAATATAATATATAAAGCTGCACATGAACTAGAATATTATTCAATGGGATGCCATTTGTCTGAATTTTAGACTGTTTCCCTGACTATCAGTTTATTACTACATGTATAAGCCAACATCCGATGCTATTAATTTTACGGAAAATAATGCACCGATCAATGTTTTCCCCGCCCGGAGGGGTGGCGAGCAACCCCCGAGAAATTCGACAAAGGTTAAAATATACTGTCTAATTCCCGACTGTCGGGATTACATTTGTGTCTAATTCTCGGTGGTCGGACGGTCTTTTCCCCATAGAAGCCTGTATCTGCGATGTTGGTAGACGTCTAATTTCCCCCACCATAGAGCGTAATTGGCTGTCTAATTCCCGGGTCTCTGGAATATTTTGTTGTCTAATTCCACGTGGGTGCCGTGCCGGCTGTCCAACCCACACCCACAGGGCGGTGACGACATTTATAAGTGCATAAGGTTGGTACTTTAATTTATCCAATCATTTGTGGAACTGCAAATACAATATTTACCAGACCATTATTTTAATATATTTTACATTTACAATGGCGATGTGAAGAAAATGGCTTCGAATGAAAAATTGCCAATACAAGTCAATACACGGTTCCCGATTTCTGAATGAATTTCCAGCGATATTTGCAATATAAATTGATATTTTATTAAATTTATATTGCACATATCTCTAGAAACAAGACAATACAGAATACACAAAAGTATACCGAAACTTTACCTGTAAATACAATATTTACCAGACAATTATTTTAATATATTTTACATGTACAATGGCGATGTGAAAAGAATGGCGTCGAATGAAAAAGTGCGCCGTGTTGCGTGCGCATACAACATGCATTCCAGTGTTAATCACGTGATAGGAGAACAATAGTGCAACCAATAAGTACTGAAATAGAACAGTTCAGTATGCTACATAAAAGTATTACGTTTTACACTATTGACGGCAGATGACACTGGTTATAGACTGGATGTGAACATACATAACAAATACGCAGGTTTTTGTAATATCTATTCCCATTTAATAATTTCATCTGCCACACATTGTATACACAATGTCATGACTTACCATTAGAAACACAGTAAAATACCAAATTATTGGGGTAGTTCCCAAGCAGTATTCGTGAGGGGTATATTGCCCTTTGCGTACGCCAGATTCCGTCCTAATTGGAGGGTATTCCGTACGACGAGCTACAGTACGCCGTACGCGACGATTGTACTCGTAGTGTTTAGTATTCCGTACGCCAGCAAATTCCGGGTGCCGCGAAAAAAAATCAGTTGAAAACTGGTAAATGTACCGATAAATCGCGTCTACAGTGTTGTATGTTTCAAAGTTTTCTTGGAGGACCTCACCTACCACCCTCTGCAAGATAAGCGAAATAAATGAAAATGTGGTGCTGGCAACGGTCCCGGATTTATTAGGTATGGTCGGTCAGCTTTTATTTTTATACGAAATCGCCATAAATATTTGGGCTTACATGCCAAATAGTACCGCTACATACATTATGCATGGCCCTAATCAGCAAAGCGAACAACTATTAAGTCAGCGGCTGAATCTCAGACATACAAACAGCAACAACAAAATGGACTCTGACTATGCTGCTGTTGTTGTTGTTTTTCGGACAGGTTTAAATGGCGGCCCGGATATATTTGTAACAGACGTTGTGATTGGTTGTTACTGCCACACGAGCTGAATTGTAACCACACGAGCCCTTAAAAGAGCTCGCGTGGTCATTATAAGACGCGAGCTACAATATGCACACGAGCCATTCTTCAGCACGCGAGCCTAAACAAGAGCACACGTGGTTACTTGAGCATGCGAGGTACAAGACCCAGGCGAGCCATTATAGCACACGAGCCCTTAAAATAGCTCGCGTGGTCATTGTATGACGCGAGCCATTGTATGACGCGAGCTACAATATGCACACAAGCCATTCTTCAGCACGCGAGCATAAACAACAGAACGCGTGGTTACGTTAGCACGTGAGGTGCAAGACCCACGCGAGCCATTATAGCACACGAGCCCTTAAAATAGCTCGCGTGGTCATTGTAGGACGCGAGCTACAATATGCACACGAGCCATTCTTCAGCACGCGAGCATAAACAACAGCACGCGTGGTTACTTTAGCACGCGAGGTACAATACCCACGCGAGCCATTATAGCACACGAGCCCTTAAAATAGCTCGTGTGGTCATTGTAGGACGCGAGCTACAATATGCACACGAGCCATTCTTCAGCTCGCGAGCCTAAGCAACAGCACGCGTGGTTACTTTACCAGGCGAGGTATAAGACACACGCGAGCTACAGTAAAACATCGTGTATTGATTGTCTTGCCCCGTCATTAGCATGCGAGCAACATTTACCACGCGTGCTACTAATTACAAGCTCGCTTGCTTAATGTGCCACACGAGCTTGTAATTAGTAGCACGCGCGCTACATTTACCACGCGAGGTAAAAGAAGCACGCGAGCTATTTAAGATCTCGCGTGCTGTATTTTAACTCGCGAGCTACCCTCGCGTTATTGACTGTAATCCCCCGTCATAGATTACATTCTAAGTAGCTTGATGTTTCTCTGGTAGTGACATCCCGAGTTCCATTATTGATTATTGCATCGCTGTTTTGCTATGCTCGCTAAGCCACGCCCCTTGACAACAACAATTGCAGCAGTAATTTGGGAACAACCATTATGACGCCAGGTGCGCTGCTAAAACTTAAAATAGTTATCCCTAAAAGTATTTAATATGCTGGTACCTGTCATACAATGCGTTGCTCTCTAAATTGGTTCCATGTCCCTAACGGTGTTGATGTAGATTGATGCCGCCTTTTCTGTTGCGCCATGTTTAGGTGAAAAGACATCAAATAGTTTTACTGTATAATTTAACCGAATCCCAGCCAGTCTTTCCTACTTTCACTATTCGTATGAATGTTGTGAGACCAACCGCGTCATGTCAGGCGCGGATCCAGGATTTCGGGTTAGGGGGGGGCGAGGGGGCGGGGGCGTAACTATTTTGCAATACTTGACTATATTATCGAACGAGCGTAGGATTGTAGTTCAGGTTGTTGTTGTTGTGGATGCTGTCAGATGATGCTGCTGCTGCTGCTGCCCCGCGTTATTGCGCGTTGGCTGCACCCCCCAATGAACAATACATTCGTGGGGAGCACGCGATGGGTAATTTAACGATCGGGGTTCATCCTGACCGGAATCCTGACTGGAGACCTGGTTTGGCCCTCACATACGTCTTTGGCATTTTGTATAAATTCACAACGCGAACATGCAAACGTGCCTTGTAACTTGTAAAAAATCTCGCTCACCCCTCCCTGAATCCGCACATGCATGAGTAGTAGTAAGGGAGTCAAAATGATACCACTTACCGTGATATCATTTATAACCCTTTATAATACCCCCACCACCCCCGAAAAAAATGAGTCCCAATTATATTGGTAATTGACTTTTAAAAAAAGTCGAAATCATTAATGCGAGTACAATAGTTTATATTCCAACACCCCATTTTTCTCCTCCGATATAGCTAATTTATTTCGCAGATCAGCAACTAATTCTACCAGCTCTAGTCTACCACGTTCACCTTTAGCCACAGGGCAGCGTAGTTGCTTATGTCTACAAAGAGTTTGGGCACTAACGATTTACAAGGCACTGGGGGCATTGCAATTGTGGGGGGGGGGGCACAAGGAAACTTTCTACGTCTCGCTAGATGCCTTCGTAGATAGTCTTTACACGTAAACGTCTTACAACAAGTCACACACTCCATTATATATGTATATAACCTATGATTTATCTGTTCAATTGTACGTGAAAAAAACATGATGTAAATTTTTCACGTCCAATTGAACAGATAAATTGTATAGGTTATACAAAAGTATATATACAAAGTATATACAGAAAATATGATAACGCCAGAAACTAGAGCAGAAATAGAAAGTTTGAGAAGAGAAGCCGAATCTCTAGGAATTACTATAGCACACGGTTGAGAGTTAGGGCGTTGACAAAGCTGATAAATGCCACAAAGAATGAGGCGTTTATGAAGCGGTTTACCCGCGCCTATAAAAGAGGGGCATTTAAAGACCTCTCACTAGCAGAGGAAGTTGGTAACAGAATTCAAAAAGAAAGTATTGCGGAGCTAAGGGCTAGCGTTATAGCACCAAAAAAGAGAGCTTGGGTAAAATCTTCTCTCGTTCGCGCGATAGTGGAAAAAGGTGAAGAAATATTTAGGGATCACGATGAAACATTGGAAAAGGTAGAAAAGGGAAGACGGGTAGTTACATTTTCTTTTCGTAAAAACATTGACATTAACGAGTCTGAACGCATGTCCGAGAAACTCGCTCCGTATTACTAACCATTTTTATTTGAGATATTCATATTCTTACAAGCTAGAACATATGGAGGAAACTAAAAATGGAAAACCTATAACTATAATAATGCACAAAAAGCTCGGTAGTAGCGAACCACTATCATCAATGAAAACAGTTAAAAAATGGCTGTCAGATAAGGAGCAAACACGAATAATGTCCGAAAAAATAGACAGACCAAATACAAAGTGGAAGTTTGTAAGATGGGTAGAGGTTTTCGTAAAGCTAATACAGGGCAGTAGGGGAATAGATTTGGGACTACAATCCAAAGAAGCGGCAGGAGGAGAACTTCCAGAATGGCTGAAGAATAAAAAAGGTATGTATTCTTTAGATAAGTATAATGACGACCTTTGTCTGTTCATGTGTCTAGCTATGCATATGACAGATAAAAGACCTGACAGATGTACAGAAAAGGCGAAAGAACGTAGTAAGCAATATTTCGGTAGTAATGTGGTTTCACCAATTCCTTTTTCAGATCTGAAAAAGGTTGAAGAGTTTTTTAAAATCGGTATAGAAGTATATCAACCCACCGAATGTAATGTATGGTGGTTGAAAAAGGTACCAGCGCACTATAAGGCAATAGGTAATAAACCAATGACAATAGGACTGTTTAATAATCACGCATTTCTGATAAAAAACCTTAAAAACCTATCTAAAATTTACGCCTGCGATAATTGCAAGCAGAAATTCACGAAAGCGAGTAATATGAAGAGACACGGACCAAAATGTATGAAAGGTGAGACAAAAGTAGTATGTGATGGTAATTATTTGAGCGCCAGCGTTCGTCGTTCGAGAAAGCGTTCTACCCAAAATGTAACAGTTATGGGGCGATCGATTGGATGTACTCTGTGGAAAAGCAGGAGGGAATTCACATTCATCACGAACAGTGTGGACACGGGGGTGAAAGATGGGTTTTAGGAGCTCCAGTAGATGGATACTGTACAGAAACTAATACCGTATATCAATATCACGGCTGTTACTGGCACGGGTGTGAGATTCATGCAAAGCATAGAAAAGAAGAACGCGCATCCACTATGAGAAGAGATACATTTATTAGAAGTAGCAAAGAATTCAACCTAGTAGTTATGTGGGAATGCGAATTTCAAAGAACGGGTAGTATATATTGAACGGGTATCAGATAGTATACGATTTTGAGGCATATCTCAACCCAGAATTTGAAACTCTCGGTAATAATCTAGAGTACGAAGCCGAGCACGTTCCGGTAAGCGTTAGTATAGGAGATAATTTCTCAGTAACTCATATTTGTGATAAAGATCCCGCAAAACTTATAGAAAAATTCGTAGAAGATTTGAAAGTCAGGGGAAAAGCTATAAGAGAAGAAGTGTGGTCAAGATATGGGTTTAATACAGAACATTTACGTAAAAACCAAATCGCCAAGATCGAACAGTGGATAGAGCAAGTACCGGTTATAGGTTTTAACAGCAGCAAGTACGATATAAACTTAATAAAGAAATACCTAGTAGGCGAACTGGCATTAACAACAAAGAAAGTAATGGTCGGAAAACGGGCAAACGCAACAATATTTCTATTTACTCCAGAGTTTAGATTTCTTGATGTAATACTTTATCTAGGACCTAGTGTAAGTTACGATAGTTGGATAAAAGTCTACGAATGCAAAGGACAGAAATCTTTCTTTCCTTACGAGTGGTTCGATTCTACAGACAAACTGGATTACCCAGGACTACCGGATATAGAGAATTGGTATTCCAAACTATCTGGGAAAATGTTAATAAATGAAACAGAATTAAGTAAATGTCGTAGAATTTTCGAAGAAAATAATATGAAAACTTTCAGAGATTGGTTGAAATATTATAACGATTTTGATGTAGTACCGTTCCTAGAAACGGTGGAAAAAATGTGTGAATTTTATAAACACAGAGGTGTGGATATTTTCAAAGATGCGGTAACACTACCTGGAGTAGCTATACAATATTTATTGAGAGCAACCATTAAAGAACAAAAATCTTCAAAGACGATTATACCGGAGGATGCTCTATATGCACCAAAAGAAGAAACATACGAAATGATGTAGGACGCTCTAGTTGGCGGTCCATCAATAGTATTTACACGATATGCAGAAGCTGGTGTTTCAAATATTAGAGTGGGTTCCAAACCTTGCAAGGCTGTTTTGGGGTACGATGCAAACGCGTTATATTTATCTACGTTAAATAAAGAGATGCCGTGTGGGAGAGAAACTATACACCATATAGATACCCCACATAACCCTAAATTTATTAAAAAGTTTTGTAAAATAGTTTTATCTGGAGACTGGTTTGGGTTTACGGAGGTGGATATAGAAGTTCCACACAACTTAAAAGATAAGTTTTCTGAAATGTCCCCAATATTTATAGTAGAGGTTGATGAAGTTCCCACACACATGTTAAAATATTTAAAACATACTGGCCGAACAAGAGGAGATGGAAAGAAATTGGTGGGATCTATGACCGCCACTAAAGTATTGCTGTACGCGCCACTGTTGAAATGGTATTTAAAACACGGCCTAGAAATAACTGGAGTTCATCGTGTTATAGATTATATTAGCGGAAAACCATTCGAATGGTTCGCAAAAGAAGTTACAGCCGCAAGACGAACAGGTGATAAGAAACCAGTAGCCGACATAATGAAATTATTAGGATACTCGTGTTGTGGAAAAATGATAGAGGCAACGGAGAGACATTTAAATACGACATATACACAAAACGAAACCTGTGTTGACAAAGCATTAAGATCTGCATTCTTTGACGATTTGGAAGAGATAGGAGATGCGTACGAAATATCTTCAAGAAAACCCAGGTGTGCGGTAAAGAGACCATTCAATTGTGGAATAGCGGTTTATCAACTAGCTAAATTGAGAATGTTGGAATTTTACTACGAATTTCTAGACAAATACGTAAAAAGAGAAGACTTTGAATTATTACAGATGGATACTGATAGTATGTATATAGGAGTTAGTGGAAAAACGATAGAGGAATTGATTAGACCTAACTTACTAGACGAGTTTGAAAAAGAAAAAAAGAAATGGTTGGCTTGGGATAAATGGAGCGAAAGAGAGCCCGGACTTTTCAAAATGGAATTTAGCGGGGATAGGGCGATAGCGTTATCTAGTAAGTGTTATTTCGTAGAAAAATTTAAATCCACTAAAGATAATTTGGAACAAATTAAAATTAATAAAAACTCTGCGAAAGGAATGTCCAAGAGAACTAACAATTTAAATTGGGATAGATATAAACGAGTACTAAGTGAAACTACAGAAGATGGAAAACACATTATAGATGTAGCACAAAATAGAGGATTTAAAATGAAAGACGGCGTTATGAAAACGTACTGTCAACAAAAATTAGGACTCTCGGCATACTACGATAAAAGACGTGTGTTACCAGACGGAATACATACAGAACCTCTCTAAAGACTCTGACGATCCGGGGGTAGCTGGGTGTCAGAAGGCACCATAAGAAGTTCTTCGCGAACAAACCCTCGAGATGGCCCATCATCCAAATAGTAGAGCACGGGCTCATCAGGTTTGGTAATAGATCGATCTAGATGATATACATTGAGAGACCACACGGGATCAGTCGCGCGGCGGCTGCCACCTTCGAGATCTCCCGGTTGATAGAGGTACCGGACTTCAATATCTGATGGAAGCCGTTGCTCCTCTAAACCAACGGGTCGCCCGCGCGAGACGGCAGAGGGCTTGCTCGTCACCCTTTTAAACTTGATAGCATCTACAGGCTTCTTACCTATCAATCTGGTCACCTCTCCGTTCAGTGCGGAGATCACGGCGGGCAGTCCGGTCACCCACTCGGTCGATCGTGAATGGGGGTCTACAAGTTCTTTGGCGTATTGGTGTCCAAACAGTCTCTCAGCCAGGGTTCGATTGAAGCGCTCCACGATCCCCTGGTCCCGGTGGATGTTGACGCGGCCGCGTCTGACAGAAACGTTGTGCTTAGACAATAGATGAGAGACCGCGCCCATGAACTCGCGGCCGGGATCGACCTTGAGAAGATTCGGCAATTTGAGAGGACTCCTCTTATATATTCGGGAAAGAACCTCGGCCACCTCCTTAGACTCTTTAGTGGTCAACGGCTCAGCCCCCTTATAACGACTCGCTACGTCAACGATTGTCAGTGCGTACTTGTACGTCTTGCGACCGACGCGATCGTGAGGTAGAAACAGGAGATCCGCTTGGTGAACTTGGTTCGGCACCGGCACGGGCGCGGAATATTGTGAGGCGCGGGTAAATAGATCTGCCAGATGGCCTACTTCTTGAGCCATTCCTTGACAGCGTTTTCTGAAACCTTGGTCGCCGCCGCGAGGTTCTTGATGGCAACGAGTCCCTTCCAGTAGCCGCGGGGGCTGTAGTATGTGTTTGCCAGCTTGCGCGCTAGGCGAACCGATAGTTTGGTATCAAGTTTGCGCGTGTTCATCGTATGCGAAGTATTCTAATATATCGGACAATCTCCAACATGCCATCGCCAGTTCGTCCGGTAACTGCGTCGTTAATAATAAACCTTTGTTGGAAGTACAATCACATTTGGAGGTTAAGTTCTGAAGGAACTCGGAGGAATCTAATTCATCGATTGGAGTTGAGGAGGAATATAACATCCGCTTTGCGAAAAGGGTGGCCGCTTTTTTTATCCTCGCGCCACGTCTCGAGAGAATCTCGGGCCAGATGAATCATACTCTTTGCACCGGGTAAACGATGCTTAAGGTCAGTGTAGCCTACATCGATCATAGCATTCAAATAAAGATCGTCAACTAACATCGTTCTATATATATATATATTTATAAAAAAAAAATGTTTTTTAAATAATTAATTAATTTAAAATCTCGATTGGATATAGTAGGTGACGATACCCACCACACCCATTCCCACGACGATGAACGCGATCTCGCGGTCTTTTGGGGCTCTGACGGTACATAGAAATCTGAAAGTTGGGGCTCGCGATCCATTGGATCTAGACTTTTCTGTGGATATGCCAGCGCGTACTCGCGGTTGGCTTCTTCAACGTTCTGGAAAGTTTGTGCGGCGTGATTCTCGCGGCGAAGCTCTTCGTTGACCCAGTCCAGATGGGCTGTTCGTTTTTTCGACCACGCTTCCTTTGCGCTATTGAGTAGTTCTACAGCTAAATCGTGACGCTTGCGCTCCTCATCCACGTTCGAGCTTCTCATTTTAGAGAATAAAAAGTTGCTACCGCTGAACGCCAATGCGTTTACAAGCGCACCACCTATCATTATTCCGATTGAAGCCATTTATTTCCATATATTAACGGGTATCATTCCAGCTTTAATTAGATAATCTCGGGTCCAAACTGCGGCCGCTACATCTAAGGTCGCGATCCCTATGTCTCTCACAGTAAAGTCCAATTTGGGAGCGGACCCTCCTAGGGCCATCTTTGATAGTCGAGCATACCCGATACTGAAACCCGATATCACCACGGAGTGATAAAGCGCATTCACTATCATTTTACCATCTTGTTCAGCCATTGTTGATAATTATAATTATTGCATATAAAAGGGATCGCGATCAATGTTTAAATGGGGCGCATCCAATCGCGATTGGTATTTCGTAACTGTTTTTGGATGAATTGATGGGGGTTGTTTTCTCGATAAGGATTGGTGTAATAGGGGGTATTTCCACACGCACAGGGCACCAACAACTGCCAGACCACCACCAACAACCCAACTCCAATTCGTGAATTGGGGTTTAATCAGATTCGTCCAACCTCGATTGGGTGTTGAGTGTGCTTCTAATTCGTGAATTGGGGGTGTTGTTGTACTCAACACTGTTGAACCCGATTGCTCTGTCTTCAGATGTTTTGCTGTATCCGTCCCCGATTGCAACGACTGTTTAGCCTCTCGAAGCTCGGCGAGTATTTTATCTTGTTTAACTTTTCGGGTGGCAGCCGCCGCCCGCCCAGCTGCCTGTCCTTTGGGATTTTTTATATGCGGTATGTCATCCAGTGGCGGAGTAACACTCGGGTTCGATTGTGTTGGAGCAATCGGGTTCAACTCCGTCACTCTCGCAGGTGTGTCTTGTGTCATCATTTATGATATTAATATTAGGGCTTATAGTTCGTGGGCATATATGTCCAAATTGACAGTGTTTACCCGTGGTCAACGCGGTTGTCAGCGGAGCTAAGTACATTCCAAACTTGTGATAAATTGAGCAGCAGGCTGTTTCTAAGAGTGTGTCCTATAAAAGGGTCAGTCTCTAGATCGCCAATCAATCCCGCGGTGTTTGGTATAGGGAGAAGTATACTAACGGCGGTAGCGTACAAATGAATAGCCGCCGATCCAAGAGTTTTTGTCATCTCTGCTCCCAATTTGGATTCGTATCGCGCATACATTTTATCGATCTCCGCATCTGACATCTTATCCACCTGAAAAACTGAGAGACGCCTACCGAGATAATGCTCCGATTGTCCACCAGCAGCCAGCGCAGCTAGCCGCTCTCGTCGCGCCGCATTTCATTTTCATTCGGAGTCGTTGCACTCAACCCAATACCAACTGCCGTTGGAGTTGAAGTTGATCCCGATTGCTCTGTCGGAGTTGATGTTTCATTATCTTTCAGGAAAGATACCGTGTCGAGAGTCGGAGTTGAAGTTTCTTCCATTAGCTGATCGAGAATTTCGTCGCAGTTCATTATTGCTAATTTTCTTAAAATTAATTTAACTATTCTAACAAGTGTCATCACTTTAACATATTGCCAACCGCACCACCCGATACTTATGATCACCATTATGCTCGCAACAAAGCTCGCAGCGGAGCACCAAATTGTTAACATTGTTAACCATTGCTAAGCATTTGTTCAACATTTGTTAAGTATTTGTTCAGCATTGTTCAGCAATTGCTAAGCATTGTTCAGCAATTGCTAAGCATTGTTAAGCATTGCAATAGCTTATTACTTTGCAATTTTCTTAAAATTAATTAATTGATAACTTTATAAGCAGTTGGTTGATCAGTCTTTAGCAGAAGCTTGGCGTGCTTAGTTTCCGAAAGCATCTGTCGAACCTCCAGGCGCTCCTCGCGCGTTGGGATACCGTCATTCTCTCGAAGGCAGTCATCGAATGAGTCTCGGTCCTTGCAGTGAAAGAGGGCGACCCATTTCGTTTGCTCGCGCAGATCCTTGAGGACGGCGTTGTACTTTTGAGTGGATATCCAAACGCTTTGCCTAGCATGGCGGCCAGAAAATGCGAGCTCAGAGAGCATGTCCTTCTTTTTGGTCATCGCGGCCTTGGCCGAGCAATCGTCAATCACGTATAGGGTGGGCTCACCCTGGAATCTTTGGTATAAACCACGCAACCAATCGTGAAGCCTATCACCGGGATCAATAACGTATACCTCAGGGTCGGTCCATATCCACGGGCGCCGCTGATAAGTATCGTTGTGCCGCACAGTGGGACACAGGATCACAATGTGACGAAAGGCATCGCGGTAGGACTCCTCGAGCAAGTCGAGGATGAAAACCGTTTTCCACATCCTGTCTGCCCACATATTATGGCCAAGTGAGCATCTCCAATCGTGAATTGGTATTGATTGCTAATTTTCTTAATTTTTTCAAAATTATTAATTAATTAATAAATCGTTAGATGATTTTTTTATTAATAAATCGTTAGATTTAGTAGAGTGCTGAGACGTATCGACCATCTTCGATGTTGAGTTGTGCGTCTGTAATTATATAGTTACACGTTCAATGGCCCGGCTCCGTCGCCTCTTTGGTTATCTGGATCGTCACACCCCTCACTAGCGTTCTCAACTTGGCGTCCGCTACCGTGTATTTGGTCATCGTCGCTGGCTCGCATGTCTAGCCATAACGCATATTTGGTATTCAGGAAATCCGCGAGGGAGACGGCCGAGAGATGCAGGTCTTTGGCAACTGCTGCAACCTCAGGAGAGCGCTTAGAGCCGGCAGCAAACTGCTTTCTTACTTCATCCCACTGCTGGTGCGCGCGAAGACCCGCGCTGTAGAGTTGATTGGGTACTCCCTCGATCGTCACCTCTACCTTCGTGATTTTGGGGTTATAGAATTTGTCGGTTTTTCTAGCACCGAACGCGAACCGCGCATCCTCGAACAACATCAGTATACCTTTCATCGAGCGGGCGGGTACATTGACGTTAATATTCCACAATGTGTCGCCTTTGTCTTTCGTCATCTTGCGATGGCGAAGAACTCGGTCGTAAAGTATGGCAACGCGCCCGGCGTACTGGGTTCTGATCAATCGCGCGAGTTCGGGCATCGTGACCATGTCGTACTCCAGCGTAAGATTATCGATCGTATACGTCGATAACATGTCGGTGGCTATGAGAACTCGGCCGTAGTCGTTGAACGTTAGTTCGTATTCGAGGCGGTCAGCCAAAGCACTCTGATAGTAGGGCATGTGACTCTCCAGCAACTGAAAGTCGAACGGGATGTAGAAGCGGTTGCCGTAAGCGCCCGCGACCGCGTTGTCGCTCGCGTTGTTATCTGCCTTCTTACCAGCCCCGATTCTTAGTTTGGTTACGTTCTTATTTTTGCTGGTGTCAATACCCTGACAGACAGCGTTTTCGCGCTCTTGCGCCGTCTTCCATAGGTCCTGATAACAATGGTAGACGTCACTGTCATCGATCGACATCACCTCATTACCAGAAATCTTTATCATGGTCTTCTTGACTATGGCGCGACCCAGGTTCTGAACGACGGTTCGGTCCTCGTCCGTCGACGTCAGCGAAATAGTGAAAGCGAGGCGAACATTCCCCGGCACAATGACGTCGTTAGCTCCGAGGTTGGGGAAGCGGACCAAGAGCTGCTGGTTCTGGTCGATCGTCGATGGGTTGTTCGTAATAACGACACTCTGTCTCACGCCTTTTGCCCCGAGGGGCTCACGCAGTCTGCGGTATGGATTGAGTTTGCGACCGTATTGACTCGAAGACTTAATTTAGTGAAACTATATTAAACCCGTATGGTTTTGTCTTTAATACATAATTACAGTGGAACCCCTCCAAACCGGACCCCCTCTATACCGGAATTCGCGCTATACCGAACATATGACCACGTCCCGAATATTCTGCTATATAAACACATTAGTTTCTATCCCTCTAATCCGGAACACCCTCTACTCCGTAATCCGGACGCCATTTCAAGTCCCAAAACCATATTCAGCGTTAAAATAACCCCGGAAAACCGGAAACACGGTCACCTGTCAGGATGTCATCCAAGAAATACACCGCGCCCAATTTCAATGTTGTTGTTTCAAGCGGGTGTCAAAATCACACAGTGTTTACAATAGACTGGTTCCCGGTAGTATTGTTCAGCTCTGGTTCCCAAAATGCGGAGCCACGAGAATGAGACGATTCTAACGGACTCCCAACTTGACATTTGTGTGGAAGAAATAACAAAATTGATCAAATTACGCACATTAACTTGAGCTCTGTACAAGCGCTATCCATGCGTGTAATGCGCTAAGCGGCGTGTTTTTTAACGTCATAAGTATAGTCATAAGCGGCATTACAAATTTTAGAATTCAATACATGCGACCTAAATACGAGACATGTTTGCTGTTTTACAAGCTCATTACAATAGCATGGTTCACAATTTAATTATACGCGTACGTAACAATTACGGAAATAAAATAATCGGCACATTATTTGTGAACCCACCGACCGATTAATTGAGATAATCTGATAATTACTTAACGAGACTGTAAACTCGTGACTGTAGCCTGTGGGCTATTGTAGCAACTCGCGGTAACTACACAGCACACGCGAAATGTGTCATATGCTCTTTGTGACCAGTGTAGACCGTAGACTCGGATTACATTGCGAATCTGCACTATTTGCTATACCCCTTGCGAATCTGCACTATTTGCAATGTCAATAAAAAATAAAAGGTCTTAATAGAGCGCTCCAGCTGTCAGATCGAGAAAGTTCCACAGTGGCACAAAATACTTAGGGGCCTTTATCCCATGTCATCTGCACTCTGTTTATTGGTAATTACACATGTCGACATGATAAAACACAACTGGGTAGCCGAGCCCCCGTTAAGGTGCGTAATTTGGGGGTACATTTGGAAAACCCCTCTAAACCGAAAACCCCTATAAACCGAACTTTTCAGTCTGTCCCCAGGGTGTTCGGTTTAGAGGGGTTCCACTGTAATTTTAAGAAAATTATAAATATGGCTGATTACGATATTGACGTGGATGAAATCGGCAGAGACGATTACGTCGATGCGGATGATGATGACATAGATGATGATAATGACGAAACACCCTTGATACAGACTCCAGTTCCAATCCAATCGCAATTGGGGGAATTAGGTGGCACTACCACTAGTCAAAGTCGGGAATTACTCGAGGGAGCTGTAGACGACTACTACAACAATTTGGCAGAAAAAGGTCTGGTCCCATCTGTCGGTCGCGACTACTCCAAGTTCAAATTTGAATCTGAACGGTAGATTGCGACTAAAAGCGGCATCAAATATCCCAATAGTCAACACGAGGACCGGTAAACCCCTAGCACTGAACACCATTGCAGGAATCCCGGGCGGTGGCCAACTCATAAGGAACGAACTCGGATTCCCAGATTGGAAGAGGGGTAAACCAATTATGCCGACCCGCGCTGTAGAGGCCCTACAGTCTACCAACGAAACGATGGCGAAAACGGCCGCCGATATAGAAACTGTTGAGCTCAGCGAACTCCCTCGAGTAGCCACCGACGCTATTAACACGATGGAGACCACGTTCAGCGAAAACGAAATACTCAACGATGACCCACCGTTACCTCTTCGCGAACTCCGTGGACTCGATAAGACTCTGCAAACGGTCCGGGGCAAACTGGTCCTTAACCTCTCCAAACTCAAGGATGAACATATCGCGCTAGAAGAAAGAAAACTGGAGGAAGCCGGTGGTGATAGAGAATCTACCGAGCGGATCACCGAACGCCTGCGGTCGTTGCGGGATGAAAGGGCAGCTCGTTTGGAGGCTGCCTCGACTAACCGTGAGGCTCTCCGCACCCAAATAAGTCGGATCCGCGAACAATCTCGAGGGTCCTGCATGAGGAGACGACACTCGGTGAGCGTCTTCGCACTCTGTTCAGAGAACAGGGCATCACGATAGCAAGCATCCTCGCGGCTATCGGCATGACTATATCGACCATAGTTCTAGCTTTCACTGGTGGTGCTGCGCCACCACCCGCGCCAGCACCCACACCACCACCAGCCGCGCCATCCGGTGGAGCCAAGGAGTGGGTAAAAAAACAACTAAAAGCCCTCGCCAGTCTCTTGGCTAAATTAGCCGAAAAGGCGGCTGCGGCACTACCTGGACTGATCGGAAGTATCGTTTATTACTTGCTATCTATATTATCAAAAACGGCCGGATGGCTAGCTAAAAATACTTGGGCTCTAATAGTGGCAATCGCCGGTCTCCTACTATTCTTCGCCAGAGAGTTCCTAAAACCAAAGCGCAAATAGTCCGATCGCCACGAGGGCAACGACGAGCGCTAATTTCTCCTCCTCATGTGTGTTGTGCTTCCAATCTCGATTGGTGTTTCCGCTCCTGTTCCAATTTCAACATTGTTGATGATTGGATTAGGATGACTCGATGGTGCATCCAATTTACGAATTGGGGGTACTGGGTTCAACTTCAATCCCGATTGTGTTGAGGGAGGTGTATCCATTTTGTGTTTTGGGGGTTTTATGAAATCTTTTTCAAATTTATTTGAATTTTCACTTCCGCTCCCGATCATGTTGGGGGTGCGCTTGATGATATCCGTGTTCACGTTACCGTTGTGGCCGATTTTTTGATTGGCGGTGGCGATTACGATTTGATTATTGTAACCGTCAACCGGGTAGTCTCGTAGTATCATATTGGTCGGCGCCATATAAAGACCTATTCCAAATACATAGTCTACTGGAGTGCTGGCATTCTGCAAAACGTCTTGATAATTCTGGATCGCCTTCTCCAGGTCCACCCTAGCTGAGATGGCGTCCTCTACAAGTGCCAATAATTGTTTTTGCGCGTCAAACGCCGTTCCGACTCCTATTATAGAACTGCGAGTTTGCTTCTGTGCGCCGAGGATGGCCCAGACATATGTGCGAATGGAGTCGTTGATGAAAGGGTAACACCGGCCTGAGTAAATCCAGTGCTTTTATCTAACATAAATGATCCGCACGCGGTATTTACCCCGCAGGTTGTTGAATGAAATCAACGTGGGCCGATTTGAAAGACCATGGTACTGGTGGCACGAAGTCGGTATTCTTTGGTTTTATTGGTGGTGGTGGATCCTTTGGGTGCTTCACAAACCCCATACCCGTTATGTAAACGTCACCTAAACCGAAAGTGTACCAGAATTCTTTCTGTCTCCAGTCCGCGTCTTTTGAAACGTTAAATTCGTTAAACAGTCTTTCAAACGCCATACGGTCGTATGCGTTGGAAATGGGATCCCAGGCGTCGTCTTGAGGTAGTGAAATACCTAGTTCTTTGATAATCCTCCTAATAGTATAATACGCATGAAAGTTGTAGACACTTCGGAGCATGACATTCTTGGATGTCAGATGGTCTTTATGTGAAACTCCACACCCGGCTGTTGCGCACCATACAGCGAAATTTATTTGGTTCTGCCAAAACTGCATCGGTGTTGCTTTCCACCCGTTTACCGCCTCCATCGTAGTAATCTTGGGCAGCCTATATTGTTCAAAGATGTTAGGGAAATTGGTGGCAAAGCCACTGTCCAGTCTGACCGTTACGGTTGGGTGTACAAGGGGGTTAACAACGTCTTTTTGCGTGTATTTACCTCCGACCGCGTACTTTGCATTAGAATTAAAGCTAAATGCTTTGGTATCCATTGAAAGATATTATTATGTTTGCTACTATCACTAATGTTCAAAAAGGGAGTTGTGAACTTCAAAAATCAATCGATAACTGTTGCGGAAAACGCCGGGTAGGCCTCAGATCAATCACGCTCACTGTCGGGTGGAAAAACAACAAAACGTACGAGAGAATCAGAGCCGTAGATCCTTTAGATTTAGACGACCCTATTCATTCAACTGCCACATTACGTCCCTGGCCTTTGGGGTGGGGTTTCGGAGATCTCCAAGCTTTAATGGCGGCGAAGATTCCTGGTTTAGCCGCTCTCGAAATCGAAAAAGCCACGGGGCTTGCGACATTGTACGTTTATAAAAAAAATAGATATCACCCCGGGTTGGCCTCAATGTTAAGATTAAACCGTTCTCCCCCACCCCCTTACGACGAGGTGAACGGTTTGTTGTGGGGTCGATCACGGGGATGACCCCAGTAAACTTTGCCTTCACAAAAACTCTCGGGGTGCACCTGGATCGGGTGAACACATCGTACAACACGGTAGACGGCACTCCCAGCACATTACTGAAAACCGTGCCCGCCAGCGACTGTTTCTTTGGTGAGACTGTGACCTTAGACTTCCCACACCCCGAGATGAAAGTTTTGGAAACGGGACACATCCACGAATTTACGGTCTCTATTCTGGATGATCAAGCGAGAAAGTTGAAAAACGATTTCCCGATTTCGGTCGTTCTCGAGATTTCCAATTAATTAATTTTATAATTGTTTAAAATTAATTTGAATTAAACGCATGTTCGTAATATATATTATCAACATTATTGAAAATGAGTATATACGGACCAGGTAGTTCTTCCAATTCCAATCGGGATTGGGTGACAAATATAAATTTAAAGAATTTGGAACCTGTAGAACGGGGATTCATCCCGACAGAGGGCGACTTTTTAACTACCCAAAAAACAAAGGCCTTGATCAATAGAACTATATCGGTGGCCACGGACGAGATTCACAAGAGTCTACTATCACAACTTAGAGAATATGCCCTGGCTGTGAATACACAAAGTCGTGAAGAAACGCATACGGAACTAAACGAACTAGGTGAAAAAATAACCAAATTTCGAAAAAAGGCGAAAAAAAAAAAGGCCCGGTTGGGGATTGATAAAGTCCGAGAAGACCAGCAGGCGGACCTTACGGAGGCTTATGATGCGTTGCGCTTAGAGGACTCTCTCATCAGAGAAGCGACACTTACTGAATTAGACGGGAAAATAATCGATTTTCGAAAGGAGACCCGGTTGGGTATTGAGGGAGTCCGAGAAGACCGCCAGGCGGACCTTACGGAGGCTTATGATGCGCTGCGCTCAGAGGACTCTCATCAGAGAGAATCGGCACTTACCGAACTAGGAAAACAAATAACCAAATTTCGAAAAGAGGCCAGGTCGGGTATTGAGAAAGCCCGAGAAGACCACCAGGCGGCCCGTGCGAAGGCTTATGATGTGTTGCGCTCGGAGGACTCTCTCATCAGAGAAGCGACACTTACTGAACTAGACAAAAAAATAACCAAATTTCGAAAAGAGACCCGGTCGGGTATTGATAAAGTCCGAGAAGACCACCAGGTGAACCTTGCGGAGGCCATTGCGGAGGCTTATGATGCGTTGCGCTTAGAGGACTCTCTCAGCAAAGAAGCGACACTTACCGAACTAGACGGAAGAATAGCCGAATTTCTGAAAGAGACCCGGTTGGGGGTTGAGGGGGTCCGAGAAGACCACAAGGAGGCCATTGCGGAGGCTTATGGGGCGTTACGCTCAGAGGACTCTCTCAACAGAGAAGCGGCACTTACTGACCTATACGAACAAATAACCGAATTTCGAAAGGAGACTCGGTTGGGGGTTGAGGGGGTACGAACGGGTATTGAGAACGTCCGAGAAGACCACCAGGCGGCCCTTGCGAAGGCTTATGAGGTGTTGCGCTCAGAGGACTCTCTCATCAGAGAAGCGGCGGTTGCCGAACTAGACGAAAAAATAACTGAATTTCAAAAAGATGCCCGGTCGGGTGTTGAAAAAGCTTTAGAAGGCCACCAGGCGACCATTACGGAGGCTTATGATGCGTTGCGCTCTGAGGACTCTCTCATCAGAGAAGCTGCACTTACCGAACTAGACGGGAAAATAACAGAAGTTTCTGATAAACTGAAACATGCTCGTAGAGCCGCGACCAAAGCGCTTGAGGAGACCTCTGAAAAGGTTCGTGCTGAGGCCCATACCTCTATCGGGGGGCTTGCCGGATTGTTAAAAACAATGAAAACGCAAAAACGTGTGATAACAGTTTGGGCTGAGAAGCGGGGCTCATTGGTTGAGGGGCTCCCTGAATATTCGTTCGGTGCCAAAGCGAGTAATAAATGTGGGGGATACACCATGACAGCTCCAGGTACACTTCTCCGAATGGCGGTCTGCTCGGTTAATGCTAATGGTAAACCTGTGGGCGCGGTCACGATAAATCTCGTAGTAGATGGGGAAAGAACGGGCAATTGGAGTCACTAAATAAACCCGCTGGAGATAGTTCGTCGGTGGTTTTGTTCGCCGGTGATGATCTAATTAGACTTTCCGAAGGTAGTGTTATTAACTTTGTTACGAAAATCGCTGACCCAGCAAGTTCTTCCACTATTGTCTCATTACTAATTGAACTTAATTTGTAAATACTAATATATTGAAAATCATGAACGAATCACCGCTTCCAATTGTCAATACCACTCCATCAACACTGTGTGAAAGAAGTTCAGATTTTAGGTTAAATAATATCGTCGCTATGCAGGATATTTTAGTTAGAGAATATAGAAATAGAAAAAGACACGTTAAAAAATATAAGCGCGCTGCGAATATAGCTGAAGCATCTAGTACGGTTCTGGCAAGTTTATCTGTAATGAGTGGTGCGGGGACTGCTGCAACACTATCTACAATTGTAACGGTTCCACTTGCAGGGGTTTTGAGTGGAATTACCGTTTTATCTGGAATACTTTGTATGGTAATTAGGGCGTCGGGTGGAAAACTCGAGAAAAAATGTAGAAAACATTATAGAATATCCGTTCTCGCCAGGTCTAAGAAAAATAGCATCGACGTTATAGTGTCCAAAGCGTGTATATAAAATTATCAAATTTAGAGTTTGAATCCGTAGTGGAAGAAATGGGGAGATATGAAAAATTAAAAAATGATATTAGAATCAAAGCACACGCCACCATGCCCAAGCTTGAGTGTACTGATTGGGATAAATTTAGGGTAAAACTTGGAGATAAAGTCGGAGGAAATTAATATTTTTATTAAATAATTAATTTTATAATTTTCTTAAAATTAATTATATTGGTGCAGTAAACAATTTATTAATTAATTTTAGGAAAATTTTAGGAAAACAATTTAAAAATATATATTTTTTTTTTTTAGGTCCACCGAGGCTCGAACCCGCGCCAGCAAACCCCTGACTTTGTTGGTGAAAATAGTTGTGTTTTATTTGTTTTCTTATATTAATTAATTATTATGTTTTCTATGTAATTATAGGGGATGTTCAGCTTTAAGTTATTAAATTTATAATTAATTTAAAGAAAATTATAAAATTAATTATAATTTTAATAAAATAATGAACCATCCCGTAAATTCGTTAACCTCTAAGTGTTTATAAATAACCTGTGTACACACCGCCTGTGTAAATCGATAATTGTACAACACATCATATCATAACAGCCTTCGTGGTCGTGTGGGTTAAGGCGATAATGTATAGAGACGAGGGTCGTGGGTTCTAGCCTCGGTGGGATCTAAATTATTTTTATTTCTATCCCTATAAATGTGGTCGCTATGGTAAACAACTGCATGACAACGGCGTTCCTATCCGACCGCTCGAGGTTGATAAAATTGATAAATTCAGATTGCCAGTTTACATACCATCGATAAGGAAAAATACACTCAAAGTATGACAACGGTGTTCCTATAAGACCGCTCGAGGTTGATGAAAAATAATTCCAGATAGCCCGTTTACATACCTTCGATAAGGAAAATACACTCGGCTATAAATTAATTAGTAATTTTTTTTTTATTTTTTTTTTCTGTTCAATAATAATTTTTCAATATTTCATGTATTCGATATCGCCTTGTGTTCTCATTTTATAGAATTTATATATAGGACTATAACCCCCGTATTCTTCGTAAACTTCTTCAACACAGGCATTAAAAACTTTCAATTCCAATTGTATTGTATTATCCATTTTCTCTAATAATATTTTATAACCTATGAAATGTATCGGTTCAATTGGACGTGAAAAAAACATGATGTATTTATGACACCAATATATTTTTTCAAAAGTCAATTACCAATATAATTGGGACTCATTTTGACTCCCTCTTTTCAAAATTATTTTCTCCAAAAATTCATAAATTTGCTGTCGGGAGTCAATTTCCTCGTTAACCAATTTTTTGATTTTTCGGGGGTGGTGGGGGTATTATAAAGGGTTATAAATGATATCACGGTAAGTGGTATCATTTTGACTCCCTTACTACTACTTGCATGTCCCCCAATATTGTTTACATTATTTGGCCACGGAAACTCTGTTTACATCTCGTGACCAACAGGCTCAGTGTTTTCTTTTAAATGCTTCAAATATGCTGAAACTGGTGTAAATTTCTCTAACCTTAAACCTAGAGTGCTTCATGCCCTGTTATAATATAGGGAGACATGTTTTTTTATTATGTTTTTTATATCAAACGCGAAATGTCAGTTTGATATCAGGGGCGTTAACCGTGTTTCCTTACATGATAACGGAAGCAACTATTTATTCCATTTATTTATTTTTTGATGTGCAATATCATACTTTATGATGTGTCGATACAAATATTTATTCAGCGTTTAGTTGATATATATAATTTAAAAATACTACATCATTTGCATATGGAACTAGCTTGACACCACCACGAGTCTCTATGAGTACATTAAAGATAACTAAATAAGTATATATGTGTAGCTGGCACTCGTAATTTTTAAAAGTGGTGGGATAGTTGCAATTATACACTTATTTAATTTCCATAAAGAAAATTTTGTACATACTAAATAGGACACCAGATTCAACAATAATTACATCTATATTTTAATTAGTCAAGATCCAGAGCAGAATAAGTGCAGGTTATTGGAAAATAGGTCCCACAACATCCATAAGAAAAATGAAATTAGCAGAGAATAGCAAAATGTGTGGTAACGGGTTAGTGTTTTAGAGAAAATCAATGGTGGTGTACCACCTTAGTCTGATCCCGTGACGGTTATTGGTTTGCATCGGTAACGGGCCAGTTTGACAGTCAACCTGTGTAAGTTACCATATGTGTAACTTACTATACAAATGTGATTGTTTTCAATTACGTACTACATATGTAATTTAATTATGAGGATACGTGTACGTATAAAACACATTAGTAAGTCAAACACCATACATACGTATACAATTTAGTTAATATATATTACAGAATAATAAATGGTGCGAAATCGTCAAGGGGGTAATAGTAGTCCAGTATGAACAAAATCGTGCGGGTGTTTTGAGGTCACTGACACAGGGAGAATTACTTTCTTTCTTTCTATTGCAAATGCGTAGTGCAATACAACATGGACACGAATAAGGACGTATCAATACTTGTAATGTAAATAAGACGAATTAACAAAGCAGTCAGCAGAATGGACATGTAAGAAAGACAAATACAATTGCAATAAGCAGATTTCAAATGTAATAAATACAAATGACGAATGGAATAACATGAATATAAGTTGTAATGTCATCAGCACGCAAGCATCAAGTCACATAGAATTATGGCGGATATTACCTTCCATAGTCCACATGTGTGTGATTTTGACAGAATCATGTGAAGTTTTAAGGACCCGCCAACGTGTACACTAACATAGGGCTGTGCATCTGATTGAAATGTTTACACATCAAAATTTACTTTGAGATTGATGGGAGAAGTGCTCAGATATCTTGTCTTTTGTATAGTTTGCTGGCATAATATTTATAGCTTGCCGTTGTCATTTCCGTCTATTATGTATTGCACCAAATCTTATTTGGTTTACTGTCATATTATTTGCTGTATGTTTCAAAACGCACGACGTGGTGAAACTGTATGATGGCTTGTACATACAAAGATGGCAGAGATGGCAACTCAATGTACCATATAGTATACAGTGACAAGACAATATTTACATATGTTATATTCATATATCACATCACTCTTATGAAGCAATTATCATTGAAGCTGAGGTCTCACGGGACAGTGGGCAGCTAGCTTTAAGAAGGGGGTGGACGATTTTCTATATACTTCACTACCGACCCTGTAAGTTACACCAGTGTGTCTAGAAAAATAGGTTTATGAATATTTCTTGACTTTGGGAGGCTTGACTAGGTGTATTTTTTAGAGTATTTCATAATTCTACGAGACTGAATGTTAGCTCCAGTTGATTTTGACATCTTGGAAAATGTCGCCTGCTATGCTGTCTCGCCGGTACAGTTTCGCGTCAGAATTTAAGGTATTTTTCGGGCATTTGTAGCGAAAATTTGAGCTGGTTATGACCCCGCTTTGAAATCATTTTCAGAAAATGGTGTGGTGTTACAGTAACAAGTGATAGAACAAGACATAACAAAGTATCTGTGCCTCATATTTTCATGAAAACAATTCTAATAAATTCAGTCGTGTTGAAACTTTTGGCCAAAAATAGGTGGGTGGGGTAACTTTGTAAAATATTAATTGAACACATCTGATGCGGTTACTGAATTTGTATTGTGGCGCGCGATTTGTACTTCATTTGCGAGTATATTTCAATACTTGTCGCAAGAGCCTCCTTAACTGATTGTGAGAGGCGGTGATTTTTATAAGTCGCCCGCCGCCCTCAGAAAAGCAGTCAATTTTGGATATTTTCAACCGTCCCGTGATGCCTGAGTGTATCTATCTATGACCTACTACCTTAAGTGGCGGTCAAATACTCCATATAAACTTTATTGGGAACATATTTGGTTTGTACCATTAACAGGCGTGCGCCATAAACTGGTCAATGGATTCCTTACAAAGTTAATTATCATGGTTTATCAACAAGAGGTCCCCTGCTGTTGTCGTCCAGTTGATGTGTACTTGATACTTGTATTCAAAATTGCATGGAACCTAGTATATAGTTATAGTTATATTTTAACCCTTTGAATGAGGGAACCAACATTGTCGTCTGCTGTTGTTATATATGTTGTTGTCTGTCAATAAACCATGGCAGCATTTCAGAAACTGAGAAAGTGAAAGTCATTGGGTTATATTTCCCAGCAGCAGATATGGTCATGTAGGGACGGGATCTCGGTTTGAATTTTCATCTGACCAGGCAGCAATTTAATGGAAATAATTCTAAAGTGCTGTGAGAGCATATTTTTTTAAGAAAAAATACCATCGTCATATATCGAGTCGATACTACGATAGTACGATACAACGATGACGATAGTACGATACTACGATGACGATACTACGATGCCACTATGGCGATAGTACGATACCACGATGACGATAACTCGATACCACGATAGTACGATGACGATACTACGATATTATATCGTACTATCGTCATTGTAGTATCGTACTATCGTCATCGTGGTATCGTACTATCGTCATCGTACTGTCGTGATCTCGTAGTATCGACCCGATAGCGATATTACGATGGCCTTAACGGAACACTGTCTATCGTAGCATCGTACTATCGTCATCGTGCTATCGTCATCGTAGTATCGTAATATCGTAATATCGTAATATCGTAATATCGTCATCGTAGTATCGTACTATCGTGATCGTAGTATCGTAATATCGTCATCGTGGTATCGAGGTATCGTGGTATCGCCTTCTGGATGGACAACAACTGGATTTCTTCATTGGTATAGCCACAAGAAAAATACCGGATTAATGAACACGTGCCATTGATAGACATGGTATGTGGATCACTGGCACGGTAAAAGGTACATTATTACGTGTGCACGAGCTTAGCCCGAGAAAACCCTGCTTATAGAAAGTCCACAAAGTAAGTAAGTAAGTAAGCCTGCAATCCACAGAGCCCAACAATAGGGTCCCGGCAGGTATTTTTTCCTGCCTTTAGCAAAATGTAAAGTGCTTGTATTTAACGACGGCACTGACCTTGCATGTTGGGACCGATTTTTTTAAGTCCCCATCCGATAGGACTAGGCTATCACGAGTGAAATTTGAAATTTTAATCTTGTTTGCGCTGTTTTCGCCCAAGAATCGTGTTTGCGCCAGACGCATCGTAGTGCAAATAGGCATTTATTTCGAGTAATTTATGATTTTTCTTTGTAAAGCATAAATATATGACACGATTAAATACATATAATAATCATTAGATTGATTTAATTTCATTTAATAGGTATTTAAGATAGATATTTGAAAAATTAATCTTGTTTGCGCCGTTTGCGCCGTTTGCGCCGTTTGCGCCGAAATTCTTGTTTGCCCTATTAAGGCGTACCTCCATTTTCGCAGACAAACAATGCGCATGCGCGTGTCCATCCGGAAGGCGATACCACGATTACGATAGTACGATACTACGATGACGATAGTACGATACTACGATGACGATAGTTTTGTAAAGAGACCAGGTATTTGACCTTGGGATCAGTGGGGGTTGGACGGTCGTGCAATATGCGCAGCATGGTAGTAGAGCATTACAGGAATGCATGTGTGAAATATTAAGCATTTTAGATGAAGGAAATAGAAATTATAACATATTTCTCTGATGTTAAATTTAGTGACGGACGGACGCACGCACATACGGACGCACACATGCACGCACGCACGCACGGACGGACGGACGGACGGACGGACCAGACGGACGGACGGACAACCTGACCTCAGTATACCCCCACCCCACAATTCGTTGCAGGGGGTATAATTATTATTACACCCACGTGATACTTGCATTATATTTGCTAATGATTATGATACAGACAACCATTGTATTATGTACATAATTGTATGTTTGCGCTAGAAACGTCAGACAATGCAAAACACGACGCTGATGTTTATACGTAGATTTTAGCCGGGATTGGCGTCGTTTTGACGGTATCAAAAGAATCACGTACACGACCTCTATCGAAAATATTCACTACCCTCAATTCCACATTAAATAAACCGCGGTAACGTCTCTGCCTTAATATCAAAGGCATGCTCTATATTTTTCGGTACACATGAAAGAATACGATCGGTTTTAACACTGAAATACCGATCGATATCTTCCTCTGTAATGTGTGTATTTTAGTACAGCCGTACCATGTGTACGTGTATTTATAAACGAGCGAACACAATTTAGGAGCCGGACATAATCATCGGACTACGCTTTATGTTCTATATAAAACTCCGCCACTTATTTTGATCATCATTTTAAAATTTCGGACCATGACCGGCGGTATGGTATGTGACTCAGTGCATCTCACTAATTCTGAGCAAATACCATACCACCGTGTTATCTTCTCCTTTTCTCTCGTCTACAGAATGAGTGTAACAAACCGTCATCCAACCAAATAACAACAGATAAACGCCGCAACTGAATTCGAACAATAGCAGTTCGTATATACCGATAAACCGCGAAACGACCGTAGCTGGGTCACAAAACATATTATAGCATATATTGCATAACACAACCTCATATGGATCATTCCCTGCTTGATCTGTTTTGCCCTGACCAACGTTCAAATAGCATCATCGTTTAGGATAACACTTAACAATACGACTTGCACTCACACTCAGCCCTTTTCACGGTTTGACATACCGACATAGTGCGATAGGAGAATGAACTAGCTAGGTTAAATTAACCGCCCCATTGCATCCTTAATTTAATGCACATATTTCGAATGTATCGCATACATTGGTAAATTCGGAAACAAACGGACCAATGGCCATTGGCCTGTTAAATTCTGGGCTCAAATACCCGGGTATAGAAGGTCTTCGAGTCAATAATATAATGGTCTGACCCAGATGATGACACGACTGACGGTTTGAACTGCCATCTCATTGGTAATGCCACGGGATCATGATCTGATCAGGATGATATACTAGATTGGTGGCATGTTTGGCAGGGGTTCCCTTGAGATGAGTACACACTAGCCGTTAGTTATTCGGTAGTATTTGTTACACGGAGGGGAATCGACGTGAACAGCAGAATCAGCTGATTTCAGATGGACTCCTACTATTTTTATGACAATGTATTATTATTCCACCGAATAAAAGAAACGGACCGCGCAAAAAGTGTGTAGAATATGCGACTGCTGGCCTCTTCCGGATCATTCCAGCCAGTTCCCCGAACACTTCGGAACATTTTTCTGTCTTATTTTTCAATCTGACACTCCTAGTGTAAACCGTTAGAATTATAGCAGTTAGTCCGAATACACATGATAAATAGGTCCCAACAGACTGAAGTGCCATGTCTAATGGGCGTCTGAGAAGCCATGCTCTTACACCCAGTGTGGACCCGACATCAATAGTGGTCTATCGGGTCAGATTGTCATTATTTATATCGTATATTATTATACCTCATTGCCATTTCTAGGCGTTGCATTGATCAATTTCATATTACGTGATAAAAAATATTCTACCGTGTCGCAGCGGGCAATTCACAACACAGCGGGCAATATTAGAGGGGAATATTACACTATTACCCTCACGTCCCGAAACTTCACGAAACATACTTACGGAAACAACCGAAGGGTTGGACTTCCTCGGCGTTTATCCAAAATATGAGCTGAAAGTGCGTAGGTATACAAAATGAAATGACGATGGGCTGGTACGCCGTGCTTGTCATTCATGTGGGTAGTTTTACTATAAAACCGGGTACCAGCCCAGCATTGGTAAACAATATAGGTGTTTCTCCAGCCAGCCAGTAAGCGTCTGAAAACGTATTTTGACTAAACATGAGAATCGTCTCCTAAAAGCGATAATCATGTGATGCTAAAACATGTTTTATTAAGAAATCGAAAAATTATGGACAAACACATCAATATTTCTTAACAAAAAACATAGATAATTGTCTTTGGATACGATTCTTATATGCTCACAAAAGTTAACGTGTTTATTTAAAACAAAACATATTTCTCATAAGAACAAAATATAACAATTGTCTCCTAAAATCGTTTCTCGTTTTCGCAATCTTGCCTTCCACTTTTGGAAATACGCTTAGCCCTAACCCGAAGTTTTTGTCTGTAGCGCAGGCCGACTTGCCCTGCGTTACAGACAGAATATTCGGGTTAGTTTTGTCCATGCCTGTGTCGAAATCAGGCGTGTTGAAATTGCGCATGCGTGTGTATACAACGCCAACGCGCTTGTGCGATCGCGAAGCAACACACAATATAAAGCAGGAGGTTGCGAAAACGCAATATTGAATAATTTATGATAGAATCTGGCGTTTACGTTTCGCGCTCTCTTGCTCTTCGTTTCACGCTGTCGCAATCACTGTGTTCTTAACTTGTGCGTGAGATCACGAAAACGCGAGATTGTAACATGTCCCTAACAGGACACGTACACATCGTCTTACGAAAAGATTCTCATGTGCTGCTAAGAAATAGAGCACATATAATGTGCTACCAATACATGTTTACGGAAAAAAACATATTTTGACACGTGTTATTGTTTTAATACTGCATCTCATCACCGGTTTTTGCCGATACGGCGATACATAATGATTCCTTTACTTTTTTTTTCGTAGATTCTGCACCTACTCTCAGTTTTTTTAAAACTTCGACGCCATTCATTTATGGAAGATGTATCTGATAAAACTCTGCGAAAACCGCTATGCGATAAGAGAGTTAATTCCATATAGTCTATCACTTGAGGCAGCAAAACAGTGGTTTCGTAGGGCCCGAGGGGTGGCTTATGTTTTATTATTGTTTCCTATGGAAAAATACCTCCTAAAACCGATAAGCGATGTTTCCAGCTCGAAAAAGTGTCCAAAATGAGTCTAATTTGCATATATTCAAAATGGCTGCCAATTGTCACATGGAGTTAAATAATCGTTTGTGGATATTGTATTTGATCATTCTAACAGCTCGTAAGCGTTTTTTTGAAACCCATTGAAGTTGTCTGGAATGAAAATGAAAATATTATTGGTCAAATTACTCATTTGCATAAATCCAAGATGGCGGCCAAATACAAATTCTAACCAAAATGTACTAGGTTTGATTCATTCTGATGAATTATTAAGTACTATATTTTATGCAATGTTGTTATACAATATGTTCAACATGTTATAGCATATATACTGCGATGTAACACCTACTCATAGCTGTATATCGGATAGAATATTACCCCACAGGTAAGTACATATTTTACTTCTTGAATTCAGAAGTTGTTCATTTTAGGTACGGTATGCTCTCATTATTAGAACATGTGTTTTAAAACAAACTGGTGTCTGCAAAATATTGTTCTCAACATAATTATACCAGTTGGTTGTTTATACATGTTGAATGATGAAACCGAATTTAATGTAACGAAATTCACGTTTTGCGTGTTGCTTATAGGACACCATACTTGTTAATTCCTGCAAATAATGTAAACAAAGAGCAGAACCACATCGTTTTGACGTAATGAAACTATAAACGTACAACGATTAGTTGATTATTGTAAGTGGTTTCACTATATTATGATAATACCACGTTATTATTAACCCAGTAGCGGATAAGTATGCTTCCGCAGTATATTTATTTACAGTTGCAGACGCCGTATCACTAGTGTCATGGGTTTTCGCATTTTGTTATGCTTGTCTTGTAAATGACGAAAAAAGCGTGTCACACACAATTAAATGGCGTTAGTCTATTTATTTTATTATGTAGTGTTACTAGATAACGAATACATAATAATAAAATTACTGATTTATTGGTCGTAGAAAACTTCTGTCCAAATTTTAAATGTATGGAAGGCAATACTTGCCATTCAATAAAACATTACGCCGTATAGTATTTTTACACTTTAATCTGATAATTACAAAATTATCACTAGCTCGATCACGACCTGTCCGTCTGATATGTATGTGTGTTTCTCTCAGAGGGTCTGACTACTCATGCAATCATTTCTTGTCTACTTTCAGATGATTGAGGGAACTGCGTCTATCAGCAGAACAGAGAATCGTCACCTACATGATTCGTTGCCATCCGCCTGAATAACCGTCAAGTTGTATAAATTCGCGCTACTTCGATAGGAGCATGCTATATTTTGGACATGTGACTAACAGCTACTAATTATGAAACAGCAAATACTAACAAATGTTTACTAACATTGAGCAAATTGTCTTGTTGTCATTGACAATTATGTCACAGTTTTCTCCATCAAGTAAGCGTGGTGCAGGATCGGACGCCATCGACTGGGAGAAATGCGTTTGCCACATGCCCGGAATAACTGGGGATTTGACTCCTTTCAGTGACATAAGCTGGGCTACATTTACACATGCAGTACGCCAGAGAACTGACAGCATTCATGATGCTCTAGTTGATAGTTTGGCGTCTGGTCCAAAAGGCGTATACCACAGAATTTGTTACCAAAGATTCACAAATTCTGAACATATGCAACGGCATAAGCGTAAACTAGAAGATGACACATGCAAACCTACAGGACTACCGCCCGCAAAACGTATGCTACGCTCACAGTTACCGGACTTTGACGTTTTAAAATGTGTAATATGTCAGGCGGATAAGCGGTCAATTAAAAACAGAAGGCTCATTGAACCAGTTGTTAAGTGTACGCTAGACAGTGCCGCAGATACTTTGAAAGAAGCCGCCGAAACTCGCAAGGATGATCACTTGCTTTGTATAATTGGTGGTGAAGCAGACCTATTTGCCCTAGAAGTAAAGTATCACAAATCATGTTATCGGTTGTACCCAAATCAAAAGAAACTCAAACAATTTAGTGAGTGTGCTACCGGGAAAGACCCATCTGTACCAGTTGACATATTTGACGAAGCTTTCCATGTTCTGGCAGCAGATATTGAACACAATGTAATTAACGGTCATGGCATTGTAAGCATGTCTGAACTGCTTCAGAGATACATACAGTTGCTTGCTGAAAAAGGGATGGAGTCTAAGTCATTTCAGTCTAAACGTCTTAAAAGCAAAATTGCGCAGCGATTTGGGGACACAATATCATTTTGGCATCCCAAACACAGATGTGAGTCAGAGCTAGTATACTCAGATGTCGTTCTTAAGGGGAAATATGTAGAGGCGGCTGTAGCCTCAACATCATTTGCTAATGATGATGAAGATACATCTGCAGAACAATCGTCTAGGAACAGTCTTGATGAAAGTGTTATTCATGTATACCACACAGCTAAGATAATCCGCAGGCTGTTACTATCTGTAAGTTCTGTTCCCTGGCCACCCACACCTGATGATATAGCTCTTGACATTCATAGTATTCCGGATTTGGTATACAACTTGCTTGCATGGGTATTTGTTGATGATCCTACTACTAACACCACAGTATGTTCTACAAAGGTTGAAGTGAATAGTCAGGTTAATCGATTAATCATGTCATGTGCCCAGGACTTGGTACATGCAACGAGTCGTGGGCGTATTAAAACCCCATAAACACATTGCATTACCAATGACTGTAAAGACAAAGACCGGATCTTCTGATATGGTTAAACTTCTCAACCGGTTTGGTCATGGCCTGTCTTGTACACAAATTGAGGAACTTGAAACATGCATGGCTCGTAAACAGTTAGCCAACCAGGCAGATGGCATATTTATCCCCAGCACAATTCAAGCAGGTGTGTTCACAACGTTTTGCTGGGACAATAATGATATACTGGAGGAAACTATGTCTGGGGCTGATACAACGCATTGTACAAATGGCATTATGATTCAGAGAACTGTTGATACATGTGCAACAAAACCATTGAATGAGCATGTTAGCACTGATGGCAATTCACGACAACTAGAACTTAATAGTTCAAATGTAGCTCATACATTCCATGCTGGTAAGGGATGTCTGCCGGACAATGCTATATGCTACTCTACATCATTGGATGAGCATACGGATATCAGCACTTTGTCAGCAAAGTACAAGGACTTTGGATGGTTTTTGTGTCGAAGGAATATAGGAGATGGTATATTCAACACTTCAAGCACGAATGACAATGCCCAAATAATACCGGCTTGGTCAGCATTCAATACAGTGGCAGATAACAATGTTCCAAGGCAGAGCACAGTAGGTTATTGTCCGGTAATTGACGCGAGCCCCACTGAACTTAGCACCGTGTATACGGTTCTGAAACGGTCTCTGAACATGGCAGATCAGCTTGACCAGCATGATGTAGTTGTGGTATTTGATCAAGCCATATATGCAAAAGCGTTGGAAATCCAGTGGCAGCAAAAAGATGAGCTTGAAAGGGTTGTTCTCCGTTTGGGAGCCTTTCATACAATATATTCATTCCTTTCAGTGATAGGCAAACGGTTTTCGGATGCTGGTCTACGCGATTTGTTGGTAGAATCTGGTGTAATTGGTACCGGATCCGTTGCGGGTGTATTAGAAGGTCGCCATTACAACAGAGGTGTTCGTATGCACAAAGTTGCGATGGAAGCATTGGAACGTATTCGTTGGAATGCTTTTGGGAGTTGGCTTGAAGATCAGGGCTTGGAGATGGAATGTTGCGATGTTCTGCTTGACAATGTGGCAGCTGTTAGAGAATCCCTTACACCAGAGACATGTCAATCGCTTATGAACTCCCAAGAGTTTTTGAAAGCATTTGAGCTATATCAGCAGTTCATTTCCACCCCAATGGGACCAATGAAGGAGTTCTGGAATTCGTACATTGAGATGGTTGGTTTACTCCTTCGATTTATCAGGGCTACCCGGGAAGGAGATTGGCAGTTGCATCTAGAATGTGTGCGTGCACTCATTCCATGGATGTTTGCATACGATCATGTAAACTATTCAAGATACCTACCAGTATATTATTGTCAGATGATGTCGTTAGAGAAGACACACCCGGATGCAGCCAAACACCTTGCGATGGGAGAATTTGCAGTTCAGCGTAATGCCTCACATGGATTTTCCCAGTTGCCTGTGGATCAAACCATAGAGCAAACAATCAACAGAGATAGCAAGACTAAGGGTGGTATCATCGGATTTAGTCTACGCAAGAATACTGTCCAGCGATGGGTTATTACAGCGCATGAAAGAGCTGCAATAGTCGGAAAAATGTCAGCAGATGGCGGGAATATCCACTGAGACGGCTCATGGCTCACATAAAGAGATGGGCAAAGCACGTATTGTACGCGACGAGAAAGATGTCCAGAAAGTACAAGAATGTGTTGAGTCATGGGTTAACCCATTCGAACATACCGAACATCTGACATCTGTATCTACAGGTCAGACAGCATCAGCTGCTCAGATGATTGACCTCCTTTGTGCACACGCCAAAGGAAAAGAGGCGATGACTGCCTTCATGCATCGGCGATTACGCGATCGAGATACTGACTTCTCTCCAATCAGTAAGCAGAAACTAAAGACATTTAGTGATACTGTGAAACGAAGGTCTGTGAAGGTACAGGGGAAACAAAAGATGATGATTGCACATGATCGGAATCTTTTTGCAAGACTTTTGCTCATAGCACAAACCAGGAAAATGGATCTCAAACAACGTTCTTTCGTTTGAACTTGGACCTATCCCATGGTCATTAGCATCATCCGATGGGTCTGCCAACAAGACACAGAAATCCGTCTTGCCCACACTAGTGGAGAAAGATACCGTTCCATTGACTGCAGTTCCGGATCGGTCTGCATGGGTTTTCGATGCCATGGCCGTTATCAGAGCACAGACACACATTCCAGATACATTCGATCAGTTGGCAGCTGTGGTTTTAAATAGTATGTTGGGAACCGCTGTAACAGCACCTCGGATAGATTTCGTTGGTGAGCAATACCCAATAATTTCCATAAAGAATGCAGAGAGAACGCATCGTGCAAATGAAGGGCAGATAAGTGTTCAAATTGCATCTGGAGCGCAACACCTTCCACGACAATGGAAGAAGTATCTCGCAGCTGGGAGTAATAAAACTGACCTGATGAAGTTTTTGCTGAAGGCATGGTCATCACCACGATATGTGTCCAAACTTCACAATCGACTTTTGTATGTCAGCCATGGTGAATCGTGCCACAAACTGGAAGTTTACAGTGATACAATTACCTGCACTGATGTTCCAGAGCTAGGGAGCACACAAGAGGAGGCAGATACAAAAATGTTCCTCCATGCAAAACATGCTGCAGATCAGGGACACGAAACTGTCGTCATCAAGTCGTCTGATACTGATGTAGAAGTATTAGCGTGCTATTTCCAGTCACAACTATCAAGCAAGTTGATAATATGTTCTGGGACGAAACAGCGAGAAACGTCTCATTAGTATATCACGACGTCACTAGTACACTAGGCATGTCAGTATGTAACGCATTGCCAGGAATGCATGCACTGACTGGTTGCGACTCAGTGAGTGCTTTCTCCGGTAAGGGTAAATTGAAAGCGTTCAATATGATACGGAGCGACGATGGTAGTGTTGAAAGCAATACAAAGCTGGGTGATAGCATAGTTCCCCACCCGACAGTATTCAAGGGCTTAGAAAGATTTGTGTGTTTGCTATATCAGAACAAATCACAAGTGATAAATACGGATGACCTTAGATATGACATGTTTTGTAAGATGAAAACTCCACTGTCATATCTTTTGCCGCCAACATCTGATTGTCTCTCAAAGCATATTTTGCGAGCAAACTACCAGACGCTGATTTGGAAATCAGCACTGATTGCTAAGCCGAGCATTCCAACACCTGTGGGTAACGGCTGGAAAATGACGGATGGAGAGCTGACGATAGACTGGTGTGACAATGTTCCAGCACCCCAAGCTGTCATGGACTTAATGATATGTGGTTGCGGGGGAACATGTTCGACGCGGCAATGTTCTTGCGTTGCTAATAAATTGCAATGCACACGTGGTTGTAAATGCAGCCAGAGTTGTACCAATCAGTGCACAGAACAGACACTACATTGTGATTCAGATGAGGACAGTGATTGAAACTAACACAAGACTACGTGATCTGAATTTTTTTTCAAATATTTTAATATGCAAATGTTGTAGAGCATGTGAATTGCTGTCAGTGTTAGTTATTTCGTGGAATACGTACTAGTTGACAAACTAGTATGTGCATTACAATAATCAATTCAGAAATCAATAAACATGTTCATGTTCTTATAATATGCTCAGTTTTAAATTCCACAGTACTTTGGAGTTTGTCCGACTACTGGTCATGGCCGATATTTGGTATGTCGATCAATTTAACCACATCACATGCGCGTTTAGAACATAAGATATACATATAAATATATATCCGTATATAGTTGTACATGTAGCAATCACATGATATAGGATCTTCAGTACGGCAAATACAACTCAAAACTTTGCATTAATATTGTTGTTTAGTTGTGCAAACGTGCCCAAATTATTTATAATTATGATGTCTCAGTTTGATAGCATGCAACGTCGACACGTCCATTATATCTGCCAAGAGCCATACATAATTGATTCAATAGTAATGTACTATGAATCATTTTAATGCGACACAAAGGTTTTTCTGGGTATATTATTTGACTTGAAGCATAAAACAAAGCCAGAAATCGTTGAGGGCTGAAATAAAATAATTTTGGCGGCCATTTTGAATTATCTAGTACAGGCAGATTTAGCTAAATAATAATGATGTACACTAGAACTACCGTGCTATGCCAGAAAATACACATAGCAACCATTTAGAACACGCCACGTGGTCTATCAGACCGACAATATAGAATATTACAGAAAGTGGCGGCCATCTTGAATTTATGCAAATTAAACTGATTTTGGACACTTTTTCGAGCTGGAAACATCGCTTATCGGTTTTAGGAGGTATTTTTCCATAGGAAACAATAATAAAACATAAGCCACCCCTTGGGCCCTACCAACTCAATTTTTAGAGCCCTTTTGAGATTTAAGTGATGGACTAATAGCCAAGTTCCATTCCATTCCGTGGATAAAAAAATATGCGTTTAGTAATTGATCGTAAATGTGCTTCTCTATTGATATCACTTCAGCGTGTTCCAAAGACTTAACCTTTAGACGCTACGTGTCGTAACCTTTAATGTCTCACTCTCCGACACCGCCACACGTCACAGTCTGTAACCCCACGTGCATTTGATGTACGACGTGATCGGACAAAACCGATCTTATTGCATATGCCACTAGCGAAGACCAATACATGAAAACCCGAGATTGTAACTTGTCCCTAAGAGGACACGTAAAAATCGTCTTAGGGGGCGATATACTCATATACTGCCAAACCATGTTTATTATAAAAAGAATTTTGACAAAACAAATCGCCTTATAAAATATGAGAATTGTACGTTGTCCTGTTAGGGCCATGTTACAACCCCGCATTTTCGCGATCTCGATATATACATGAGATCGCGAAAGCATGAGGCCAAATCGCGATACTGGGAAATCGGGATATTACCAAACCGTGATATTCAATCTCGCATTCTCGGGGTCGCGATATATCGCCGCTGATTAACTGACGGTTGGACAAGCGCATCACATATACTCTACTGTGAGAAATAATAGCTACGATACACACAGCGACGAAGTGCCTTAAAAACCAACTATCAAATTTAAGAGAGTACCAGAGACGAGACATCATTTTATAGCAGACTGTTTTTTAACTTAGACCCCTATAGAAACCGATACATTGAACAACTATACTCAGAAATACCAAAACTGTAAACATTCTGACATTACATCTTTATTAAATCTAATTAAAATTAGGGAATTATCAATTAACTGACTGCTTACACAGACTAGATGGCCGCGGCCGGCATGTCGCGCCCGCCGAGGTTTTTATAGTATACCGAAATACTTTATTAACCTTGGACGTACGTGTACGCCCATTTGCCGACTATATCACGCTGTCTGCAAGTGGGCGCGACAAAATTGAATGAAGTGTGAAGGAGGTGTAAATAAGGTAAAGGGATATAGTAAATTATTCTGCTGGTGGAGGATTACCATTGAAACGAAACACCAATAATATAAAATATAATATGTAAATGTATATGCTTTCAGGCGCGGATCTAGCACTGGGTTGTGGGGGTTGCAACCCCCCCCCCGTTCAGCCACGGAGGTTACGCAAATATGAACTGATATGAAATTGTCATGATGGTATTCATGATGGACAAACGTGTTCGATATATGTTTAAAAACGTGAACCATACACAATTAAACGATTGAATTTGTATATGTATTGTGTTTGTTACTGTAGCTACTTTACATTGTATTCGCATGATTCATGATTGATCATAGAGCGTTGATCATTTACGGTGCCATGAAAAGTAAACGCGGGAAACATGTGCACGTGATCACGATATAAAGGTGAGTTGCAGTTTATATACTACGGTACCGAATGTCCGTTGACGTATAGTCAATGTCATTACATGTACTTATATTTTACGTCAGCTGATTACAGGTATGTGGTTTTGATAATCAGTTAACTTACAAAAGAATATCATCATAGCGGTACAAAATATAACAGTTTATTACCAGCTCGAGTCGGATTTTAAATCCCGTAAAACCCAGGAAAATGCATTTCAGGACATCTGTATTTCAATTTTTTTCCGGGGGGGGGGGGGGGGGGGGTGGGGGGGGGGGGGGGGGGTGGGGGGCATGCCCCCGGACACCCCTAGCAAACTCGGTCCACTGCGTGCACCTCGAAAACCCCCCCCCCCCCCCCCCACCGTTCTCAGAAACCTAGATCTGCGCCTGGCTTTGATTTAACGACGGCACTGGTTCGATGACCTTGCATGTCGGGACCGACTATTTAAGTCCCCATCCGATAGCACTAGACCAAGGACATACTGAATTGACCATTCGCAGCGGTCGAGGTGGGATACGTACTAGGGGTCTCCCGATTCGCAGTCCGACGCTCTACCTACTGAGCTAATCCTGCCACATGTAAATATAATATACAACCTCATCCTACGTCTACATAGACGCCACAATCTCTCCTCGCGTTTTCGCGCATAGCTCGAGATTGTAACAGGGCTACCGATTCTGATGTGCTGCAGGAATATGTTTATTAGAAAAATAAAGTCTAAGCGAAAGCATTTTATCAAAACATGATGAACAACTCCTAACAAATATGAAATAAATAAATTGCATGGGTGGATGGGTGATACAATAATTAATAAAAAATATGGGTTGTTTGGCATGGGAAAATTAATACAATGTAATTATGTGGGTGGGGCAATAGAACATAAGTAAATTGTGTGGGTAGTGTTGGGAGGGGGGTAATTGATAATTTATGAACAACCTTCCGTCCACCCCCCCCCATACCATTAATTCTGGAAAAGCCCTTACTAGTATGCGAAACGAAATACACGACCGTTACACTTTCATATATAGTACAATGTCCTTCTACTTTCGCTTTCGATGCATATAACCCGTGAGACACCACGTTCCCGACAAGCTCGTGTTATGAACGCTTAAACTAATAATAACAGACACGCATGAATACAGATACTATCGATTATAAAACACGCTATCGACCAATGATCTAGTATTGAGCGAAAATTGCCCGACTGATGCTACATGTACACGATGTATTTGATAGACATGATAAACAATGATAACGAGGTGGAACAAAATGCAAGATATTGACCTGTGATCTAGTGTAGAAATATGTAGAATGCACATGATCTACACGGCTTACTTATATATTTATTGCAAGATCCCTTTTGCCTGTAAAGCTTCTTAAGATACTACTACTACAACTTTAACTTATATGTATCACTATTGAACATGGAGAGCGAGACTATACTGCCGTAAAGAGTCTGTGAAATACGAGAGTCGTCCTATCCTGCCTCCAGCCTCGTATCCCTGAGGGACGATTAAGATAGCAAACTAACTTTATCACCATGATATTAGGAGTGCCACAGGTCAGTCGGACAAGTCTATACACTTCACAAGCTTCACTGTCCGCAATTCGATCAGCCAATCAGCCATCCCGGATATCAGATCGTGTATCACATACGGGTCCTCCGGATAAGAAAAGGGACTATACTACAGTTGGAACAGTTTGCAGATCTTGATTCGCTTTCGTGTTAGATACATTATACGGCAGTGTAGATCCTAATCAGCCTGCGCGGAAACTGGTTTGAACGCTGCCCTTGCGACCATACACATTATATACGCTGTCTGACCAGAACCTACCACGTTTATTAATCAGTGAAATTAGTCCATGTCCGCATGGTCAGGATGCATGTGTGTGCTGACAAATAAGGAGATAGACAAGTCGCAAATTGATAGCTGCATACAAAATGCCCATTTGGATTTATTTTATTATAAAATCAATTTTATGTATATAAATATTTACCTAAAAAATATACGACTTCTATCAATCACGTCTATCTTGTGTACTTTACGGCACATACACTAACTCAAGAGCCGCGGATATTACACGTCTATTACAGCATGTACATAGCTACGCAAAATACGAATACACGTATCTTATAGCATCGTCATGATTGTTTAATGCTGCTTACACCGGCGTCATTGTATAACGCCAACAGACAACGCTACACATACTTATAGTTATATCGATATTAATCATTGCAGTGTAGACCATGCAGACTGGTGGCAAAACCACGGGGCATATCTGATCACCATCCGACCATAATAATCTTTAGACATACAACAGTCATAACCCACGATCAAAGAGCAGGCAAGCAATGACTAACTTTCTTATCGGGACAAGACCTACAGAGTTATCTTGAAGCAAGCGTCGATAAAACATGGCGCCAAAAATAATAACTGAAGCACGTTATCCCGGGAATTACCTATTAACTTTGAAGGCTCTGCACAACGCTAATCTACGATGCGCAACGAAGAAACATGTTTAAACGTGTTTGCAAGGAGTTGATATACACTGGAAAACTATACAATCACTCGTGAAAACTTTCAGAGCTTCACGAAACAGCAGTAAACATAGCCTTTATTATACAAAAAAGGGCGCGAAATGTGCATAAACTCGGCAATTTCCGTGCCACTCGTGCCACTCGTGCCAGTTAATGTCATTACATAGTTACATTACTTACCAATGAAATAAACACACTGATATATAACACGAACTAATGCGAATGATGAGTAGAATCAAACTTGAAACCCCGTTTTCAGCGTAAAATTCCGTTCAGCCAACATAACTGACACACGTTATTCGCAAAGGGAGATAATTATGCATGACCTGCAAACATATCTCTATCAAGTTATCCCGAACATAATTGAAATCAGTTACACCCCTGACTGGTCAAGGTACAGTCCCACGCATAGTGTAAAATAGTGTGTGGGATCTAGCTCGAATGTGCTCATAACTTCCGAGCGAAAGTGTTCACATATGTCGGCCAAGAGTAACGTTTCTGCTAGCACGTGTGCTTGTAAGAGGTCACCAACATGTTGAAGCCCGAGGGTTGACAATATTAGTCTGGTTCGTTCGTATGCGGCATCGTCGACAGTGGATTCAGTCACGGGGTCATAGAACTGGCATTGTTTTGGCAGGCGAGTCTCTAAAAGGCGGTTAAAACTATCCACGTATGCGTGACAGAATGCGACCTCTGGGACATACAGGGCCGCACTGTCTTGCTTCGTATTCTCGGCGAGATGTGGAAACCCTCGTATGCCCATATCGTCATACACCTGACGTACATATGCAATCTTGTCGTCACGTAGAAATCTAGAAGCGTCCAGATATCTGCATTTTCTTACTTTCATTGAAATATAATGTGTCCACCGTTTTTGGAATTATTTAAATCTTTGTCCGACCATACTTCCCGACAGCCGACAAAATCAGTCTACTGTCATAGCTGCTAAACCCATGTGTTAATATTGTCAGAAAATTTGCCTCCTTGTAGGTAAGGTTTTAGCCCTGATGTGCATAACCGTATACGTAGACGTCATAGTGTGAATGCGAAAGTACCGCTATCTCGCCTGACAGAAAGGGGCTATTACATATGTGGCATGTATCTCGACTAGCTTCTACCCTGCGCATATCTGTCTCCGTAAACACGGGTGGATGCGTTCTAGAAAGTATATCCATAACTTCCGTTTTCTCGCGTTCCATACAGTCAAGAAACACGTCCATGCAATCCTCGCCCATGTATACGTATGGTTCCTTGCTGTATTTTGTGTCAATACTCGTCCTATAATAAGCGAAACCGCACGGTTCGTGCTTGAGAAGTTGTCTCTCGTTAGTGGTACTTCGCGCTGTCCGCCCAGTCTGAGCCAGTTTCTTGCTGATACACACGAACGTGGCAAATATAACGAACTTCACTTTCATCTCCCTGTCATGGTGCTGGAATTGGACCCATTTTTCATTGTCACTTGGCATTCGCATATTCAATGGGTCGTGAACACTGCATCGTTTCTCGTGCTTTCTAAGTGTCAGATTGCTACGAAATGCATTCATGCATCTCACACAGACGTGTTGTTTATGTTGGTGGACATCGTATTGTCCGGACAACAGCTTATTTATATCACTTATCAAAATGTAGTGATAATGGTCACTACCGGATTGAGAATCGAAAGTTATAGAACTGTCCGCCGGATTGCTGCTCTCGGCATCTGTATCTGTCTTGTTACAGCGTGATGTTACGAGCAGTAAATGCACATGTTTTTCCTTTACTTGATCCGTTATGTGCACGGGAAAGAAAGTATCGACAAATGCAATAACGTTAACAGATACATTATTTCTCCGTTTGCTGATACGAGTGACTGGCATGTGTGCAGTGTCATTGTCGCCATTGTTCATTTTCAGTGTATCCCAGTGTTTATCGTAATGTTGAAAGCTTTCTGGATGGTCTGTTGAGGTGGCAATCAGGTGTAGTCCTGCAAGAACGCAGTATTTGAAGCACTGATCCGGCCTCTCTATATCTCTGTTTACATTCATGCTGTCTTTTCATGTCAGCTTCTCGGGCAACTCAAAGCTAGCACACGCACCACTAAGTGGTGTATATGCCATTATATTCTGCTCCAGGTTTATCACATTATCCAATATCCAGCCACTACCGGATCTACGGAAGGATTCCAATAACTCTGACAAGCAATTATATAAGCGTGTTACTTCTACAATAGGGCCTGGCACTGTCTACAAGTTCACCACTCCCATGATATTTGCACATTTGGACGTTAAGACACACGTACCATTTCACGCCCCTTTTTCGCCTTATATCCCTTACTAAATCTTCTGTAAGCCTGTGTCGTCTGTTTCCAAAGAACATGTGGATGTCATATATTTCAGCTCCTACTGGTCGTAATGTGTATCTGACAACGCTGTCATTCAGTGCAGACTGTCGCGCACCATCATTATCATTATCACTATCACCACTACCAGCAGCGGAAGTATAGTAACATTATATTCATTTTTGAAATCCCGTATTTTGCTGCTATTCGCCTTCCCTGTACGATTAGCGAGGCTGCGCATGCATTTTCCTCGCACCTGGTGTCGATTTAGCTCACGTGCGGTGTTAAACGTCCTGTTACAGTTATCACAATCGTGTGTCTTTTTCACCCCTATTAATAGTCTATTTTGCTGGCACCTTTTGGTTCCGATGTGTCTGTTAAAGTAATATGGTGTCAGAAAAGACTTCATACAAGGCACACACAGGTATTTATTTTTACCGCTGTTTTGGACAGCATGTTTATCCATTTTTGCGCCGTTCACTGGACCCGTACGCTCTGACGAACCTTTGCAACGACCCTTGGTGTTTCCTTAGGCCTTGTTTCCATGCAAATATTCTACGGCACTGTTTACATGTATCTCGTTTCATTCACTGGACTGATTGTGTGGTGCCCGGTAAACCATTAACAACACAGTCTTTTGATTTGCGGCGATGTGTGAATTGTGTACGGTTATGCATTTTCTTGTTACATGCATCGCAATGGTAAACAGCTTTACTTATTCGTGTGTTTTTACAGTGATTCTTTCTGTGTTTAGCGGCATCGCTAACGGTTTTGAAATGCTTTCCACAAGTGTAACATGATTTCCCCTTCAAACGCTGCATGTGATTTGCTAGCATTTATTTAGTCTTGAATTTTTCACTGCACGAATTTCCCGGACATCTAAATACAAGCGGTTAAACTGGCTGCCGACTTGTTCCAGGTTGAACCGGCTGCCGAAATATTCCATCTGCATTATGGCTGACAATTCCCAATTGAGTTCTTAGTCTGTTTACTCCCGCAGAAATATCATCTTGCGAAAATTCGGTTGACAATATACTGTTCACAAAGCTACCAACATCTTGGTTCTTATCCATGTTATTTCCATTGAGCTATCAAATATCGCGCAAACCGACCGTTATATTTACATACAATGTCACAAGGAACCGTTCGCACAAATCAATACACTATTAAACTGCAATAACTATCAAATATAGGTAATGCAGACGTTGTAAGACGCGCGATAATTGCCTCCACAGTTATCGCCATGAGTCTCGAGTGTATCGGTTTGGTAACAAACAATGCCGCGATTCTGGCTATGCTATTTTTCTATATACAAGTAGTTTGTTTCCGGTGTATCTGTATGCAATTGCTGCGATTTGCCTGGTGAGGAAAGTGGCGAGATATGTGGTAATTGATCAGAATGTGATGTTATCACCCAGGTTTTAGCAGTGATCTCCTGGGGAACAATGCCTGGCTTCGATGCCAATAGATATCGTGGGGTATTTATTTCCTCAAGAGCCTTTAAGAATAGTTCATGGCCGGGTGGCAGATATGGTTCAACACGGGGGCTCACTACAAATTTAAGTAAATCAAGCACATTCGATTTTGCAATTATTTTCCCATGATACACGATTTTACCCGGTTTATTGAAGGATATTACGTCATCGCCAAATTGTTCTATGAAACGGTAAAGTTTTAATGCCTTTTTCTGACCGTAAATGACGTCTCTATAATATTCTCCCACGAAGTCTGTTTCTCCGTATTATTCTGACTGACGGGGTCGGGTGTAGCTTAATTAACGTGGCATGATTGTTTGCCTTCGACGTGTTTCGAGGATGATACGTCAACTTCATGTTTTGTTTGCATACAATTAACAGTGGAAACATTCAGATCATCTTCGGCTAATATAGGATTTGTGATGCAATTTGTTTTGATGTTGCTCGCCATGTACTTGTCATCACATATTTCACCGTTACAAGTATTATTGTCAATCGTGCCATCATCACTATTACATTTCATGCTGTCGGTCGAAACCTGGTTAGCTTGATTCCGCATCTGTTCGTATTTTGCTCGAGGGACTAGAACTAGCTACTTTGCAGACCCGTTCATATTGTACTTGATAATGCTCTACAAATACTCGCAACAGAGTGACCAAACGTTTCCCGTTTTTTTTCTCTGCAATGGGAACTCCTCTGCAAGCGAATTTGCTGTCTGTCCTTTAACAATAAATCGAATTCGTCTTCTGTCAAATCAAACACACCACGTAGGACGTTATGCGCGATTTCAGCTAACGTGATTATTTGTTCGCGTCTGGCGCTTTTGATAAGTACATTACGTTGCGCACCGCTGCTTTCCGCTAACAACTTAACGAAACTCCAATTGTCTTTAGCACGTTCCATACGATTTACAAGTACTCAGGTACATTTACTAACAGGTTTGTCGAGATGAAACGACTTATAAACAGTTTGTATTCCAATTACAATTGAATCACTATTGTCTCCTGCGCAGGTAGTATATTGTATCTGACCATCGTCCGTTTATCGCTGCGTGGGCTCAGGTCTATATCAACAGAGGTGTGAACTGGTCTTTGTCTGTGAGTGAGTCATAACAATCCACGAAGTTTCGAGCCTTATTCTTACCGTTGAATAATTGTTGACCAAGTATCGATAATTGCCTTCGGTCTCTCATACTAAACAAAAGCAAATAATGAAAATTATTTGATATTGTTCTCTGATATTTTCCTTGGGCATACAGACTTTGACTTGTCTTTAGAATGGTGACCATAAGTTGGTGAGAGAGAACGCTCCAGAGATCGCAGTATGCTTTGTCCTGTATAATTTCGTACATGCAATCGTCCAAAACCAACACAAGATGACCATACTTTTCTCCCTATTAAAGCAATAACTCTCTAGTTGGCAGCCCGTTGTCAAACTGGATTCTCTCTATACTGCTTTCCATTTGTGTGTACATATCTTGCCACACGTTGTAGGCAAATATTATCTTTGCGTTATCGAGCAGTTTCTTCAAGTATGTACTATTGCCTGACCCAGACAATCCGAATAATCCTATAGTGCATGGGGCATTAAACTTCATTAGACTTTGTTTGTTCCACTAATTGTTGATACCGCCTTCAGCAGCCATCGTCACCAAACGTGACTTATGTCTGTAGCCGGTTGGGTGGCTTTGCTACTGAAAGTGGCTACAGTTCCCATCCTCCCTCAATTGATAATTGCTCAATTATCCGGGTGAACGAGCGACCACCTTTCTCACTTACCGAAACAATGACGCAATTACCCCCCGCCAGCGCGAAACTAAAAGAATCCGATCCGCCCGTGATATTTACTCTATATTCTATATAGTATTTTCACATGCCCGAAACCCTGCCGCCAACCTCCTCTACTAATGTTCTAACAGTCAGTCTATCTCATGAGATATCTGGCGAATTAATCTAAAATAATACAGTCATTAGTAGATATGACCTACTCGGTATTCAGGCTAGAATCCAAATGTGTATACAGTGTAAATCACTCAGATATAACCGGTGCAGAATCCAATACTGGTGGTACGTGCACGGTTCGGATAAAGCGCCATACTCTACAGCGGTGTATTCCACGGGAGCGATATTTCACGCACGAAGACCTATTCGATAGTCGTTACATGGCTATTCGAGTATTGTGTAACCCGTGTTACAAATAATGGATGATAAAGAAGATAGTCGGCTACAATTCGTGACACCCACCGGTCCTTAATGGCGGATTTCATTATTGCAAAGTATACTGTAAGGCCACCTACACCCTGGTTGCAGCGTAGGTAGGTTACAGTAAATAACAAATAACAACAGTTCTAACACTGAACAAGTCATGTTTAATCACTTTACTAGTTAATCAGGTACCAGTGTTACACGGAGTGCACGCTCTATGCTTTACTTAACAATAGTATCAATACGTCAGGGTTCCGATTAAATACACTCTAAGAAACGTTATTGTGGAGTAGGTATTAGTGCGATTATAGACAATGGTTATTAGATGGGGTAGCAGTGTGACGGGAAGCGATTCCTTGACAGTTCGAACCAACAGTAAAAGTATGTTTACATTAGTGATGGCGTACCAACGGTTTCGCAGCAGTATACGAAAAGTACTTCGCACCATTCTCATAATGTACTACGTTCACCGCTGTGGTAAGTATGATTGCAGATAGGTATGATATATATCTTATGTCCACAAGACGTAATTAGTTATGAAATAATTAAAGATGTCGAGTTTTGGTTCTGTCGAGTAATGGTTCTACATTAGGAGAGCGGTGGAATCGCTTGGCTTGACTGCCAATCGCACTTCTTGTATGTATAACATTCTGCGCAAGATGCGGCCCGTCGCACAGATGCGATCACCAATCAGACCGTCAGTCGCATTTGCGACTAACCGATCTGATTGGCTGAAATATCCTGTGCGGCTGCGCGTCCGCCATCTTGGAAAAGTTTATAAACACAAATGACATAAAACATGGAATGTAAACTAAACAAGGAAGTGACTATGCGGTCAGACTATAATGTGAATCACAGTGAACAGTTTAATAAATTCACACCAAGAAAGGTATCAAACAGTGTGTAGATCATGGTAGTCGCATGGAAAATAGGGTCAGTCGCATCTGTAACTTGAGGGCCGACATGGAATTTCACTTGGATGCAATAATACAATGGTAAGTGGAAACCGGAATTTATCAGAATTGGATTACCCAATGAATTATCTCTGTATCGACATATCGGACAACTTATAAAAAGGTAGTAACATGGCTGTGGTGGACAGTTTCTCAAGACAAGTGATCTCAGAATGGGAGACGACAATTTAATTTCGAACGGCGGAAACCCATGACACTGAGATCACCTGATCAGAGATAGAGCTCATCCCAGCCCTGCCACAGCAGTTTATCACCACTGGTTACTGGGCTTACATTCAAACCCCTTAAAACTTTCACTCCGTTGAAAGTAGAAGGTACAGTTAAGTACTGGCCGCATCAGTGCGCGTCAGCCGCACTGAAATACGGTCGATTGCTGACAAGTATGAGTCCACGGACGTGTCGCGAAGTTCTGCGGCTTGCTCCACCATCGCGACAAACCGAGTGTCGCCATCACCAGAGACAGCGATGTTGCGCAGTTGTGAAAAGTGCAACAGCCGCATCTAATGGGACTCCGACTGAAATACTTTTGCCGAGCCCGGCAGAATCAGAAATTAATAAGTGTAATACTGCATATGAGGCTGAATTAAGAAGAACTATGCATCTCTACTCGTCGCGCTACTTATGTAAACATGGCTGCACCCAGACCTTTGAAAAGCACGATGGAGCAACGTGCATACATACATGTGTTGATTTGGTTCATTAACTCATTAAGACGTTCAAGTACATGCAGTACATGTAATGTGTTAATGCAAGTAGATCGACATTCGTATCCAGTAACCCTTTCAACTCTAGAGGCCAGCAAGCCAACATGTGGAAACACTGGAGATCCAGATGAGCCGGCTCATAACGAGCCGTCTCATCAGGATCTTCATTATCTGCTACTATTATTAACCTCTAAAAATCTACATTTGGCTATTAATGGCATAGTCCAAAACATAATATGAAAACGCAATTGAATTTAAGAAAGTAATTATCAGGGTTGAAAGGGTTAAGAACACCAGCACACGGTTGCCTGCCCGGCGCTGTTGAAATATGTCACTAACCACATATCGAGATAGACCATCGATGACAAATCATCGAACATTCGTGTAACTACCAAAATAATTATGATTTACGGATTTTCCCACATGCTACACGTGTATCAAGGTAAACGTTGCTACTAAGACGGATACATTTGCGTGTAGTTATATACGGAGATACCATAATTTAGTCAGCAGATCCATCAACCGCCCGTATGCAGTGCATCGTCTTTTGCTATACATTTCAAAATTGTGTTGTTGTTTGTTTTTTTTTTTTGGGGGGGGGGGTTAAATACTGCGAACTTATTTGACATGTGTTAATATGATAAATTGCAGTGTACATGTATTACTATTTCATTTCAGTATTCAAATGTATTATCAATATGTCATAATAAGCTATAAGAATGCATTTTTCAAAAGCGGTGATCATGAGCTGCCATGATATATCTTTCTTCTCCTAGGCTAGAAATCACGTTATGTAATCAAAACTGTTTCCCAATAGGATTCCGTGTTTATGCCATACAAATAATTTAAGATTCATAATGATTTACAGTGGAACCTCCCGAAACCGGACACCAAGAAACATCTGATCTTATTTTTCTTGGGTATCTTGGTCATTTATCAATGACTTCATGTTCGCATAGCACACGACTCTATAGCTCAGCATTATTAAATGCCTGATTTACAGTGACACCTCTCTAAACCGGACACCATGGGGACCTCCCAGGGCGTCCGATTTAGAGAGGTTCCACTGTAATACGGTATAAATTAAACGAGATTACTGATTTCGTCTGACCCTATATACCGGTATGTATCTTTTGGTCCTGTATTGTAGTACCTCTGTTATATATATATATACATATATATATTATTGACATATTGGATTGTTAAGGAATTAAATCCTGAGGGAGCGCTAGCGAAGTAGCATTTAGTTCATGGACATCCAATATGTGAACAATAAAATACTCATAGGTCAGCCAAGTGTACAAATCAATGTCACATCCGAGTATTGATTTACTATAGGAATGAATGGCCTTTTTGTGGAATTTATCGGGGTATAAACTTGGAAAAGTCGCGGGAATACTGGACGAAGGCCGGAAGGCCTCGTCCAGTATTCCCGCGACTTTTCCAAGTTTATATCCCCGATAAATTCCACAAAAAGGCCATTCATTCCTTATAATTCCAGCATTTGAAATAAATTCATCAAGCAAATGTGTTTATTTTCCGTTTTCTTTTAACTGCGCCCGACGGTTACGGAAAGTAGTTCGGCGTGGGAGTTTACTGGGATATAAATTTTGGACAGAGACTTGCTACGAGCCAATCAAATGTTAGGGAATTGTGTAAATATGTTTGTGCTGGAATTATCATTTCCTATTGAACAGTTAATCATTAAATCTGGTAATATATAATTATATTATTGGGGTTAAACGTTGCAATATGTGAAATTAGTGGAGCACAATTCTGCCCAACGATTGGCTTAGAAAGTAGGGCGAACTATAAGCCACTAAATGAGATTTCTCGGTGCAACGTATTAATCTTATAATATACGAGCAGAATACATATACTATTTAAATGAGACCAATACGGAAAACGTGTTCGATAACCAGTGAAGCTTCAATGTATGTTGTTGTGCTTAAATGCATCAGCTATGGCTAACATATGCCCGGATTTAATATGATATTTGTCAATGTCGTTGACTGATCTAATACGATGCTATGCCGAGTTTCTGATGAAATCAGTAAGTTTGTTAAACAAATATCATATTAAAGCATCTCTACTGTCCGATGCTCTATATAATCATCACTTTAAGTTTCTATGGTGCCTCGTTGGTGGCATTGGTCTATTCGTTCCTTCGCCACGTAGAAACGACAATTAAGACCCTTGATTATCGTACATTTCGTTCCCTCGCCGAGTACAGACGAAGATATTCGTCTCTACGCGACGTAGAAACGAAGAGACGAAATATCCCTGTCATACATTTCTGTTGGTTACAGGTGTACCCGTGTCTTTCGCGCCAGGTTCTGGCCATTCCAGAGAGACGAAAGGCATCACCATACTCGTATTCCGCATGAATATATCCCAGGTTTGCATGTTAACTACGTAATCAATCAATGCAAATTTTGTTTCAGCAATTGTAATAATAAGTGTATTTTAATTGGACATATGTATGCATTACATGCACTGGTTCTCATGTATGCACAAAATGATGAAACATGTTTATAAATATTCTATTTTTGCTTCATATTTCTGTACCGAATTGTACATATGAGTTGCTAACCCGAATTCTCAGGGCGACTTACTTGTAATCAGTTACCTGAAAGACAAGGAATTTGTAACGTGACATTTTTGTTATACATGTACTGAAAATCAAATAGCGTTGCAAAATAGTTAGTGTTGCAAACGCTATTTTTTCTTCAATCGAACGTTACTTATTTAATTTTCTTTATAGTATTTATTTCACTTAAACTATTGATTAAAGTAGTACTAATTTAATTGTATTTATATTATTTATGTTACTTAAACTAGTGTTTCTAATGGATACTAATGTAAATTTGAAGTATATGATAATTTTACAACAACAACTGGTTTTAGTGCATAGTTCATTACTGGTAGGTGTCTAGCGAACATGCATAACCAAATTATCTCGTCTTTTTATCACAGTCGCTGATAGTACATGTACTTGAATATAGCGCAAACATTCCTGTTTCTTATGAAATCAGTAAACTCGTTAACTAACTGTCTCTTAAATCATTAGTCATGTAACATCCTCTCTGGTATAAACGTTCTGGATGCCGTCCATTATACACTATACGTTATGTAATATTATATTTTCCAGCCCAGCGACAGTCACTATGGAAACTGGAAATTTAACAAAATGGACCTGTCCCCGTGACACGTGACAGTATCTGCCCCCGAGCATACTGCCGTTCAACCACGTGTTTCTAGGCCCTGGGCCTGGGGGCTCGGGCCTGTACCCAATTACGGGTAACCCGATTACAGGTAAATGTTATAAGTTTAATATTGTGATTCTGTACAGTCAACATGGTGCTATATTGCCTGGCTGAATCTATATTGACCCGGGGAGATCCAGTGTTAAGTCCCGACCCTATATGAACTTGGCTGTTTATGGGACGTTAAGCGCATTCACTTGCATTGTTAAGATGTGTATATTCTCCCATCTTCAGGACAGACCGAGACAAATAATGTACTATTTTATTTTCTACAAAACAGCTGCATCAACCCATTTCATGCTGAGGATTCCCCATTTTGCTGATATAAAAATTCAATTAGTTTTCTCGTAGCTCCCTAAAGGTATACGGTGTGGCCACCATTTGAACCGTCTCAAAGAGACGGTTCAAATGAGTGGTCACAACGTATACTTTCGATGAGAAATGAGAAAAACTGCAGATTTGTTTTTGAAATTGTTATATGTACTGGAATGGGTTCAATAACGCAGTCATAGAGCTGATAATTTGCGTCGAATTAATTAGTCCTGTCTTAAACGAACGGTTACTGTGTACAGTTCAACCTCTCTAATCAAAGTACTGAAAGTACTGAACATAGGGTACTACAAGACATCATCAATTCAAGTATAAATATAGATTCCAGATATCTATGATCATTATAGATATATTGAAAACTGATTGAAGAGCAATAGTTACAAGAATTCCGCCACGGAAGCGGTGTCGCGCCTGAAACTGCCTTGTCGGTACAAAACAATGTTGTACATGTAGCAGGATATTTGTTAAAGTTTCTGCATTACTTTGACATCGGCATGTTTACTTCTGTTTTGTGAATGAAATAGTTGGCCCCGGATCGAGTATATTAAAACATACAAAGGATGTCATTGGGGAAACCGCTTATGAAATTTCAATGTATGGAAGCCCAAACTTGTTAGAATTCTGTTGTCGTATTTTCAGTACTTGCATTAATATGGGTATTAATCTACGCTGGATGTGTTATACTGTCATTAATTTGTTCCCTGACTGTAATTTATCACTTACTGACTTATTGACACCCTTCCTTGAACGTAGCATTGACACTCATGATTGCGTGTATTGGCCACCATAGGCAAATGTCAATCAGGCGGAATTCAGGAATGTCACTAAAATCCGCTGTAATTCCATCGATAGAATGAGGATTAACATCAGTTAGACCCACATGTGCGAGTTTTGTTGTGACACAATCGCGATCATTACACAAATCTGGGTCAACAGGCATTTTCGCACAGGTGTCGGGTGAGTTTAACCCCTTGCTCCACAGCCAAATGGCTTATCTGCTGTTGTGTATGCATGCCTGTCAGTGGCTGCTAGCAGTCTGTTATAAATACACAGCAGCTGAGTTTGGCTGCCTGATCTCCATACAGGTAATTAACGAAAATAACTGAATTATAGGGTTATTTATTCAATCCAAATTTACCAACATTCCTAAACATTGTATCCATTTAAAATGATTAAATTGAAGTTATAGAATAAAATATATTTTTAAAATATTTTTCCTACACGAGATATATACTTTTGTCATTATTCCCTCCAAAAAGTAAATTTAAAAAAATAAATCTTGAAAAATCATGGGGTTCTCGTCTATAATTATGCCCCTGGTGCGTTATTATTTTTGTGAAACTTTCAAAGCAAAAATGGAATTGATGTGTGGCTGTGACTGGAGAAATGGGGCTTATGGGATTTGTTACCAATTATCAAAATAGCATACTGATGTAGCCCGATAGCGATCTATATTTGTTGTTAGAAACACAACAGATTTTTCTTTGATGGTATGGCGAACAGTGCAGATCCTGGTCAGATGGATGCACAGGTCAATCTGGATCTACACTGGTCGCACAACCCATAAACCACATTTCTCCAGTCACAGCCACACATCCGTATCTGCACTGAAAATTTTGCCAAATTGTGACAAGTTTTGTGAACAATTGAGAAATAATGTTCTCTAAAAATCACATGACATCACAATTAGTCATAATATCACAGCTTGAATATTATCTATCTAAAGTATGCTAAAAGTATGCTAAATATAAGAAACATGCATAAACTTACATATATATATTTGTATATGCCGTTGTCCAGAGTAATATTTAATCCGTAATTATGTATTTGGTCAACACACTGACCATTAGGGAGACATTAAAAAATATATTTTAAATTGCATTATCAAACACTTTATATATTTCTTCTGAAACAATTGTAGAGTCTGTACAACTGAATTTATACGAAACACATCTAGACTACAATTATTTTATATACACTATGTACAGAATATGCCACAGATTCAATGTATATGTAGGTTGTGAAAGTGGGCATGACAGCCCTCCTTACGTAAGTGTACTTGGCACACAGTACACCCATATCTCGCACCTGATGGACAGATATTTCTGGTGATAACGACAACGTCGCTTTGGTCCATCGAGACGTCCATGTATGTGGCCCTGAATGTTCTCTGCATCAACAAGTCCGATGTCACCGACTTCAACGCCAGATCGTTTCCGCTTGCTATATCCGCCGATAATGTCGCGCACCAATTACAGACGGAAATCAAGTTGGGCGAAGCGCTTTTTCTTTGTTGTGCGACGTGATGTGGCCTTGAAGAGTATGAATGCGTTTACAATCGCACAGTTGATCAGGAACCAGTGTAGATAGCGCCACCACCTCTTAGAGTTTCGCGCGACATAGTATTTCATACGGAATTGATCATGAACATCAACACCGCCCATAAATTTGTTGTAGCTGGCTACACTCAGTGGTTGCTTCTTTTGTAACACATTCTGGCCAACCCGCCGTTGTGCATAGGCCACACCCTGTGGGCTCACTGAGTGTATATAGTCAGATGGTAGACTAACTTTTTGTCTTTCCACACAGTGGCAGTCAAGTTGGTGTCGCCCTTCTGCATTATTTTGTATTCACCGCGGTTCTTCACGTCTCGCGGCTTCTTCAGTTCCTTCGGGAACTGTTTACGATTTACGCGAACAGTTCCACACGCATACAGTCCATTTCCCAGCAGATTTTCCATTAGTGGCACGCCTGTAAAGTAGTTGTCGAAGTAAACATGCCGGTATGTCTTGTGCTGGTTGTCGGTGAACTTCGTTACAACTTTATAGCCAAGACCATGTTCAGTTTGGTCATTTTGCCGTCCGAGGTATATATATCAAACCGCGACAGGTAGGCTGTGTTGGCGTCGCAGAGCATCCATATTTTAATTCCCCGCTTTATGGGCTTTGCTGGCATGTATTGGCGAAATCCAAGCCTGCCTGTATACTTCACCATCGCCTCGTCAATGGCAATTTCTCCGGAAAGGCTATATGCTGAAGGAAACGTGCCCTGTACATGTTCAATAATAGGCCGCACCTTGTACAGTTTGTCATATCCTGGCTGACCCTTAGCCGGTTCTGTAGCGCGGTCGGAGACGTGAACATATTGAACAAGTTTCTGATAACGGTTGCAAGTCATAATACTTTGTATTCCCTGATTAGCAATGCACACGTTTTTGGACGGGCCAGTACATGTCGGCTTCAGGCAGGCTGGAAATCCCCAATTAGTACATTTATGCCGACAAATGAACGGAGTTCCGATGCCGATGTCTCCATCCAGTACTTGTCAATTACACCAGACTGCTCTATCTTCCACCGGGCATAATTGTTCGTGTTCCTGGACATAAATTCGAACATCTCTGGCTTGAATAACAGCCAAAAATAATCGAGAGGAGAGGCTGTTTCCACATCGCTCCAGTGGCCTGGGTGAAATCTTCTATCTGCAAAAATAAGTATATATTTCGTAAATATTTTCTCTTTACATTGCAAAGAAATAAGCTATTTTGTTTGGTGGTGGTGTCATTTGGGGGACCATGACCATTTTCCAGCAAATGGTGTTAATTCACTATTTAGAATCATTAAACAAAAGTTAACTGTATTTTTATCTATCAATTATGTATGATTGCAGATGTCCGTCAAAAGACCCCATCACCTGTTGTTTTTTAAATGTTATTTCTAATAGTAATTCATCTAATAATATCAAAATGAGCAAACGTCTGCTTGTATTTTCTTCTAACAAACACTATATCAAATAAATAAAATCGGGGACGAAATGGATCGGCGATTAAACTCTCATATGCTACATAATATAGTCGGAACAACTGTTTACAAGTATTAACAGTCTGCATTCATATTTGCTAGCTAAAATAAGATAAAGTGGGGAATATTTATAAAAAAAATCGCAAAAATTGTACAAACCACGATGTCGGAGAAATCGGAGACGGAGGTCCAACCATCGGCGTTTTGGTCAGCATTTTCATCGTCTGAAGCTTCACTGTCCGACGAATCTGACGATACTTCACTGACATGAATGTCTGAACCGATCTCGGATTCATTAAAGCCTTCAAATTCGCTATAATTCATCATCACTATCGAGAAATTGGTCGCCATTGTGCTCTCCGTAAATTACGAGTTTCGTTTTCAATTTCGCGGGAACGCTAGCGTGGGTGTATTCCAAAAAATAACAAATACTCGAATACCTTATTAGGAAGTCGTAGTAAAACTTATGAATGGAATGTGTATAAATATAGCGATGACCGCACGATTTGTGACGCAAATGGGGGCAAATAACAACTTGAAGCGTAAGAAAATAATCCGATGTTTTGTTTGTACGTAGAACATCCGTTGTTGATATTGTGCAGAGCAAATAGTTTTTCATAACATTATTTTCAATTAGCGGTTGCGTATGACAGTTAAACGTTGAGTAACACAATGCATTTTGTTGTTACGGTTACTCCAAGATATCACTACCTACCACCGCATCGAGGGGGGTCTGGGGCGTGGCTAACTGTCGGAGGCGATGCCAATACATAGGTATATACCCTACGTAAAAAGTATATCCGGTTTATAAAAGTTCCACCGCATTTGTATCACCAGGTGAGCGCCAGACGCTACAGGTTACCGTTCCCAATCATGCCAAAGTACAGGCTGTAAACACGGCCCTGATTATCGCTGAATCCGGCCGGACCTTGACCCGACCTACCCTACACAATCTGGGTGGGCGACTTAGCAATGGAACATACTCTACGAACGTTACCATACCGATCGAGGTAAGTTAGAGAACAATGCATCGGAAATGGCCCATAGATGTGGGCAGAAACTCTGCAAAACTCCCGTTGCTAAGGACGTTGTGGGAGTTTTGCAAAGTTGCAACTCGCAACTAATGCGCTCATAAATAAATATAAACTAATGCACTGAAATACAGTGTAACATCTCGGACACCAGTAAAACACTTGTGATCTTATTGTTGATGAGTTTCTTTTTCATTTATCTCAGGTGATAATGTCTCTTCGTGATCGCATAGTACACAACTATGGCTCAGAATGATCAAATACCTGATTTACAGTGAAACCTCTCTAAACCGGACACCATGGGGACCTCCCAGGGTGTCCGGTTTAGAGAGGTTTCACTGTATGTTAACAAGGCGTCCACACGGTCGTGGTCGAAGTGATCTCAATTGCACACGCACACTCCGCTACCTGCGTGCATAGGGATTACGTTGTCTATTGTATTGGTTTTGCGTACACGTAATGGCGGCACTTATGAGTTGTGAGGTGAATCTTTATTGTTCATTATTACGACTGCGGTGTCATCCATGTTCCAGTCGTTAACACTACTAATCAGACAATACCAAAGTTAGTAGCATTGCTTCTGTGGTTAGTCTGGACATTCAGTAGAGGAATTTCGGATAAGCGTATTTTGCAGTTGGCAGCCTTTGAAAACGAAAGTAAACAGTCTACACTACATAAATCTACTGCCTCATGTTTCAGGATGTCTACGTAGCCATAGAGGGCGTGGACAACGGGGGTCACGTCTTTCGACGTCAAGACCCCGTGCCGATATCGCCTACGACCTTTCGACTGTTCGTACCGTCGCTAACCAGTATGCATTTGAGTCTGTATAATATTGTCAGAACTAATCGGCATCATTTATTGGATAATACTGGCATTATTTATTATTAAAATATCGGCTCTTGTAGAGAGGTGGCTGTTGTAGAGTGGTCGCCGTTCGCGGATGTTGAACTGCACATGTATTTTGATATATATTTCACTCAGAGGAAGGTTAGTTTTTGTATTTGCGTAATTGTGATATATTTCATTGGTACTTACCTTCAATGATTACATATGTTCATAAGCGCAAAGCAACAACGCGTGTCTTGAAGTGGTCATCCGTCTGTTTTACAGTGGAACCTCTCTAATCCGGACACCCTGACTACCTCCCAGGGTGTCCGGTTGAGAGAGGTTCCACTGTAGAACAAAATCACATAGGAATCACGGTTTGCCTGGTTTTGCCCTCAGGTACGTTTTTATCTTTGGCTATTTTGTTATCTGGGAGTTGAATTGGGTTATTGCCCATTATAGAAGTAGTATGATTACTGATCCTACTGCTTTTGGGAGGGGGCCACGTGAGTCTAGTGTGGCAAGGACCTGGCATCAAATCAGGATTATTTTGATTTCAGGGCTGAATATATAGATTTTGTATTGTAAATATTCAGTTCTGATTTTGGGATTTTCCAGCCATTTGTACAGGTAATATATGGGATTTAGTACTAAACCCATTGACTCGGTCGTAAATGACCTTAGCTGTTAATAGGCCGTTAAACCCCAACAAACAAAAACAAACACGTACTGCTTCTAACTTATAGTTTCGATCCTTATCGGCTTCAGGAGTGCAATAGAAGATCAGTAGCCGATTTCACCAACATTACTAAGTATACTTATCTTGTTTAGTACACTTTGAGGGAAAAATTTACTGACAACATTATTTTACTGAATGTATTGCATTATCACAGCCATTTTGGCTGTGATAATGTAATAAATTCAGTTTACTGATAATTCTGCATACTTCTAATCATCAAATATATGCAGTCGTTAGTTCTATATGAAATAATGCATTTCGAAAAAAAAGATTACTGCCTGAAAGTATACTTACCTAGATAAGTATGCTTAACACTGTTTGTGAAATCGGCTACAGAAGTGTGAATATTAACACATGCATTGATCCATAGCTCCTCAGTCACAACCACACAATTAGCCATAGTTAATACGACTATATTTTCAGATCAGTTAACATAACCATAGCTAAGCCGTTTGTACCCGGGAAGGGTTTTCCTCCGCCTGAACAGGTTGTGACCAGATACTTTATATTACAGGAGCGACAGAAACAGGTAAGATGAATGTTAACATCATTTTTATAAATCCAGTTTATGTACGTACCGATTGTTTTAATATAATGTGGATGTGACTGGAGAAATGGCTTATGAGATTTGCGACCAGTGTAGCTCCAGATCAAATAGCACACTGCTATAGCCTGATATACCATATATAGTGCTTGTTAGAAGCATAGCTGGTGTTCCAATGGTGGAATGGCGAACAGTGAAGATCCTGATCAGACTGTGTGGATGCACAGGCTGAGCTGGATCAACACTGGTCGCAGAACCCATGGGCCTCATTTTTCTAGTCAGTCACAGCCACAAATATAACAAGACCAGGGACGTGTGTAACCCCCACCTGCTATGTGCGCTGTATGGGCAGACAGACCAAACATTTAATCAAACGTTCAGTGGGTCTCAGACCAGGGACCATACATACAATCTTCGTCCCAGCTCAGACAGATGTATATAGAATGTGAAAAACAAATTTATAAACATAAATAATTAATTATATAGCATTTGTGTCATTTTTCTACGGATAGCCCGGAAATATCTGGATGTGTTACAACACTTGTCGATACTACTGAGAAATAACACTAGTCAGTGAGATTAAAATTCAAGTTCACGATTCCAGAGAAATATGGTACATAAAAACAATAATAATAGTATACCCAAATATGATAAACACACGAGAAATATACAACATATACGTGTCATGTATAGCAAATGCAATGCATGCGTCATAGACGGCAAATGTATTTACAAATTAAAACAAACTAACGCTACTTTTAAAGGAATTCAGTCTGCTTTTTATTTGGTATGAGAGCTAGTAAAACTAATGATCTTGATGGTGATGCAACTAAGTTTCAAGCGACTGAGATTTATATTATACAGATGTAAGTTACTTTTTAAAGTTAACCCTTAGACCGCTACACACAGCAATTGTCGTCTGCTGTTGCTTTTATATCTTGCCTTATTTATCAATAAAAACATGTTTTAACAGCACTTCAGAATCATTTCCAATGGAAATGATTCTGAAGTGCTGTCAATGCATGTTGTAAATTATTATAAAGTGCTGTCAAAGCATGTTTTTGATGATAAAAATGGAAAATATAAAATAAACAGCAGACCACAACGTCTACGAGACGGCATTCGTATGTTGTGGCTTACAGTGTGTTATTATCCGAGCTATTAGATCGGATTTAGTAACTATATGAAAATTCTCAGTCATTGCAGATATGCTAATGAGTTAAGTGGCGGTCGCAGAGTCACTGTTTGCGGGTTTAACTTTAGAAAAACACGCGGTACTACGCCATAAAAAAGTAGTTCTACAACAGTAAAACAGCGAGCTATCTTACCGTTTCAGCGTAATACATGAGTTGTTTGCTTTTTTGTGCTATATGTGTGTTATTGAAAAAGTTTTTGTATACTTTATAAACTATTAACTGTTATGTATTAATATGAGTTCTTTGTTATGTATGTTGATATTTTGCGCAATGATATAATAGGGGTCGGGATTTCACTGTGACGTTTTTCTTGAATGACCAATCAGATTAAAGCTTAAATTATGAACTTTACGTAGGTCAATGGCTCGATAAAATCCGACATTGGACAGCGAAATGATGATAATTTAAAGTAGAAACCTTGTTTTTTGACAGTTACATACTGTTTTAATCATCTTGAGCCATCGATATATTAATCAGTGTCCATTTTACTTAAAAAATCAAAACTTTCCAAAGAGGTGCTAACAATTTTTTGATAATTACGCGTCGTGTGTGTTAGCGCATAAACTGCCGACAGTCTTGCAACTTGACGTTACACAGCATATACAGTACGATACACTTCACAAAATGACAAAGGAAACGTTGTCTTGAGTTTGAATAAGGATAATAATTATCTCTAGATTATTTGTATTATGAATTAAAAAAAGTATTTTTAAATAATTAGATATTAATTTAAATAAATATTTCGGCATCCTTTACTCAATAAATTAAAATTGAATGTGTAGCTGAAATGAAAGTGAAAGTAGAACGTTTTTGTTATATCCTCCGAGTTACAAATCGCTGAGGATTCCTGTTTGAATTGGAAAATGATATGAATTTTATATTTAGGACAGTGTCAGGAGAAAATGGACTGATGACATATGTCACCAGTCTAGTTCCTGATCTATGACTGTGACAGGAAAAAAGGGACTGATGACATATGTCACCTGTCGTGTTCCATGCATGACTACTCGCTTTTGTTTGTAATTGTTGTAAAATATATAAAGTTTAAACTGTGTATACAAAACTATAGATATACCCCCCCCCCGGCATACAAAGTATGTCGAGGGCTATATAGTTTTCGCAATTCCGTCCGTCCACGTTAAAGAGTTTGGGTACCCATTATCTCTGTGACGGAAAGTCGGACGGACCTCAAACTTCATATACTTCCTTATCATCAACCATATTTTCATTCCATAATTTCCAAGGTCAAGGTCAAATTACTTAGACATTTGCATCCGTACGATTTGCCTTAAAGTTTTCAACCGTAAGTCAGATTGACTTCAAACTTCATATACTTCCTTATCATCATCCATATTTTCATTCCATACATATACCACACCCAAGTGGCCTTCATATCCAAGGTCAAGGTGAAATTACTTTGAACAATCATGTTTATCAAGATAAATATTGTTTTTTGCAGCATTGATAATGTATACTGATTCGAATTATATATTGATTTTAAATGGAGTATACATGTATGTGATTTTTTTTGTGTGAAATATTAAAATGGTTGCCATGACAACCAATATTATTAAAGGTTCACATGTTAAGTGTATTGCAAGATGGTAACAGTACTCGGGTGTATTGTATTGTATTGATTTTCAAAAAGTAAACACCTTTTCAACAAATACTATTTTTGTGTTTTCCAATATTGGTTACTATGGTAATGCATATATATTTCAGAACTAGTGTATAATAACAATACATCTACTCCGCAAAGTTCCGCAGCGGGTGTGTCAACCACAGCCACAGTAGCGTAAGTTTAACTTATAAGGTGTATGGTGACAGGATTTACACACTTCGAAAACAATAGGGTAATGTGAAACGACAGGAGACTGAAGAGTCCATGTACAAATAACATTACAATATACGAAGGAGGCCGAATATCTCACCGAAACCAAAATGTAACCGTTAAATAATTAAAAAAAAACAAGCTAGTAACAGCGGTCTTGAACAGACACCAAGGTCGACTCTCGGACTAGCGGGGTGCAGTACTATCATCAGGAAACATGTCCGAAGAACAGCGGCAATTCCGTTTGACTGCGGCAATTCCGTTGCCGATGACCATTCCTATAGTTGCCATTGCTCGATGAATGGTAACCATGCCACTTGATTAAGAGTGTGTGTCAAAAAGCCTATCTATATGTTCAATTGTTTGCACGTGTCTTCGGATTGCTAGTCATTCACTATCAATATTGTAAACATTACTCAGTTTTCCTGCAACTAGTACTGTGTTGATTTTGTAAGCGAAACATTACGTTCTGTTTGTATGTTTGTTGCCCTCTATTTCAGTTATTATAAATTGAATTTGTTAGTACGTTTTTATAGATATGTGTATATTTATTTTCAGAAGTGGTGACGTTGCAATTCAAGCTTTTGCAGTTTGACCTTATCGCCCCTTATTGCGTCTCACGTTGCCATTATTCTCCTCTACTTATATATTTTTGTTTACACTATTGTCATTTATTACTTTATATACTGTAGATATTCCTTTCATTACTTTATAATTCCAGCACAAAAATATTTACACAATTCCCTAACATTTGATTGGCCCGTAGCAAGTCACTGTCCAAAATTTATATCTCAGGAAGCTCCCACGCCGAACTACTTTCCGTAACCGTGAGGCGCAGTTAAAATAATTCTTAAAGAAAACGGAAAATAAACACATTTTCTTGATGAATTTATTTCAAATGCTGGAATTATAAGGAATGAATGGCCTTTTTGTGGAATTTATCTGGGATATAAACTTGGAAAAGTCGCGGGAATACTGGACAAGGCCTTCCGGCCTTCGTCCAGTATTCCCGCGACTTTTCCAAGTTTATACCCCGATAAATTCCACAAAAAGGCCATTCATTCCTATAGTGTTATTCGTATATTCGTCTTTGCTATTGTCTTGTATATTACTGCCCTTGTCATGTATGGTGGCGAGATATGCGGGATCTTATGGCGTCGCGCTAACCAGGTTCATTTGCTGAATTGGACTGTTTTGTTCACTGTAGAAACCAAGGTGATACCCTTGATGTCGTATTTACATAGGGTGTTTCTGTTTATTTAATAGTTCGCTCTGTGACCGTGGACTTCGTGGATTCATTGTTGGAGAGTTGGTGGCAGTTTGGTCTTGTGGCGCATATGTCGCCGTGGCGATATTTGTCTTTTTCTTTTTGCAAAGTTCATTGTCATGGGGAATGTGTTCCTTTTGTTCCGGATGGCACTTCGTGTCGCGTTGCAACCACTACTGCTATATCCTGTACCATAGTTATCTCTGCTAACTGCGAGAGGCTTTGTGTTTTGCTGGTTCATTTGTCTCATTTCGGATAGTAACTTCTCCAATGCAAACATACATACCACGATCTGGCCGAAAGTTTAGTGTAGTATATATTAAGAATAACTTACATACGTACTACTAACGAATTCAACCAGTGCATGAATGATTATGTTTATGTTACAGTGGGGTTAGCGTGTAAGTGCACAGACGAACGAACACGACAGGTTGGAACCAAAAGTGGGGTCAGCGTGTAAATGCACACACGAACGAACACGACAGGTTGGAAGCAACCTGTCGTGTTCGGTCGTGTGTGCATTTACACGCTGACCCCACTGTAGTTTGCTCGACAACACCGTGCACGTACGTCATCGAATTTCCTTCGCAAATGCTTTCCAAAGCAACTTGTCATCAATATATTGTATTGTATTGTATATTGTATATATTGTATTGTCGTTGATATCACATTCTTCTTTCAGGTCACCGGTGTACAACTCTACCACAGCACCTATAACTACAGTTCCATCTCAACAATCGAACAACGAAGAAATATCACGTGGCGTCGTAATTGGAGTGATGGTGACAGCAGGAGTGCTTTGCCTAATTTCCGTATTTGTATCCATCGGAATATTCTGCAAAGCTAATTCGATGAAGAAAGCATCTGTTCACACACTAACAACTTAAAAGAACAAACGTCCCGCATGGTATATGTTCAAATAGTATTTAAATGACTAACGAAGCTAAACATGTCCATCAGGTAGTAACTAATGATCCATATTGACGCATGACGATTCAGACATGAGGTAAATACTATTCCAAAAGTAAATGGAACTGGTACATTCACCATCAGTAATGCCGGTGACATTAGTGACATCAATGCAATGAAATACCCAGCGTGTGTTTAATTTCTATTTGAATATGCATTATAGTTACAGTTTCGATGTATAGAGTAGTAGGTTAGTGCCGTGAATGGGAAAAATATCTGGCAAGGCTTAGGAAACGGGATGGGCGAGGCTATGCCGAGTACATCCCGTTTCCGTGCCGCGCCAGATAGTTTTCCCATTCACTGCACTAACCTACTATTCTATTTATCCCGTCATCACCTACAAATAGCTTTACAATGCAAACGAATAAACCCAACCGCACCCTCAAAATCGGAGAATCGACTATGACAACCGCACATATTCATACGCAGTGATTAGGTCGTATTGACAGGATATCAAAAATGTTTCACGGCACCGTGTTTCACGGCACATACGCACTGTGTTGACGGGATAAATTGCGATTCACTCTGTGTTAGTTTTCTGTACCAAAGTCGGGAATGGAATCTATATGTTAATTACACAACGCATCAGCATGTGCACATTTGTAATGTTTTTGTTTTGTTTTGCCAAACATACACATATTTTAAAATGCTCCACTGTCATCGCCGCAAGGATTTCCATATCTCTGTAAAATACAATAACATGGTGTCAAAATGGGCAATGTGCCATACTGCGATAGTTAATAATTTTAATACTTTGTTTTACACTCGAAGAGAGGAGAAATTTCTTACATGTTACTATCCTTTGAACTATTTAGACTAATTTTAACTATTTGGGAGATTAATTTCCAAACCGTAGCACCTTGGGTAATGGATTATTTCTGAAAGTTTATTGTATAAGTTATCTAAATTATGAATGGCATGCTTTCGGTGAGAGCGTGAGCATGCGAACGTCAAGTACAAATGTATTATCTTAGGTTAGGAATCACGAAGAGTCGGAATATGATGAGGTAATGTTTGATCCCTTTCCACATGATAATTCGTTTTATTACACTCTTGCCAGTTATTTGCATGGGATCGCTGTGAGAGAAAACCCGTAAGCAATTCCTTACAAATAATACACAGTAAAGAGAACACCCGTAATTGCACCCTCTTTTATTACAGTCAAAATAGAAGTTATTTGAAAATGTGGAGAGTGTCTCGACTACTCTACAATGTTAATGTGATTGAACACATTCCAAACATATACTCAAATATATCTAGTTCATAGAAACAGTTGCGTAATTTGGATTTCAAAAAGTTTACATGAATTTACGTTTGACGTCACACAAACGCGATAAACACGTCAGTGTGTAACTATTCATACTCACAGCACACTTATTTTGCTTACAATCTCAAAAGATATGCATATGAAGTGTAATACATAGGATATTCCATCGTACATGTTTGAACAGCGGAAATAATACACTCGTGTCCGTCGGCTTCCGTGCAAGCAACTCGTTCGCTACGCTCACTATTTACTTACGCGGAAGCCGACGCACACTTGTGTATTATTTCCCGCTATTCAAAATGTACGATGGAATATCCTCTATGTATAACAATTCGATGAAATGTTATGTACAATAACGCAGACATCTAAAAGAAAATAACATAAACTGCATTGAAAGGCCCACACCACAATTACCCATGACAATAACTATGGAAACAGGGGCATTGCTATAAGCAAAATTGAACAATCTTCAGCACGGGGCAATGCAACATGATAACATTACTAACGCCTTCAAACTGCCAGTGGTAACAGAGTATGTCAAATCCGCTGTACCATTCTCTTATTACGTGTATTTATTACTGAGATATAAAATTCTGGCTATTTCTGGCAGCAAGACCCAGGCTGATACACAGTAAAATCCAGTCAGATATCATTTTCCTAGGTAATTCTGGTATACCATGGGTAATAACATGCCTCGTGGAAACGTATGACGCATGCGCAGTTAGTCACACAAAGCGGCTTTACGGTTACATCACATTTAGAATGGTGTCGATAACAATCAATCAACGTCATTTGAGCATGAATAATCAATCAGCTTCCACAATAGTTCACAATTCATAACTATGAAACAAAAACTACCTTGGAATACACGATGGGAAATGCATAATCCATTTAAAAACAATCAACCAATAGAAATCAAGTGGCTTACATGTTGCTCGAATCTGTAATTCTATCGGGTAATGGTCGCTTACATTCAAACCCTACAAGGAAAACGATAATATGAAGTGAATATGTACATTCTACTATGACTGTTACAATATAGAGAATACCAGGCTAGTGTATTTTGATATCAAATTTATCAGCAAGGCTAGGAAACTATGACTGTTACTATTTAGCACACATGATTATGGAGAAAACACCAGTTGACCAGTTGAGCTATAAATGTATTCACTCCATAGTTTAACAAATGTGTTTCTCCTTCTTTCTGCCAAAATATATACGTGTTCTGAGGCAGTAATATTTTCCGATAGTTTGCCACTAAAATATTATTCCTAAATTGACCATCCACACACCCGATACTACACCTGAGTAATGTACCGTGTGTTTTATAATAGCAACTTATAATTTGATATATACATATACATACACATTGTTGTAAAGTCACTCTTTTTATTAAATTTTCGACCACATGGTATTTTTCAAAATAGTGTGAAACTGTATTGGCAGTCCTATGTGACGTCACATAGGACTGCCAGAAAAAAATAATAAAAAGTGTGACTTTACAACAGTGTGTATTAAATGTGCCTCCTTCGGAGGTTCTTGGAAATTAACATATAAATACATTTAGATTGTATTATTGTTTTACAAAGTTAACCTACTATGAGACAAGCCATCGGATTTCGTGCCTGAATATGACAAATATGTACGGCATTTCCCGTAAATGACGTAGAAAGTTGACGCCATTTACATAAAATATCACGATCTGTGTAAATATTGTTCATGAAAAATCGCACATCTTCTGAGTTACTACTAAATGGCATGGTATGTCTGATATATATACTTTTAATTTAGTTGTTGTGAGCGACGTCGTACATAATTCCATTCAATTTAAGATATGCATATTAGTAAATACAGATCATGTGATACACACCTCTTCCTTGTCCATGCCCATTGCCTCGTCAAATCGGTATACTTTCACACTGCCGGGCACAATAGCCTGCTGTAACACGTGACCATGCACAACAAACCTGAAACATAAAGGATGCGTTTAGCGTGTCTAGGATTGTTAATTAATCTTTATGTATACATGAAACACCTTTCTAAACAATTCACAAAACAATTCATATGGGTTTATATTGAAATAAATACTTATGTATTAAGATATTAGAATCTAGGTTTGTAATTAATCTTTTTCTATACATGAAACACCTTTCTAAACAATTCAATTCATATGGGTTTATATTGAAATAAATAAGTATGTATTAAGATACTAGAATTAAAATAATATTAGTATGTATATACCCCGGCGCAAATGAGATGTGCAAAAATGTTTCATGTACATGTATATACAAACTAATTAACCATCCAAGATATGTTAAAGGTTCCTGTGACATAAAGCATACATACTCGGCCTATTCCAATATAAAATAAAATAGGACAATGCAAAACAAACAGACCAAATAACCAGGGGCCCATTTCACTAAACTTCGTACGACTACCATGTTCATAAGTGCAAATTTAGGATCGTCTGGAAATTTCAATTGATGGATTTACATTTATTCAGCATAGGCTGCATATGCCCAAATATGCAGCCTATGCCCAATAAATGCAAATTCAATAATTGTTTACAAGAAAACATTGTTAATATGAAATTTAAAGACTATCATAAGCTTGCACTTACGTCCGAAGTTTAGTGAAACGGCCCCCAGGATACAATACTGTAGCATACAAGTATACGTGCTTATGAGGTTATTATACGTGTTGTTGTTTTGGAACCATCACTAACCAGCGGCAAAGGTGAAAACAATCAACACTGAACATAGCATGCAGCATAGAAACAAGACGTAACATGCCGACAAGAACAGCCAGACACCAACGACCAGATGGTTGCAAAATCGGTATACAACGGAACACAAGTGAATGACGCGTAGCAGGGATGGTAAAATGGTTATGTTTAGAAACCAGCTGAAAGTAAAAGAATTATAAAATGCTATGAAAGCCAAAAACCGCAACTAGTGTAGTTCCTATTGTGAGAGGAATTGTGAGAGGAATCTCTGAATTTATGCTCGTTTCTAAATATAATTAATGAGCGTTTAACCATTTTACATCTACGCATGTGGAAGGGAATTGGGAATGAGGTCATATTATGTTAACCGTCATGCGAAGCACATCATCGGAAACATAGTACCAAACGTTCCGAGTACGATGCGAAAATTAATATACTAGTACATGTTTAAAATACGTACAAGTACATATGACAGCATTGAAGTGAATGGTGGTATATATATGTATGATAAGGCATGAGTACTTTTACATAGTTCTACTATTTTGTTGACAATGTCCCGGGTGTGGAAGGTTGTAGAGCAAATACCCACACTTAAAATAAGCTAATTATTTTTGACGATTCTTAGCATAGCCTTTGAAAATACACTACTGACCGTTTCACGAAACCTGCCCAAATTTTACGGATATATAAACAATGCAAAAACATTATTGTTTTCGATAATATTAAATTTTAGCAAAATTTAAGAATGAGACTTCTTTTTATTTCATTAAATTTGGTCCAATATTGATTTTATTGCGAAAAAACAAGTTCCACATATTAAGTCCCCATAGACATCTTCACAGAGTGGGGATTTAAGAATGGGGAAATTGTTCTAATTTCAGAAATAGTGGACCGATTTTCAAAATGTAACTTTTGTTTTCTTAGTTAGATCATTATCAAAATATCTAGCTAGGTTTCAGAATCAATTTCCAAAATGTTTCGTTTTTCGACTCCTCCTCCAGGTTCTCCACCTCTTTTTTCCCCATGTTAAATTCCCATAGAGAACTCATTTTTCGTAATAAAATCAATATTTGATCAAATTTCACGAAATAAAAAGAAGGCTCATTCTTAAATGTTGATAATATCTAATATTATCGAAAACAAAATACATATATTGTTTTTGCATGCTTTATATGGCCGTATAATTTGGGCAGGTTTCGTGAAACAGACAGTAGGTTAATCCTGGTACTCTGTATATACTAACTTATCGTAGCTGCAGTTTGTATGTCCGACCGTGGTGTCCAAAGTCCAAGTTATCATCGAGCAGCCAGGCGAATCGCGAGTCGTGACGGAACGCCAGATGTGACCACGCCCTGTGGCTCATGTACCGACAGTCGGAGTTGAAGTCGCCGCCCAGTATAATGTTCTATAGTGAATAATGCACAGTCGGTGGGCAGAAGTAATATCCCGAAAGTTAAAATCCCATAGACTGTATTTCAATGTTTACTCTCAAACATGTAGCTAGTACATACTTTACCAATTTGAATGAAATATGAAGTGTTTTAAAGAAAATAGATGTATGCAGAATATGAATGTTTTGGTTACTTATTATCACAAGCAGTTCCATATATACATGTTTTTAAATATGGCGTAATTATTTGACGTCACTTTTTGAGCGACGTCACCATTGACTTCAATGGGAACAGCATTTCAAAAAAAGTTCCCATATGTTTAACTGCATGCATCTTGTAAACTGCTTTGAATATTGAATACACATATGAATCAAATTCTGCACAAATCTATTTACTACGCAATGCATTTTATTTCTTTAAAATCTTTAACCCTTACTACGCTGAATTAAATGTTGTCGTCCGCTGGAAATGTTTTATTTTCAATATTTATCGACAAAAACCTGGTTTTGACAGCACATGAGAATCGTCTGCAGTGGAGACGATTGTCATGTGCTGACAAAACCAGTTATTTGTAAAGAATTAAAGCAAAAATGAAAAACAGCAGACGGCAATTTACGTCAACAGCGTAGGAAGGGTTAATGTGTATTTGAAGTAACATGCTAACAAGCACAGTTATAAATACATGTAAGTCTATGCGATTGCAATGGGTGAGAAATTACTTCTGTCCACCTACTGTACATGTACAGTGAACCCCTCTAAACCAGACACGCTGGGGACCCCATTGTGATTAATTTAGATGGGTGTTAATGTGATTTATTTCATTGCCCTGTCTGTTCATGACTGAAAATGTCAAAAATTTATCATCGAGTGCTTAATTACAGTGGAACCCCTCTAAACCGGACACCATGGGGACCTCCCAGGGTGTCCGGTTTAGAGAGTTTCTACTGTATGTTTACTACTCACGATACAAGTTAGTACTGATTGTGTGAATTGTAATTAAAGGTGCATGCCCACTCAGTAGCCACACAATGTTCTTTATATCAGAGACATCATCTGAGATATGTCCTGGCAAAATAAACATTCATTCGCCATTTCCCCACGTATTGATTGGCATTGTTAATCAGTTTATATCAGACGTCAATTTCCACACTGATATCAGGGGCGATAACTGTGTTTCCTTAAAATGTTAACGGACATTACTATTTATTCTCTGTTTTTAATTTTTGATGTGCAATGATCACACTTTATAATCTGTCGAAAATACTATTTTTTCAGGTGACGCATTTAATTTGTATAAATAATTAAAAAATATCATGCCTCATTTGCATATGAAAATAGCCTGATACCACCGCGCGTCACTATCAATAAAATAAATAGTACTAAATGATTATATCTGTATAGCGGGAACTCGTAATGTTTAGAACTGGTGGAATAGTGACACAATTATACACTTATCTAATTCATATAAAGAACAGTTTGTGTCTACTGAGTGGGCATGTACCTTTAATTACAATTCGCAAAATCAGTACTAACTTGTATCGTGATTAGTAAACATACAGTGGAACCACTCTAAACCGGACACCCTGGGAGGTCCCCATGGTGTCCGGTTTAGAGGGGTTCCACTGTAAGTAAGCTCTCGATGATCAATTTTTTACATTTTCAGTCATGAACAGACAGGTATATACAGTGGGTGGCAGGTGGGAGCACGTGATGGGTAATTTAACGATCGGGGCTCATCTTTACCGGAATACCGATTGGAGACCTGGTTTGGCCCTCACATACGTCTTTGGTATTTTGTATGTGACAGTTGAATCTGGTTATACCCCCTTATGTGAGTAGTACGATATTCATAATCCTATTTTAGGGGAAGGGGCCAAGTGACTTGGTGTGGTATGGTCCTGGCACCAGGTCAGGTTGTTCTAATTTCAGGGCTGAATATATTTGTTCTCGATGTAAATATTCCGTTCATGATTTAGGGACACCACCCCCCCCCCCCCCCCCCAATGCAGCAGGTTAAAATGGGATCGAACCCGTTTGCCCGGCCTTACATGACCATAGCTGTTGATAGGCCGTTAAACACTACTAAACAAACAAACACAGTACAGTATGGACTGGCATTCGAAACATGGTACAGATTATCCCATGCACTGGTATTCAAGTAGCGAGTGGTGTCAAAATCCGGTTTGGAACGGTTAGTGGCAATGCTAATGATTGATTGGATAAAACTAGTTTGCTTAGCACCATTAATCTTCATCCCTGTCTTCAAAGGCAAATGCGTACTATACATATGCACTATGACACGAGCATTACGAACACACTACACAAGGTCACGGTATAGCAAAACGCATACAACAGATACCACTAGTGCGTGGGCAATTCCTGTCTGCATTATTAGCTCTTAGTCTATATATCGAAGATCCCTGAAAAACATGAACAGCTAGTCAGATAACATAAATTAAAATAGGCCGGGTAGACGGACAGCGTTAACAGCAGTACTAGTCTCCAACGAGGTTCTACAGTGGGGACAGCGTGTAAGTGCACACACGAACGAACACGACAGGTTGGTTTCAACCTGTCGTGTTCGTTCGTGTGTGCACTTACACGCTGACCCCACTGTACGGTGTATTCAGTGGATAGCAGTGCACCGTCCCACGCTGACATAAGCGGACACAACATGGACAACGGTTTACCTTATTATAGACAAGCCATCTCATCGTTAGCTTCCTGGCTGTATATTCATCGTCTACGTTTGCGAGATAGTTTAATTATTGTTTTATTTATTCATTAGTATCGGAGGATTGATGAGAAAGCATAAATGCTTATGTAATACATGTACATATGAAAATTTTGTCAACTTTTGAATTTATTTATGAAAAATATTGTGAATTGTTTAACCGTATTTCATGAAATTACGCAGATGTCCGAAGGTACAAAATCACATGGCGTGTCTCATATTTCATACGTCTGTGTTTTTGTCTCCGTTGTATGTAGCGATTTATAACGTCAATATTAGTTAACGTTATTATTACCCCCAACTCCCTATATAAGTTGATATTCCATAGTTTTGACTAATTCCCTGGGTTTTGACGTGTCTGGGCATTAGTTCAGCGTGCCCGGTCAACAGTTCCATGGTACTTCGGGGAACAGTCAAAACATATTGCCCCTCGATGCAATAGACGACCCGATTCACTATTGCGCTCGGCCTGCGGCCTCCGGGCAATAGTGCCTCGGGTGGTCCACAACACCTCGGGGCAATAGGTTTGACAGTTCCCCCGAATGACCATGAAATAACTGTATACTGTGTCCAGCCCTGAATAGTGCATTCGTGTTACCAGGAAGTAAACTTAACAGTTTCACCCATAATGGAATGGATGTTTGTATGCTAATTGTGTAACCAATCAAACTGTCCAATGAAAATGGGGTGTTTTTTGTTCTCAAAAATTGAAAATTACTTGCAAAAAGTGCCGATCCAGAAGAGCTGGCTCGTGACGAGCCAGCTCTTCTGGATCTACACTATTTGCCAATACCACTATACAGGTCTGTAATGTTGAAAGGGTTAAAGGCAAACGAAACTTTACACTATATATATGGTTAGATATTTTGTGAACCAGTAGGTTTCAACCCTGAGGATCTGGAATGGACTGTGATATGCTAATGTTCCGACCAATCCAATGGTCACAAAATGATTTTCAGATTCGTCCATTTATGAAAAGGGGGTGGTTTTGTTCTCAAAAATATTAAAATTACTTTCAAAAAGTGCAGATCCTGATGAGACGGCTCGTTACGAGCCGCCTCATCCGGATCTGCACCTTTTGCATAAACCGATATAGCGGGATTTCGAGTTCAACGGGTTAGAGAGACTGAGTAATGCATGAAAACACAACACCCATGTCAAAATGTTACGGCTGTATCCTGTCAGTTTGTTGGCGATATAAATAGCATACCTGCAAGTGCCAGTGTCGATAGAAACTGTTGTAGACTGACGACATGTTTCCGATCTCAGCGACGGCGGCCGACGGTTTGATGTGGGACGCAACCATTCCAAAGTCGGTAATCGCTGAAATATAAAACATGTATAACGCATCATAGTCATGTGTAATATCAATTGATAATTCACAGCCAAATCACTATAATTTAGAATATGTTGATAGTAATGCATAGAATACATTGTGGATGTAGATTTCAAAAGGATTGTCGTAATATATGTCGGTCATGCCATCGATATATTTAGATTTAGGCGATTGGTCGACTTGAAAAGTTGGTTATCGTAGCCGGAAATAGGTTGTCGTAAAGTAAAATGTCAGGGTCAATTCCATGCTGGCTTAACGTAATAGAATAACCATAGTTTATAATTTTTGTTACCATACGGTCACGACAACATATGCTACATTTTCAGGAATGCATTGGAATCACATTGGAACCATTATACAGTGGACCATCTCTAAAGCGGACACCCTGGGAGGAGGGAGGGAGGAGTTGTGGGAGGAGTGAAAAAACGAAATAATTTAGAAATTGACTGCGAAACCTAGCTAGATAGCTTGGAAATGATCTAACTAAGAAAATAAAAGTTAAATTTTAAAAATCGGTCCAGTATTTCTGAAATTCTAAACAAAATTCCCCATGTTAAATCCCCATAGACATCTTCACTCACTCTGTGAAGATGTCTATGGGGATTTAACATGGGGAATTTTTTTTTTCGCAATAAAATCAATATTTGACCAAATTCCACGAAATAAAAAGAAGGCTCATTCTTAATTTTTCCGTGAATTTAATATAATCCAAAATAAAATTGTTTTTGAATTGTTTATATGGCCGTAACATTTGGGCAGCTTTCGTGAAACAGACAGTAGTGACCATTATATGGAGATAAGTAATGGAAATCTAACCCTTCACAGAGGGTATAATTGAGACACTGCACGTCGAACACATTGAGCGTCAAGCAATCATGAAGTATCGTTATCATCGGAGAGAACAAATAGAAACCAGTCCCATCACAGAGCATAGTAATTTTTATGAGACACACTGTGTGATTTTGTACCTTTTGTAATTTCATGAAATATGTGTACAAAATTTACGATATTTTTCACAAATAAGGTCAAAAGTTGATACATTTTCAGATTACATGCGAAAAGGTTTGTCAACTTATGACATTATTTATGAAAAATATCATAACTTTTGTACACGTATTTATTGAAATTACGCAGATGTCCGAAGGTACAAAATAATAGGCAGGGTCTTCGGTACAACTAAGTCATACCTGTCGATGGCGATAGGAACCGTACGCCGAATGGCGGTCGTTCGAAGTAGTGGTTACGGTCAGCATACTGGTACGAATCTATCACAGAAACACGCGACGTCCTGAAATGGTCGACACACGATGCCATTTACATGATGTAAATGATATGGTGAATAGTGGACAATACGGCATGGTTCAGATGCAATGTTGTTCGACTTGTGCTGTGGGTGGCAGGTGGGAGCATGCTATGGGTAGTTTGGCGATTGGGGTTCATCCTTACCGGAATCACGATCGGAGACCTGGTTTGACCATCACGTACATCGTTGGCATGTTGGCATTGCTGTATGTGACAGTTGAATCTGCTTATACCCATTATGTGAATATTACGATTATTCGTAATCATATTCCTTTTAGGGGAAGGGGCCAAGTGATTTTGGTGTGAGCTGGACATGACACCAGGAAAGGTTAATCCAATTTCAGAGATGAATATATTTTTGTCTATGTAAATATTACTGCAATAAATCAAATCAATCGAATTGTATTCTTTTGGCAAGACATAAATTACAAGACAACGACAATAGATTCGTGATATACATGTATTGTAATCGCTTACATGACTACCAGAAATAGAGAATAGTAGGTTAGTGCCTTGAATTGGAAAACATATCTGGCAAGGCTTAGGAAACGGGATGGGCGAGGCTGCCTCTGCCTCGCCCATCCCGTTTCCGTGCCGCGTCAGGTATTTTTCCCATTCACGGCACTAACCTACTATTATATTTATCCCGTCAACACCTACAAATAGTTTTAAAATGCAAAAAATAACCCCAGCCGCATCCTCAAAATCGGAGAATCGACTAATATGACAACCGCACATATTCATACGCAGTGATTAGGTGAAATTTTTCACGGCATTTAACCACTGTGTTCACGGGATACAAAAGAAAGAATTACTTGTTTAATTGTCGCAATGAATGAACCAACGAGACGTAATGTGAAATGAAACGCAATCAACGCAACACGTGTCCTATTATGCAAAACTGTCGAAGTGGCATAACGCCCACCAAGGATTGGGAATATAATAACGTTACTGGTAGAATTCACACACACTAATTATGTCATAGGCTTTGTCTGGTATAGCCGCATCGCTATTGAATGGCACATGTTTCAGATTTATATTTAGAACACGTTTGATTGCACATACACAGTGTCGCTATACATAATGCATTAGTGATTAACTAAAATGGAAAGAGTAGATATGCGGGCCATATATATGTAATGCATGTTATATAATATTTTGTCATACCGCAGATAAGTTTCTCGGCTTTTGATTGGCTAGCTTGCCTGGTCATATATATTATATGACCTGCCAAGGCCGTCGGACATACAGGAATTGCGATTCCCCTCCGGCGCCTCGCGTCCAATGAAGACACATTTTGCAAGCGTCTACCGATTGCGAATTGTATGCCTCACTAAACACAATACAACCCCGAATTGATCAATAAAAGTAACAAATTGTACACTCAAAACCAGTCTTTTATTGTTTATTATTCCATAAATATTCTTCGCTCATCAAAATATGAGCGAAAAATGCCACAAACTGTCCCGTTTAGTGTTTTCAAATCTCAAAACACTAGGCTTCGTGACACGGCTATATTTAGGTCATAAATTATGGGTTCCACGCACGAAACGCGGCGTAGCAATGACAGCGAATATTTGGGAACCAGTCGCATTCTTCTAGAGGCGCCAAAGGGAGAGCAGATCGATAGAGCAGTGGAATATAAATTAAATTACACGATATAAAAAACTGTCATAAAGTCGTTTTCGATGGATTTCTTACTCCATATTTAGTTTGTTTTCGTTTAATAAAAAAACAAAATGTTCATTTACGCCTTTATATTAAGATTGACAGTAGAAACTCGAATCTCGGATTATTTTTCTTCCTGAAAAAACTATTGCTCGTCTGAAGGTATGTTCACCCTCGGCTATCGCCTCGGGTGAACATACCTCCAGACGGGCAATATTACACCATATAGCCTGTGTAGAATCACAATAACTTATAGTATTTTGGACAGTGGGTTGATGAAATCTGAATGCGAACCAGTAGTCGATTTCATCAAAATTGCAAAGTATACTTATCTAGCAAAGTATACTTTGAGGGAGTAATCATTTATTTTTCCTGAAATGCGTTATTTTGTATAGAACTAACGATTGCATATATTTGATGATTAAAAGCATGCATAATTATTATACTGAATTGATTACATTATCACAGCCAAAATGGCTGTGATAATGTAATAAATTAAGTATAATAAAAAATAATAAATTTATTCTTAAATTTAAAAATTCTGCCTCAAAGTATACTTTACTAGAAAATTATACTTTGCAATCTTGGTGAAATAGGCTACAGCACATGGACCTGTGTATGTACCATTTGTTTGAAAGTAGACGTAATACGTATTACTAGCAGCATATTACATGCTATTACGTTCAGTGGATATGTATAGGTAATTTCATTTGTATATGGATATATATGCACGAGTTCCACAGCGTGCGATATTGCGCGACCTAGGAGCGCAATATCTTTGCGCGACGGAACGAGTGGCATATATATACGTCATACAAATCAAATAACCTTTTTACTACATCACTCGCAATTTGTATGAGCCTAAACACTATACAAAACATACTTAAAATAATCAAATTAGTGGTGATTTAGAAGGAAATATTTTGCGAGGTGAGGTACAGATCCGGCACTGACCAATATGAACTCCCGAGACGTATATATGGAAAATAATGACGTCTTGCGTTGCGTTGTGTTTCAATGGGGGGGGGGGGGGGGGGGGGGGGGGGGGGGGGGGGTGGGGGGGGGGGGGGGGGGGGGGGGGGACGAACGTACGTATATAATAAGGTGCGCTTACCGTATACGTTCCACTACACTATTGCATAACTAAACAATTACATATTTGGATCGCTCCGGTGCCTCGTTACTGTGGATACAGAAATGCGCACATACTGTACATAGTTCACGACATTTGAATTGCCAATATGAGACACGCCATGTGATTTTGTACCTTCGGACATCTGCGTAATGCCATTAAATACGTTTACAAAATATTTTTCGTAAATAAAGTTAAAAGTTGACAAAACTTTCAGAGTACACGCATTTACTCTGAATATTTTGTCAACTTTTGACGCCTCACATGGCGTGTCTCATATGGGAACTTGTGCACACTTGCTAGATGTACATTGGTGTAAGATATCGGCAGTATGCACATGGCAATTACAGTGGAACATCTATAAACCGGACACCAAGAAAATATAGTATATGTGATCTTATTTTGAGAGGTTTCTCTTGATAACGCATCTCGAATAACAATAGATTTTCATGATTGTAAAAAAACATATTACTTATGTCCCAGAATGGTTATATGCCTGATTGACAGTGAAACATCTCTAAACCGGAAACCGGACACCAGGGTGTCCAGTTTATAACGGTTTAACTGTCACAGACTGCCGCAAAGGTCCACGTTTATTTGTGTTCACCACTCGTAGAAGTGGCAGGCGGGAGCATGCGGTGTGTACTTTAACGATCGGAATTGCAAAAGTCGCGGGAATACTGGACGAAGGCCGGAAGGCCTCGTCCAGTATTCCCGCGACTTTTCCAAGTTTATTCATCCATACCGAAATCCCGATTGGAGACCTCGTTTGGTCTTTTGCTTTTTTGTGTATGTGAGAGTTGAATCTGGTTATACCCCTTATATGAGTAATATGATTAATCCCTCCCCCCCCCCCCCCATAACAATGCAGCAGGTTAATTGTTGGATAGAACCCGTTGGCCCAGCTTTAAATGTCCTTAGCTGTTGATAGGCCGTTAAACACCAGCAAACGTGTGGATGAGTCCTTACTTGTAGAGAAAGCCGTACTGTTCCTTGCTGGTTGACGACCGGCCCAGTCGTTCGCTAACTACTTTCTCATATACCGCGCTCCGGCCCTGTCTGAAATATACATACAGTGAAACCTCTCTATGTTGGACACCATTAAAACAAAAATGGCTGTCATAATGTAATAAATTCAGTATAATAAAAAGCCATACATTTATCCTTAAATTGACAATTAATTTCTTATCACGATAAGTATAGTTTGCAATTTTGGTGAAATATGCTACTGATAAGCTTGATATCTAACGACACTATCCTGGTCGTGTCGTATTGACATGATGGTTGGTACGTGACAGGCCAAACATTCCAAATACACTTGTATTGTACTTAAGGAATAAAACCATGCAATACTGACATTTGGTCTGTTTAAAGTACGTGGAGTCCGAAGGACTTATCGCAAATTGTAGACCAAATGTATTGTACCACAGTAAACGCAACAACCCATGGTTTTATTCCTTATAGAGAATAGTAGGTTAGTGCCGTGAATGGAAAAACATATCTGGCAAGGCTCAGGAAACGGGATGGGCGAGGCTCTGCCGAGCACATCCCGTTTCCGTGCCGCGCCAGATATGTTTTCCCATTCACGGCACTAACCTACTATTCTATTTATCCCGTCAACACCTTCAAATGGCTGTAAAATGCAAACATTGTATTGGCTGGATATCAAAAATGTTTCACGGCACCGTGTTTCACGGCACATACGCACTGTGTTGACGGGATACATATTTACACTGCATTTTCTGATAGATTCAAAAATGTAAATAAGCAAATATGGCGTTAACATTAAATATAATCTTGTTTTACGTCATTTTGTCGCAATTGCCGGAACAGCAACGTTGCCGGTTAATAGCGTGACGTTATTGACAACGACGATGAACGTCATGCATTTTAATGACGTCGAAGACACTTTTACGAATCAACAATGTCGCGCGACGTCACCTGGGGCTAATGTAATGTACTGGGATATAAACGCAATACGTTGAATGGGCGTTTCCATTATGAATGTAAGGACAGCGTAAATATTTGCGTATGAAGAAGATATGTGACCAGTATTAGATAGAGGGGATACTTCCAGCTCTTACAATATGGTGACTTTTTACGACATTAACATAAATGTGGGCATGGCTCTACTTGTCTATTGTTGGAGATTTATTAATATTGCCGCTGGTCACCGTTTTCCGTGACTGGGGAAATGGAGCGTATCGGATTTGTGACAAGTGTACGCGTGCTGGGGGCCGTTTCACTACACGTCACTAGAATGCACATAAGTGTCAAAACTTGTTTTCTAATCCTGTTCTCAATTGTATGTATATATATCTCACTTGCCATACCTTGAAACAAATATTGTTTAAACTAAAATGTTCGTAAGTGCAAAATTATGATAGTCTGTAAACTTCACATTAGCACTGTTTTAAATAATTATTGTAGTTTTACATTTATTGAGCATAGACTGCATATGCTTGATAAATGTAAATCCATCAATTGAAATTTCCAGACGATCCTAAATTTTCACTTATGAACATCTTAGTCTTACAAAGTTTAGTGAAACGGGCCCCAGATCTGTACACGAAAAGAACCGAGAAATGATTTGCTACATATACAGTGCATATATTCGTAAGTGCAAATTTAGGATCGTCTGGAAATTTCACAGTTACTGTAACAACGTTTTCTTGTAGACAATTATTGGATTTACCAATCCATCAATTGAAATTTCCAGACGATACTAAATTTGCACTGACGAACTTTTTAGTCGTACGAAGTTTAGTGAAACGAACCCCAGATTATGTAAACTTACGATTTCACATAGGCATTAACACTCTGTCGGAGTTTCTCGAACACAGTTTCGGAGGAATCCCGGATCTCGAGAACTTGAATAACGTCATACTGGCTGATTATCTGTCGACCAATCACAGCACATCTCACCAATTAATGTACATTAAATAAATCAATTGCAATAATGCAATCATAATGAACATGTATGACAGGGGCGGATCCAGCATTTGGGGAACGGGGGGGGGGGGGGGGGGGGGGGGGGGGGGGGGGGGGGGGGGGGGGGGGGGGGGGGGGGGGGGGGGGGGGGGGGGGGGGGGAGGGGGGGGGTTGTCTAGTTGCGAACGGTAACGCAATCTACTCCCGTACCGTCCGTAGCTAGCTACGGACGGAATGGGGGTAATTGCAAGAGTTACCGTTCGCAACTAGGGGGTTGTCCTATTTTTTAGCTCTTCGAAATGCACTTTCCTGTGTTTTACGGAATTTAAATTCAGACTGCAACTGGTGGTAAACTGTGATATATGTAAACCCCGTGACTGAACGGGGGGAGGGATTGCAACCCCGGAGCGGCCCCCCCCCCCTCTATATCCGCCCCTGACTGTGTACTGGTATGTTTTAATCATGAACATACCTCCTGCACATTTGTATTTATTATTGTGTTATTTCAGGGGTGTTTTACATCTGGTTTACATCTGTATTCCATCTACGACTACTCAATAGGGGTTCCACCAATTTATATGGAATAAACGAAGCCAGCAGTGGGGCCTGGAGTCAGCAACTCCGTGGCTGAACGGAGGGGGGAGGGTTGCAACCCCGGAACCTCCCCCACCCTCCAGACCCGCCCCTGTATGAATATGATGACTCAGAAAATAAAATCACGATGCGAATCACTGATACTGTACAATTATTCAATGAGGGATCGTACCTAATTATTTCCCTTTGAATTTATTTATAGAAATCCGGTCCAAATTGTATATTTTAGAGTCGAGTCGTGTTACTTGTAAAAAGTGCGAATGTCGCACGTTTCGTTGTGAAAATGAGCCATTTTAGTGTTTTCGACTAGTGTTGATCCAGGTTATCCTACATATCTGCACAGTCTGATCCGGGACTGCAATATTATTTGCCAGATTCATATTTTCACACTTATTAATTGTATTGCAATCAGTGTAGATCCAGATCAGACTGCATATATGGTCAGGGTCTACACTGTTAGCAGTCTTTTTATTTTTATACTATGTAGTAAGAAATAAACGCTAAAATAAACCATATGACCGGGCTCTCTATAAATATATTTGCAATGGGAAATAACTCGCTACGATCACTCATTACAATACCGTATCATGTTATTATAAATTTCTCAGTAAAATAGGGTAAACATGATGCCTAATTCCCGCCATCCACCTAACGTGATAATGTGATAGCTAACTACTGTCTGTTCCACGTTTTGCTGCCGACGAACTTTTGGCTATTAAACACATTAAATGTAAAAATTATTTAAACTGGGGGCTAAAAATAGATTTTTTTAAATATTTTTTTATTTGTGGACCGATTTTCAAAATCTAACTTTTGTTTTCTTAGTTAAATGGAACTGACAGTAAATGTAAATGCAAATGCTTGGATTTAACGATGGCACTGGCTCGATGACATTACATGTCGTCTCCCAAAAGTGGGGAAAGGAAGCAGGTGGATACAGAGAAAACCTGCCCCAGGGGGCCTAGCTCTGAAATAGCTAAGTCGTATTATTATATATTATAATACGTCTTAACTACATAAGTATCACGGCAGGACGTCTTACTAACTGACCAGTAGCCGATTTCATCAACATTGCAAAGTATACTTTACTAGCAAAGTATACTTTGAGGGAGCAATCATTTATTTTTCCTGAAATGCAATCATATGAACTAACAAATGCATTTATTTGTGTTAACAGTATGCAGAATTATTATACTGAAATGTATTCATTTATCAGCCAAATTGGCTGTGATAATGTAATACATTCAGTATAATAAATTTATCCTAAAATTGAAAATTTCTCCCTCAAAGTATACTTTGATACTAAAGTATACTTTGCAATGTTGATGAAATAGGCTACAGGACTATGCTATATGTCACGAAATGTATTAAAAACCTGATGCTGTTCACTACTGTCTGTTACACGAAAGCTGCCCAAATTGTACGGCCATCTAAATTTTATCAAAATTTAAGAATGAGCCTTCTTTTCATTTCGTGAAAATTGGTCAAATATTGATTTTATTACGAAAAATAGATTTGTCTATGGGAATTTGACATGGGCGAAATAGAGATGGAGGAGCTGTGAGAGGAGTCAGAAAACTAAACTTTTTCGAAATTGACTCCGAAACCTGGGTAGATAGCTTGGATATGATATAACTAAGAAAACAAAAGTTAAATTTTGAAAATTGGTCCAGTGTTTCTGAGATTCAAAAGTGAAGATGTCTATAGGGATTTAACATGGGGAAATTGTTTTTCCGCAATAAAATCAATATTTGACAAAATTTCACGAAATAAAAAGAAGCCTCATTCTTAAATTTTCGTTTAATTTAATATTATCGAAAACAAAATTCTTTTTGAATTGCTTATATACATGTAGCCGTAACATTTGGGCAGCTTTCGTGAAACAGACAGTAGTAACATCTCTATTTCTACAAATTATCTCGGATTCGTACTTTGATCGCACCAAATGTGTTACATACCACAGACAACGCAAGAGGCCATGATTTTACTCGTTAAGTACACGTATACACATATGTACACTGAGATAACGTATTTACCTTCTGAAGAGCGCTGCGAACCGCTGCCGATGACCATTTGGATTTCCCAAAAACTTGAATATTAAACGAGCCGATTTTTAACGGCCCATCTTGGTCATTGAGGAAAATCCCAACGGTCAATGGTATAAGCACGGAAATCGTCAAGGTAAGATAACTTATCATTATCGATTCGAATTTGGAAATGGGACATTCCACTTGGCCTACAACTTTTATCGGGACATGGTGAACTCGTTATCAGCGCGTTATCTCTTAAAGCTCTTGTGAATTTCTGTATTCACGTCACAGGCACATTGTGGTACATGTATGAACGACAAAGGCATATTTAAATCATACCCACATATTTACTCCGATATTAAATATCTACAAGCTAGGACACACGCCATATTTTCAACCAACGGAAGCGGTACTAGTGTATCTTGGGCCCGGCACTCCAATTCAGTAATTACAAAGCGATTGAAGGCCGGGACCAGCAGGGTCCCGGTCTTCGCACTCATTGCAATTACTAAATTAGCGAGGCGGGCCCAAGGAAAAAAATAATCAACTTCGGAATCGGTTGGTTGACAAGATGGCGAGTGTCCTACCTTGTAGATATTTAATATCGGAGTAAAAATAGCTATGCTTTAAAGAGGCTTGTGTCGCTCATACCACAAAATGCCTGTGCTCCCATTAGGAAAGTTTGAAACGTTGTATAATGTTAATGTTTACAGGTCAAAGTTCACATCACTATCGAGTCTAGCTCAGAGGCGTCGCAGTTGGGACCGCAGGGGCCGCAGAGGCCGCAGAGGCCGCAGGTGCCGAGGTCGCGGCTCCAATATTTTGGTGTCGCGGCCCCAGTATTTTAGCGCGGCGGCCCCAATATTTTGGCAAGCGGGGTGGAGGTTGTGTGGTCCTAATATTGTATATTGTACCAGGAAATCGCGTCTGAGATGTTCTGGTTTACCAAATGGTTTTGGGGGATGACCCAAACCCCCCGCTCTACGATACGCAGCGTGTATCGCACTTGCGCGTCAATAACCTTTTGTTTGCGACCCCAATGTCAGCTGCCTTCCGACGTGCCTGTGAGCTATATTATCGTATAAAGTGACGTGGACAGTAAGCTCTAGTATACTATTTAAATACAAATACAGTGGATTTTTTCTAAACCGTACACCAAGAAAACAGCCGTGGTCTTATTTTTGATGAGTTTCTTAAGCATTTATCTCAGGTGATAATGAATGTTTGTGGTGATAGCATAGCATACAACTAAGGCTCAGAATGATCAAATGCCTGCTTTACAGTGAAACATCTCTAAGACGGACACCCTGGGGACCTCCCATGGTGTCCGGTTTAGAGAGGTTTCACTGTAATGTAATGGAACATTTATGCAGAAGTTCACTTGTCAGCCAATCAGCTGATTATACATTGTTTTATTGCTGATAATCATGGATGAGTGTGTAAGTTATTTCCCAGACAAATTGTAGAAATTCAATCCAGATAGTCAAATCAGATACACTTTTTTAATGGGCCTCATGTGTATGTTATTCAACAATGGCCAATAGCAATTATTACTCCACATAATCATTGGCATAAGGACTTGGATTACCGCTTGAAGCATTGACCATGTCACATTAATACACTGCTAACGGCCATCAGTATCGTCATCCAAATGTTGCTTGATTCTCATTGGGGTATTTACACTGTTACATATTCCAGCACAAAGATATTACACAATTCCCTAAATCATTTTGATTGGCAACCGTAGCATGTAATCTGTCCAAAATTTATATCCCCAGTATAAACTACCTACGCCGAACTACTTTCCGTAACCGTGAGGCGCAGTTTAAATAATTGCTTAAGAAAACGGAAAATAAATAAACTCATTTTCTTGATGAATTTATTTAAAATGCTGGGAATATAAGGATGAATGAATGGCTTTTTGTGGAATTTATCGGGGATATAAAACTTGGAAAAGTCGCGGGAATACTGGACGTGGCCTTCCTGGCATTCGTCCAGTATTCCCGCGACTTTTCCAAGTTTATACCCCGATACATTCCACAAAAAGGCCATTCATTTCTATAATATCTATACATGTATCCATGTCATATTCAAACACCAGAATTCCGCCACGGAAGCGGACTGTCCCCTCTGTCAAATCAGAATGGCATATAAATACATTCGATGGCCCACAAATACTACTCCATCCCATCATGCCAGATGGCTCGTGTATTTTTAAATATGATACCGTGTAATATGTACTATTGCCATAGTTAACCACATTCGCATTGTATATTTTAGCAATCGATTGGTCAGTTTATTAACAAGTTGACTGTCTTTGGTGTCAATAAGTAATAGTTATATTAAGTTCAATTAATTTCGAGCGAGCGTAGCGAGCGAAGAAATTAGTTCATGAAAATTTAATATGTGAACTATAACTGTCTTATTGTTAACCCAGCCTCTTCGTGTGCACGCGTCTATTGTGATGAAGCCACGCCCATAAATGTGCTTTCGAATTGCGATACTACGTCGTTATTAGCCGTTTGACAATGAATCGACCGAGCACGCGTGGTGACATGATTCGTGTCACGGGAAATTACGTCAACAAGGTGGAGCCTCTTGTGCTAAACATAGCTTTCCACGTATTGAAACATTTAAAGATTAATTTAACAGATATTGGCATCACAATACGCGATTAATTGAGGCGAAATGCTGTGCCTTCACTGGTCGATAAACTAGGGCAACCAGTAAAGACATATTGAGATAGCTCACATGAAAGTTCATACTGTTATGGGACTGTTGTCACATACAATGAATAATAATCTCATTGAAATATACAGCGAAATCCATGCACATATCCTCATATATCTCATTGATGCCATTGACATATATTGCAAATATAAATGAACCTTGGTGGTAATCGGATTTAAAAGCAAATTGGTTATCATGTAAAACAATGGGAACCACGTACATGTATGTGTAATCATTTTTGAAGATTAGCTATTACTACGTCATGTGACAGTATCAATTGTAATGTTCCATATTGGCAGCCATCTTGAAAATTAGAATTGGCAACAGCAACATTAACTAGCGACGTAAACCAAAATATAAAAACTGACATGTGGCTGTGGCTGTATAAATGGGGCATATGGGTTTTGCGACCAGTGTAGATCCAAATCAGCGTGTGCATCCGCACAGTCTGATTAGGATCTGCACTGTTCGCTATTCCCATTATGCTTCTAAAAACAATATAGATCATTATCAGGCTACATGAGTGTGCTATTTAATCAGGAGTTACACTGGTCACAAATCCAAGAAGTCCCATGTATCCAGTCAAAACCACGTGTAGTCGATATACCAATGGGAAGGTGGGAACAAAAATGTTACCTAGTTATGCTTATTTCATTTCCTTTCCTCTCATTGTGGCCATCTTGGATCCAATTATAGCAGACAAATTTTTATGGATGGAAAATACGAGGAACGGCGTCTAAATTTAAGTTTGAATCTTCAACAAGATATATGTAGCCTATTTCACCAACATTGCAAAGTATACTTATCTAGCTAACGACTGCATACATTTGATGATTATAAGTATGCATAATTATTACACTGAATTTATTACATTATCACAGCCAACACGTCTGTGATAATGTAATAAATTCAGTATAATAAAAATTAATACATTTATCCTTAAATTTAACATTTCTCCCTCAAAGTATACTTTGCTAGATAAGTATACTTTGCAATGTTAGTGAAATATGCTACAGGTGAAAAGTAGACATGAACAAGTGCGCATATAGCATCGTTGAGATGATTACATACCAACTGTCAGAGCAAGATGACATTGGTGGCGGCCATTTTGAAAATCAAGATGGAATTCATGTATAACTTGGCTATTTGTTTGATACCAGCCGTCCGTATCTTAGACATTAACGTTCTGAGCTACCTCGATCAGTTGATATTATTGTTTTTTAATTTGACGGGTCTGTGTGATTAAATGATGTTCATATGTGGTTGTTTTTAGATGATTGCTTCTTGATGGTGTTAGACCCATGCTAATCGTCAGGTACGACAAATAAACAAACAGGTTACAAGTGCAGTTATATTACACTTGTTGGGTTGCATCGAACTTCGTGACATTATGGTACTTTCCTTTATAAAAATGCACTGTGTTAGGGGACCAGTGTCACCATTAAGCAGACTAAATGCAGACAGTGTTATTTATGGATGTAGCACCCAGATGTCACCATTGATTTAATATTAGGTGCGAGCGTCCAGAAGTCAGGGGCGCGTTTCACTAAACTTCGTACGACTAAAATGTTCGTAAGTGCAAACTTATGATAGTCTGCAAATTTCACATTAACAACGTTTTCTTGTAATCAATTATTGCATTTTCATTTATTGAACATAGGCTGCATATGCAGCATATGCTCAATAAATGTAAATTAATCAATTTCCAGACGATTCTAAATATGCACGTACGAACATTTTAGTCGTACGAAGTTTAATGAAAAGGGGCCCCTGATGACCAGCATAGTATACGATAGTCCTCTTGTTGCTGGAGATGCCCGCCCTGGTACCGCTTTGTTGTCAACCCGCTGCATCGGGCCAAAACATGCATTAACCCGGCCACAGAGTTCATCCGTACACCTATCCCATGGAACCTGATGTATGCGTTTTCGGTAAACTTGTCAAACATACATCGGTAAACATGCAGTTGAATGGGTTTGTTAAAGAAAGGGGATATGTCCCTCATTCGTCCGTCCGTCCGTCCGTCCGTCCGTCCGTCCGTCGACGGACATCCGTCCGTCCGTCCGTCCGTCCGTCCGTCCGGCCGGCCGGCCGGCCAGCCAGCCATCAATGTATTCATTCATTAATTCAGCATATGGCATATAAATACTATCGGTTACGGACCATGTGAAATGTTCAATACTTTATTGTGCGACAGCCCGTATTCCAATGTACTTCAAACTTGAAATACATCATCCATATTTTCATTTTACAGCCAACACATGCGACCCACATGACCAATGTGAGTCAACTGACGTTGAAATTTGCGGAAAAGATTTATCTCCACAACCCTTACTCCGATTTACTTCAAACTTTAAACACTTCGTTATCATCATCCACAATTTATTTTATAGCCCACCCATATGGCCTACATGCCCGATGTCTTTAATTTGCTTTAAAGTTTATAAAAAAAAAACAATCTTCAAATTGTTACATACCATATGTCTGCACAACCGTAACTTCAAACTTGAGATACTTCAATATCATCAACCATATGTTCATTATTTATCGCGTCAACACAGTGCGTATGTGCCGTGAAACACGGTGCCGTGAAACATTTTATATCCTGTCAATACGATCTAATCAATGCGTATGAATATGTGCGGTGGCTGGGGTTCAATTTTTGCATTTTACAGCCATTTGTAGGTGTTGACGGGATAAATAGGGATGTGATAAAATAAAACGGGATGTGATCCTTGCCAGATATGTTTACCCATTCACGGCACTATCCTACTATTCTCTATATCCCCGACACAAGTAATGTTGCTCATCCTTTGACTATTCACTCAAGAATGAGTAACGCCTCCCGGCCGAGTGTATGGACGTATATAGACATGTTTAAATATGAGTACGTCATCATGTCATGCCGACAGATGTAGAGTATAATATATGGCTAATCACTTTATTATTAACAAAAAGTCTTGATAACGGAGAGATTGGTACATGTATTAAAACGCTAATGATCCTGGTGCTCCCGGTAGCTTTAACTATAACGCATTTTATGTCGTAGCAACGTTTACATTTAGCTGTAACTTAAAGTATGAAATTAGTTATCAAAATGTTGTCACACGGTATAATTGTTAGCTGAGCAAAGGCTTTCATATTAGGGCATGGACCTGTAGCCGGTTTCATTCAAAAATTGCCAAAGTATGCTTATCTAGCAAAGTATACTTTAAGGGAGTAATCATTTTATTTTCCCCGAAATGCATTAATTTCATATAGAACTAACCACTGCATATATTTGATGATTAAAAATGTATGCAGAATTTATTATACTGAATTTATTACATTATCACAACCAAAATGGCCTGCTGCTTAATAATGTAATAAATTCAGTATAATAAAACTTAATAAATTTATATCCTAAAATTGAAAATTTCTCCCATCAAAGTATACTTTGCTAGAAAAAAGTATACTTTGCCAATGTGGTGAAATAGGTTATTTTCAATGTTGGTGAAATAAGCTATTTTCAATGTTGGTGTAAATAGGCTATTTTCAATGTTGGTGTGAAATAGGCTACTGATGTCAAGACAATCGAGTTGTCGCCATCTCTACACCTGGAAACACAAAATAAAATTTCACCAAGTGAACGAGCCGACGGGACCCGCACTGGCACCGCCCACCCACCACCACCGTTACCCTTTGAAACGCGAACGCCCCGCTATAGCTGTTTATGCCAACAGTGCAGATCCAGATTGAACCGGCTCGTAACGAGCCTCGTTCAATCAGGATATACATTCTTTTTGCAAGTAAATTTCATATTTTATAGAACAAAAACACCCCCCCTTTTCATAAAATTGAACTAATTTGAAAATCATTTTATGACGATTTGATTGGTCGGGAAATTAGCATTATCAGTTCGTTCTAGTTACTTAGGGGTGGGTGAAGGATGTTAACGATACCTCACAAAGGCTACCTGACCTGACCTTCCAAGGAAGGCTTTACCTCTCCGTAGCCGATTTCACTAAAATTGCAAAGCATACTTGTCTTGTTACGTACTTTGAGGGAGAAATGTTCAATCTAAGGATGCACTATGATTTATTAATTCTAATATGCAGAATCTATTTCATTATCACAGCCATTTCCATTTTGGCTGTTACAATGTAATAAATTCAGTATGCATACTTTTAATCATCAAATATATGCAGTCGTTAGTTCTATATGAAATAATGCAATTCGGGAAAAATAAATTATTACTCCCCAAAGTACACAAATTGGCTACTGGTGGGGGGGGGGGGGGGGTGGGGGGGGGGGTACTGGACACCACGCCGCCAGCAGTAATCCGATTTACAAAATTGACTCTGGGGCATTAAGCCCGCGAACTGGTTCAATACAGATTGTACAGTTTCAAAAGTCCCAAACGATGTTCTGCTATGCACACGGCATGCAAGGTCCGCGAGCCAGTGCAGTCGTGAAGTAAAAGCAAAGAAAAACTTACACATAATCAAACACAGCCATGTTGCTCTGCTAGGCTAGTGGTCCTTGCCTATTAAGTATAATGTAGGAATGTGAACATTTCGGTTAAAGTTATCAAATTCGGAGGCGATAAATGCACGCTCTCTCATGCCATGCCAAGCCACTTGCGGAACTATAGACAATCGCAAACGCAACTGCTTTTTCTCAATCGGTCGTCCTAGACAAACGTGTATTGTATTATGTGTGCAAACTAGTTTCCTATCAATACGCTTTCGTCGAAAGATAATTATTTTGTAAAACTCCCAGAAAAAGTATGTTGTTGTTTTTTCCATTGTGTCTCAACAAATCCGTAATTCGTATCTGGCCATTTCTGATCAATGAGAAAAAGTCACGTGGCCCTGGAGTGAGCATTCATAAATTGATACGATGTAAATCTGATGCAAATAAAAATTATATAGAACAAATAATAATACAACGCTCTCAGTGATTTTCTTTTCAAAATCAGTTGATAGTTTAATATTTATAAATACCCGGGACATGATGCGAAACTGCCGGCTTACTGATCACTCCTACATATCACATGCATTTTATGTACATGTAACAGGAAGACGATAGGTGGATGAACAACAATACTTGGAATAGCTTTCAGAATATTTATTTAAAAAACTGCTGGATAAAAAAAACAATACGGAATGTTGTGCTGTCTCAATAAACGCACACAAAACCATATTTACGGTAAGCATGTTGTTTAATATGTAGATGACCACAGTTTCGGCATTCGCAGTTATAATGGACTATTTTGTGTGTATTACGGCGCACCTAAGGTCTCACGGGACAGTGGGCGACTAGCTTTAAAAAGGGGGTGGACTATTTTCTATATACTTCACTACCGGACCCTGTAAGTTACACCGTGTGTCTAGGAAAAAATATGGTTTATGAATATTTCTTGACTTTGGGAGGCTCTTGGTCTAGGTGTATTTTTGTAGAGTATTTCATATTCTATGAAATGAATGTTAGCTCCGGTTGATCTTGAAAAATGGCGCATGCTATTCTGTTCTCGCGCTAACGGTTTCGTGTCAGAATTTAAGGTATTTTTCGGGGTCATTTGTAGCGAAAATAAATTTGAGGTGGTTGTTATGGACCCCGCTTTGGAATCATTTTCAGGAAATGGTGTGGTGTTACAAGTGATAGAACAAGACATAGCAAAGTATCTGTGCCTCATATTTTCATGAGAACAATTCCAACAAATTCAGTCGTGTTGAAATTGAAAATTTCTGGCCAAAAAATTAAAGGTCGGTGGGGTAACTTTGTGAAAAATTAATTAAAACATTTGTTTTGATGCGGTTACTGCATTTTTTATTGTGGCGCGCGATTTGTACTTCATTTGCGAGTATTTTTCATACTTGTCGCTAGAGCCTCCTTAACTGATTGTGAGAGGCGGTGATTTTTTTATAAGTCACGCGACCGCCCTCAGAAAGGCAGTCAATTTTGGTTATTTTCTTTTTTTCAACCGTCCCGTGATGCCTTAAGGGAAAAAGTGTGCTTTTTCAAGGTGTCAAAAATTTCACCTCTAACCAGTAGTATTGTTTGGACAGAAGAATTATTTCCCCAAGATAACATCAACAGTTTTAGTTCACTGCACTCCAAATATGCAGGGTTCAGCAGGGCTAGAGGTAATGCATGGTATTTTGCTAGTCGATACACCGAAGGAAACTTCGCGTTTCGACCATTTTGGGGGTGGGTGGGCGATATCCACGCCCATTTCGACAGCAGCTTTCATTTCGTACATTTTTTCTTTTGTTGCGTTTACATAAAATTGATTGAAATTAGCAATATAGAGCAGTTTCGGGGAAAACCATTTGCCCTTAAGGTCTCACGGGACAGTGGGCGGCCCGCCCTTTCTTTAAAAAAGGAGGTGGACTTATTTTATTTTTTCTTATACTTCACTACCGACCCCTGTAATGTTACACCAGTGTGTCTAAAAAAATAGGTTTATGAATATTTCTTGACTTTGGGGACGGCTTCACTAGGGTATATTTTTTAGAGTATTACATAATTCTACGAAACTGTAATGTTAGCTCCTGTTGATTTTGTTGACATCTTGGAAAATGGAACAATGCTATGCTGTCTCGCCGGTAGCGGTTTACGGTTTCGCTCAGAATTTAAGGTATTTTTCGGGCATTTTTAGCGAAAATTTGAGGTTGGTTATGACCCCGCTTTGGAATCATTTTCAGGAAATGGTGTGGTGGTTGTTGGCAAGTGATAGAACAAGACATAGCAAAAGTATCTGTGCCTCATATGTTCATGAGAACAATTCCAACAAAATTAATTCAGTTCGTGTTGAAATTTTCTGGCCAAAATTAGGTGGGTGGGGGTAACTTGTGAAAAATGAATTAAACACATTCTGATTGCGGTTACTGCATTTTTATTGTGGCACGCGATTTGTACTTCATTTGCGAGTTATTTTTTTGTTTTCAATACTTATCGCTAGAGCCTCATTAACTGATTGTGACGAGGCGGTGATTTTTGTAAGTCACGCGCCCCCCCCCCGCCCCCGCCACCTCAGAAAGCAGTCAATTTTGGCTATTTTCAACCGTACCGTGATGCCTTAAAGTGCGCTATTCACCGTCTTCCGGGTTGTGCATTTTTCACACGTGGGGTCCCCCTAGACATGTCAACAGAAGAAGAAGAATTGTCGACAGAAGGCGAATAAAAGGACAATCAATTATAGTAGTGGTGGTCCAATTATGAGTGATTTATCGAAATATATAGACCGGCTAAATCAACGAATCCGTTCATTAGAGGCAATAATCGGGTCACGAAATAACGAAAGTAGTTCCCAGTTTGGGTTTTTATTTTTTTTTTTCAATAGTTATAGTAGACAACAACAACAACACAAAAATTTGCCAGGACCAGGCAATTTTTAATCCAATTTCGGATTCTCGCGCTGAAGGCGCCATTGCTCCAGAGCCATATTGTGAATGGAACTCAGCCAATAGTCAATCCAGATCTTGATAATATTCAGGATAGATTACCAGGTACTCAAAAAGTTACGGTAGACAAAGTTCCCATGACAACAAGCTTAAAATTAAACGAGTCTCGCTCAGGAATTAAAAAGAGAGGACCAAGGAACACTCTTAATGTCATTACAAAGTGCGGTAGGTATGTAGAAACCGCGTTTAAAATTGTTAAGTCAATGTGAAGAAGGAAAAACCTGCAAATTTAAGAACCGGTCCTAGAAACATTAATTGCTAAATTAACATAGGTACTTACAGGATTGAATCGGCCGCGCTTATGGTGAAAGGACGTTTTGTTTGGGATGCACCGACAGCATCGTTGTTTAGATCGCTACAGAAGAACAAACTCTGGTTTGATAGTAGAATGTCTGCATAACGTTAAATTGCTGCAGAATTATCGAGTTTGTAGACACGTCAGGCAAGTAGTTACCACAACGGTGGCAGTACCATTTCATGGGGCAGAGGTTACTCAAGAACCTACAGGTTTCAGGGGGACGCGGCGGCGGTGTATATCAATCAGTTCAGAGTTTGGCGGTCCACCTCGGTTCCATCCACCATTCAATCAGTTTAATGAAGATTAGTTGTACATGTACATGTGTTAGTTATTAAATGTGTAGCCATGAACAATTATGAGAAATCCAACTATAATTTTTTTTAAATAATTGGCGGAGACGCATAAACACACCTGAATTAATATTAAAGTGGTTAGAAGAATATGAGTAGATGTTCAAAGTTTTGAAATACAGAATACAAACTTTTACCAAAAAGAGACTGAATTTATTGAGGTCGAGTTACATAAAACTTATTAATGAGGGTTAAAATTGATAATATGCAAAGAAAAGCCTTTGGGTCTTGTCACCTATTACATGCGTTCCTAAGAAAAAAATAAATGGTGATTTTAGACTAGTAAGCGATCTACGCATCTTAACAAAGCCTTGCAAAAGCTCCAAAAGTTCAAATATGAAGATATTTATTACTGTGATTCAACTGGTTAAACCAAATGATTATCATTTTGACGGCAGATTTAAAAAGTGGTTTTCATCATGTACCTATACACAAACAACACCGAACATTTTTGGGATTCAGTTACAAATCGGTGTATTACCAGTGGTCAGTCTTACCATTACGGACATTGTTGCCAGCCCGTATATCTTTGCAAGATTTTAAGACCATTAATCACTTATTTGAGATCTCGTGGAAATACGTTTGGTTACTATATCGTCGGATGATTTTATAGTGTTTGCACCAGAAGAAGATATAAAAAGACATTCAGACATATTGCTGCAGGACGTTGACTAGTTTAGGTTGGACAATTCATTATGAAAAATCCTCACTAGTACCCAGCCAGTGCAAAGAGTATATTGGATATATTATTGATAATTCACAGAGCAAAACTGTCATTAGAATTACCTTAAAATAAAGACGTATTACAAAAACTTAAAAAGACATAAGGAACGCGCTTTAAGTAAAGGTTATGTGTTAGCCAGAGAGACTAGCCAGGATTGCCGGCCAGGTGTGTTTCTATGTACAAATGTGTGTTTCCAGCAAAACTTTTGTTGAGAAATATTTATAGACTTTTGAACAAAAAGCAGTCGTGGAATTCAATTTTAACACTATATAAGTGTACAGTGAATGTATTTACAGTGGTGGTTATCTTCATTATCACAATGGTAATTGGTACATAGTGACAAATTACTGAGTTAGACATACAGTTAACTTCTGATGCGTTCTAACATTGCATGGGGAGCATGGATACCAGGTCATCAGGCACAAGGAGTTTGGGACGCGAGAATGTCGTACAAACATTCAAACTACCGCGAAACTGTTTGCTGTATAATGGGCTTAATGTCTTTAAAAATTTCATTCTCGGAAAACAAATCAGTGCAGGTAATATCAGACAATATTACAACTATAGCCTACCTCAAACAAGATGGGGGGCAGTTCAAGGGACCTGGACGAAATAGCTCGGTGCATTCATCAGGAAGCTTTGAAAAGCATTGAACTGCCAAAATAAGTGCAACCTATATCTCCGGAAAAGAAAGGAAAACTGAAAAGCGGACCATCTTTCCCGTATACAATCGTCGTACGAATGGCAAAATTCACCCCAATATTTTCAAATGATCGACAGGTTCTGGGGTCCACACCAGGTAGACAGATTCGCGTCTCTGATGACCACACAGTTACCAGTGTACAATAGTCAGTATTGGGATCCGATGACAAATGGAGTGGACGCGCTAGCACAACATGATTGTGCAAATTACAACAACTATGTCAAACGCACCATTCTACATGCTCCCAAGAGTGTTTAAAATAAAACATCGTACAGCAACAATAAGGCAGTTGCAACAGGTTATAGCTCCAAAATGGCCAAATAACCTTGGTATCACCAGATGCAGAAAATGCTAATAGACAGTCCGATACGACTACCAGTTTCCTTGGCAGAAACTGTTTGGTCAAGTAGGCAGAGTGGCAGAAACATTGAAAAATCAGAAAGTAGCAACTAAGGGCCTGGAGAATAGATGTGACACAAGGTTACGTTGTTTAGGTTGGTCGCAACGTGCAATTAGACAATCAAACATGTGTTTGGCAGAATCTACATGGCGTATTTACAATACACAGGTGAAGAAATATTTAACATGTTGCAAGTTAAAAGGGATATAATTTACAGAGGAGAGTCATTCAAACACAATAGCAGATTTTCTATGCACTATAGCAGATTCCTCAACCAGACCTGATTCACAGTTGAAAACTACCTCAGCCGCGCGCTCACATGCGTGTTTGAATCGATAGGAAAAATATCACCGATGGCATAACATGGGAGGATGGACATTAAGCGATTAATTACAATTGTGGGATAAAACAAAATCTGGACTTCACGGGTAATAAGACGCACAAAACCAATGCCGATTGAACCATTTACAAACGTGTTCATAGTTGGAGTTGATTGTGAGAACTCAGAATTTGAGTATAAAAACAATTACGGTTGAAAGTTGTAACCATTAATAGCATTAGTGTGTATGACACGACCATCAGATCTGGCACCAAAAGGAGTCCTGTTCAACAGCATATTCCTGACAGTGGCTGATATTGACTTCCCTACAGATTGAATCAGTGACTATTAAATTTTTCGGCATAAAAAAATGATACTAAGCGCACAGGTTTTGAAGTTAACGTACCTCAAAACGCGGAAAAGAAACACATGGACCCAGTACAGTGTTTAAAAGACTATATTGAAAGAACTGATGAAGTGCGGAACTCGGGACACAAAAAACCGTTATTACTCACTATACATGCTCCACTACAAAGCGATCAGCATCATACAGTGGCTAAGATAATGGAAGAATCCATACAACTAGCAGGACTCGCAGGCCAGGGATTTACGGCAAAATCATTTCGGCCAATAGATGCTAAGTTGGCTATGAAAAACTGGGATAAGACCAGAGACAGCAATACAGATTGGGAGATGGAAAATAAAACTAAAAGAAACATTTTTCAATCACTATGTGTACCCGGGAGCACCTCCACAGTATTATACAGCAGATATGCTGAACCACTAAAGTGAAAACAAACATTGGTTGGGGATACAGCATTAGGGATTTAGTAAATATTGAAAAGTTTTCCATAACTCGATTTATTGGTAACATTCCATATCTATTGTGAATTAGTCTAGTCAAGACAATCAGTATTGTTTCAAATCAGTATTTTATTGGAACATTCCATATTTATTGTGAATCAGTCTAGTCAAGACAATAAATATTAGTATTATTATGATGATGTTGTTGAGTTCTATATGCACTGGTATATATATGTAAATCACAAAACAATACATATTGTTGTTATGATAAGGAAAAAACTCTAAATAAAGCATTACATAAAATATGGTAAGTTACGTAGGTTTAAACTGAACTCGTAGTTATAATGGAATAGTTTGTGTGTATTACGGCGCACCTAAAGTGCGCTATTCACCGTCTTCCGGTTGTGCAATCGTTATTGAACAAGACTATTACACAGACTTGGGCGAATACTCTCCAGTATATATCACGACGGGGGACCCCTAGTGCACAGGATTATTCGGGAGACAGCATAAGCATTACACAAAATAGGTAAGTTAACGTAGGTTTAAACTGAAATATGTGTTTCCGTGTCCAATACTTGGCTAACGTAATGTGAAAGTACCATGACGCACAATATACATTTTATATTGCTGCGCAATACTTGGCTGACGTAATGTGAAAGTAGGTAAAATTATACCAGACTACGGTGTACTGTAATGTTTGTACACTTATTTGGACGTTTGTCTCCCTTGATTAAAATGTGATTATAACAAGACCAATTTTACAAACTTGTGTTCTCAATCCCTGAGGCGAGTAATTTTGTGTATATTTATGTTTTTTAACGATATTTTTCTTAAAATAGCAGCTACGGGCATAAACTTTTCACAGAACAATCGTCAGTTCTTGCTTTCTCAACGCATGTAAACTATTTAGCAAATTGTGCCATCTTTCTCGCTTAAAATTGGGTCAGATGATCAGTCGTAAGATTGCCCCAAAATTAACATCGACAATCAGTTATCCGGACAAACAAATACTCGTCTTATAACTTGTATTCTCAACATGAAATCATAATGTTATCGCTTGTAAACCAGTGTAAATAGCTACCCATTTTAGGCTACCCATTTTTCGTCGGTACCCATTTTCCCGGACACCCTCGTAAACGCTTAATTCTGCTTTTTCACACGAGATTTTTGTTCCTGGTCATTAATGTGGTAATTTCCAGTTGTCAGGTGCGAAGATTTCCAAGAAAAATTAGTAAAACTATTAAATTTAACTGTTTTCATACCTGCCAACTTCTGTTGACACCTGTATGACACGGGAAAAACACCATGTCGGTGCGCATGCGCGTGAGACGTATATATCTGAGGCGCTTACGGGGGAAATTTGTTAAATCGTCTGATGGAATACATAGACAAACTAAATAGAATAAGCCTTTAAATACAACATGTTAATAAACGTTACACATACTAGAAAACAATCAAATGAACTATGAGTTATTCACTGAAAATAGCTTAAAACGCGAAGTAAGAAAAAATCGATTTTCCCGGGGACCCTATCACAAGTTTTTTCTAGTCCAAGCGAGACAGTCTCTTCGAAGTCATACATGCAATAATTGCTATCATTTGATCAATACCATACAGTATTAATTACTTTCACTGTAATTCTGCAGTGTTAGCTTAACAAAAAGTAAATATCGCGGAAAATCCTAGTGTCTGAAAAAATGGGTCTCCTCCTGTATTTTAATTGGCCTTTTAATTAACCCTTTTCGGGCCCCATTGTCAGCAGTTACCTCCCACTATACTAATGAATTTTATGTTATTCTATGTAAGGCGAGCCGACGTATTTGTTAATGTGAGAAAAATCACGGTCATATGTAAACTTTTAAAATTATTGCGAAAAAACAGCGATTTTTGGCCGGAAATGGGTCGCCAACCAGTAGTAGTTATGTACTTTTGTACACAAAGACAAGCATGTAGAAACAATCCTGACAGAGTATGATTACAGCGTAATCCTTAATAAAATACAGGGGGCATAACTATGTAACAAAGTTCGGACAGAGTATGATTACGGAGTAATTATCAATAAAGTGTATAGGAGTGTACTCACCATTTACCAATCGAGTTCCTTACATATTTCTTTGACAGTTTTCATGTTCATCATGATGACGCGCAATTCAATACGCACTTTGTCTTAAAATCATTTTTCACAACACTACGCGTACGCTTTAAAGTAGGCTTCAATCCAGATTTGCTTGCATATTCGTGAAACCAAACTTTAATATTTTCATCGCCAGGGTATTTGCTGGTTAAATACTCCTTAAATAAATTTCCTCACATATTCGTCTCTGTCAGCCATAGCTGGTGGGCGTTTTTAAACTTTGAACCGGACTTGTGATAACTTTAAAAAGTTGTTGTTGTTGGTTTTTTAAGGATCCCCGCGATTATTTATATTCTCTAAATTAAGCCAAATTTCGTTGAAACTTCTAATTGACGATTACAGCGTAATTCATGTACCGCCTGACTTTATCCAACCGCACTAAAATGAAAATCAAAACTTTCTGCCCGTATTAATTGATGAATGCTCATTCCAGGGCAATTGTGCACATTATAATCGTCTCTAAGATACATCACTATATCAACTTGTAATATATTATTTCATATGTTTTTGGGCATGCTGGATTGAATGGAACACCTTAAAAAAGCGTATCTTCAAGGATTTTCTTGATACATGTATATATATATGCGGTGGCGCCAGCATTAAAATTAAGCCAATCTATACGCAATGAACCCAATAACCGCCATACCGCCATTAATAAGCACAATTTCTCTCTCCTTTTGACTCTGTGAAGGTGTATAAAAATCACTCAGTACTGGCTCTCCTCCAAACGACTGTAATCGTTGTGCACCTGTCACCGGAGCAGTAACAGCATTATATTCTCTAATAGCAATTGCTCTACGGCATTATTATGCCTTTTGCGTTCATCATTTGCCGAACCATTCCCCAAGGAACTGAATAAGAAATTACTCCCTGTAAACACCAATGCATTAAGCAATGCTCCACCAACCATCATAGCTATTCCCGCCATTTTGTTTTATATAATAATTTTATTACTTCCAAATATTATCTGGAATTATACCTTGCTTTACCAACATATCCCTAGTGGCAATAGCAAGTCCAGTATCCAAAATAAGCATCGCACTATTATATCCAACAAGTTGTAGTTTTGGAACTGCCTTTTTCATAATTTTATTCGTTATCTGCGCATATCCTATTTGAAGCGCCGTTATTACAGCAGTGTGATAAGCAATATTTCCTATTATCTTACCATCGGTATTCATCGTTGCCATTGTTTTTTTATTATAATAATTATTGAATTTATTTATTCCATATAGTGTGGATTATGCTCAAGATTATGGTTTTCGTACAAAACAACTATATACTTTTGTACAACACGCATTGTTTTGGCAAATTCCTAGCCACAGGGGCTGCGAAGCCTAAAACAGTAAAATGGTTTTACATGTGTATACAAAAGTACAAAACTACATAGTAGTTTTATACTTTTGTATAAAAATGTACACAAAATTACTAGCCTCAGGGATTGAGAACACAAGTTTGTAAAATTGGTCCAAAAACCCCAGTTTCTATATAATATACTACCTCTAAATAGCTAGCATTATATATTCAGAGCTAGCTCCAAATGATTTAGAGAGCTCTTCAAATGATTTGGAGCTATATCTAAATATGTAATGCTAGCTCTAATTATTTAATGCGAGCATTAATTATTTGAGTTTATGTAGATTCGGCGTTCCAAGAACGCCAAATCTACATAAACTCAAATAATTAATGCTAGCTCTAAATATTTAATGCTAGCTCTAAATATTTATTGTTAGCTCTAATTATTTAATGATAGCTCTAAATATTTAATGCTAACTCTAAATATTTAATCTATATAGTTAATGCTAGCTCTAATTATTTAATAATAGCTCTAAATATTTAATTATAGCACTAATGATTTAGAGCTAGCATTAATTATTTGAGTTTGTGTAAATTTGACACTGATGAGCTCTATCATGATACTGTCTGAGGTAGCCAATCAAATGAAATCGGTTGCATGAACTTTTCATGTCAACGTCATTGATCAAGGTCAAGGTCAAACACGAAAATCACTATTTTCAGCCATTTTTGTCATATTTTGGCATGTCTCTGCGTTTTCATTTCATAGATTAAGACATTATCGCGACAGTATGTCATTGGTTCTATATGACGTCATCATCACTGCTAAACACCTCTAAATATGTCTTTGTAAGAGAATGTGTGCCACTTGTACAATACCATAAACCCAGCTGTGTCACATAATTATAAGTGTTACGTGGGCACTTTCTTTAAATTTGCAAAATTATTTATTGCAGGTACATTTGAAAAAAATTATAATGTTGGTGCTTAATTTGTAATGCCAGATTCTTTAAATACCCATGGTTGTTGCTTTTATACTTCAACGGTTCTATATAATACCATCACCACTGCTAAACACATCTAGATATATCATTGTAAGAGAACACAGTCTAATCATCATGATCAATAGAAGAAGCTTCTTGGTCGACAGTTGACATATTGGCACACACGCCCCGACATTCTCCACATGCATATGAACAGTCGAGATCCGCTTTACGACAGGAGCACTTCATAGTCGAACAACCTGTCTTGCAGGAGCATCTGATGAGTAAGGCCTTTGGTGCTACATCTGTGTCTGTCATTGCTGGAATGAGGCTTGAACCAGACAGTTTCCAACCCCAGTCATTGGGTAGTATATCACGTCTGCACTTGGTGATATACCCTGAAGCTGTGATGGCGGGCTGCTGCAGACGTTGGAGGTAATGTCTGAGGCTGAACACTGGAAGTGCTGGAACCTACTTTCTGATGGAATTAATTTTTTGCAGCCTCAGCTGATCCAAAAAATCTTCGTTTTGGCTTCCACTGTACAAACTCATCAGTGCCCTTTCCCCAGCAGTAGCAATTCCTTCAGCTGTAGCCAGTCCTTTTTTGAACATTTCTGCCTGGAGGTTAAAGTCTGCACTGTTTTTCAGCTGCTTTAGAGCAACACCTTTGCCAATTCCAAACACTCGCGATGTTGTGTCACATCCTAACAAGGCATGTGCAAAAAGGATGTTCTCACAGATAGTTTCACCTTCGTAACTTATGTGTCCCTGCTTTGGTTTCAGGCCTGAAGTATATGTCAAGGGAAGAGTCAATGGACGCATGGTAGCAAAGGAGAATCAGTAGGTCTGTATCATCGCCCACAAGCACCGTATTGGCAGTTGATGCCCTTTGTATTGTTGTCTGAACTATAAGTACATCGGCATCACCTCTGGCATGTCTTGTTTGGCAACCATTTCGTTCAAGGGCTTTACTTAGAAGGTTGATGAACGATTGTTTGTTCTTCTTGTTTGAAAGAAACGCATCTTTCGTTACGTTCATGAGTGTTGATCCAGTGAAATGTACTTCTGTTATTTTCTCCCCGGTTCTCCTCAGGTGCGCGTTGTCCTTTGTTGAGGGTCCATGCTCATACCAATCAAACACAACAGTAGCTTTTCCATAGTGCTGCATCACATAGAACACATACGCCTGACATATGGTGTCGTATGTACTTCCCTTTTGCCATGGAATTTTGTGGAGTAGTGCACCACCATCAACAACATACACACAGTCATCCTCTTGTGGACCTATGGCATCCTGTGGTATGAGAGCCCACATAGCATCTGCTAATGCTGGCTTATTAGCAGCGCTCATCGCATGTTTCAGGTCAAATAAGGCAGGGGGATAGCTTGACAGCTCATACTGGAATATTTCTGGCAGTTGTTCATTTCCAATACCAGCAGTGACAAGTCTCTGGAAGAGTAGTTGTGGGTCGATACTTATGAGCTCATCTCTTATCTTGATTGTATTATTGGAAGCTAGTGTCACAATCTGATATTTCTTCCTGAAGGTATGCTCTAACACATATTTACCCACCATTGCCTCTACTATTGTCGTCCCAACTGCTTTTCAAACGTGAGCATTCACCCTGTCCTCAGCAGTGACTCCTGTGGTAATATTTGTTAACTTCAGATCATCACTGAAGGGGCTTCTATCAGTAAGGTAGGCCACAAGAATATTAGTGTCCTTCATGTGCCTCTCTATCCTTGCTGGGGTGGCCTCCTTGTGTTGCTCACTTGTGCTGTATGATACTGAGGAGAACTCCTGCATGGTGTTGTTGATCTCCAGGCAGGTGGGTCGAGACATCAACCAGACAAGACGCTGGATCTCGGATATCCCTCTTCCTCTTGTTGAATCCACCTGTGGAATTCACATACTTCATTAAGATTTTCTCAATGGCTAAGTCGACAGAAAGTCCAGCCAAGAACCGATCGCTACGACGCACCACGTGGTACCCTTGTAGAAAATGGGTCTACACTGCTGGATGTAGTTCCTGGAGTTTCATCATGTCCTGAAGGTACACATACACTGATTGTGTGTACAGATTGTAACCACTTGCTGCCAAATAAGGCAGCATGTTATACATCACTTGCAATTGCAGGTTCCAAAGACCTATTCTCTTTGATTTAAGGAACGTTCTAAGTATTTCCATCATGTCCATGTATTGGAGCCACAAATTCGAATTCTTAGATGTCTGCAGAGAGTTCTTTACAGCCAACACACTATTACTGAACTGCTGAATTTGAGGTGACATCTGTAAATCGGTAATTGGAAGGCTTTCTGCAGTGACATCATCATACATCGCGGCAAGTTGCTCAAGTAGCTGTTGTTTCTGTAGGTCTGCTTCTGGCTCACATGTACCTGGCTGACCCTCCTCATTAACTTGCGGCCCATTGTCATTGTGAGTTGACCGATGAGGTTGTTCAGTGGAAATCGTCTGTTCGCTGCTCTTCAGTTCATGGGGCTGATTGATGGCAGACATATATATGTGAAAAGCCTTGGACACTAGCATGGTATTCAGTGTTGCATCAACCAGGAAGTGACGCCGGATAGCTCTTTCAACAGCCTTTCCTGACAACATAATGCTAACTACATTGCTGGCATAAATTTGCTCCAGAACATCTTGAAGACCAGACCCAGCCATTATATGGCATATGCATCCCAGGAAACTCATTATAGTGTGGAAGCCTCCAAGGCGTAATACAATGGAGCGAAGGTCACTCTCTTCGAGCTCACTTTCTCGTATCTGAAGTGCCTTCCACCAGAGTGGCTTATCAAAGGTTAGAATTGGCGTGACATCATGCATTTTGGCGTGGGAGGATACATAGTTTAAGGTTGAAAACACACAGCTGAGATCACTTGCATTCATGTCAATCATAGGAAGGTACAACACTGAAGACTGCCCTGTGTGATTGCCCTTCTCTACCGCAAATGGCTGAAAATATTATTTTTTTTTGTGTTCGACATTGACCTTGTTCCGAGAACTTGACCTTTGAAGTTCAGGAAACCAGTTATAAATCATTGGCTATCTAATGGACTATCACTATATGTCCTGATAATGTCATAGTCCGCATATGTGCATGCAGAGACATGTAAAAATACGGTTAAAATGGCTGAAAATAGTGACTTTCGTGTTTGACCTTCACCTTGATCCATGAACTTGCCAAGCGAAGTTCATGAAACCGATTAGATATGTTTGGGCACCTAAGGCAGTAGCATGGTATACCCCAACATTGTCTTAATCCTCAATGTAGACGCGGCGATATGCAAAAAATAGGGCAAAAATGACTGAAAATAGTGATTTTCGTGTTTGACATTGACCTTGATATATGAATTTGACCTATGAAGGTCATGAAACTAATTTCATTTGATTGGTCACTCAATGAACTCCATAACTTGACTCATAAATCATAGATATGTCTGTTTTAGAACGGGTGTCATTTTCATGGCGGCCATCTTGGATTTATGCAAATTAGACATATTTCCCCGAAGTGCATTCGGGTGCATTTTGAATATGTTGTTCTAGGGACCTCTCTAAAATGCATTGTGAAGAAAAAACAAACTTTTGCAAATTGTGGTGGGTTAGGTGCCAAAATCTCATAGATTGACTAGACTAATGTTGGTGAAATAGGTTACAGGACACAGGAAAACGTGTGTACGTAATTGTATTGGTTTCGTTGTCACATAATGTCACAAATGGTAGCGTGTGTTCATAGCTTCAAAACACGCACATTGCCGTTTCACGGTGGGTATAATACGTCACGGCCATCTGCTATTTGGATGGGGTGCACTGAATCAGGTAAGAAAAATCCTCTACTTCAGACCATACATTATTTAATATCTCAGAAATGACTGCAGCGACTTTGACGCGATAAAGCGCAGATACCCAGGAATATTGAATAGCAACACATCCACCCATGTTAAATCCCCATAGATAAATAATTTTTAGTAATGAAATCAATATTTGTACAAATTTTACGAAATAAAAAGAATGCTCAGTCTGAATTTTTGATAAAAGTTAATGTTATCGAAAAGAAATATATTTTTTGGCATTGTTTATATAGCCGTAAAATGTGGGCAGGTTTGGTGAAACAGACTGTAAACTACAATTTGGTCATCGATGACTGACTGTGGGGGAACATGCGCAACAAAGCAAATATACTTCCATGTATAATCGGATAATATATTAAACAGTTATTGAGAAAACAAAAACACACTGTAACTCTTCACATGTAACGCATTTGCCTAACACCCAAGGTGAACATAAGGTCAGTGTGACCTTGACATTGGGTATCCATACGTGTGGCGTATGCAAAACGAAGCAACATCTACTGACACACATTGTGACCAAATAGTATTATAATCGGTGTGACGTAGTGGTTCATAAGTTATTAATAAATGAACAAGTGTTACGAACGCACTGACACATGTGCAAGGAATAACGCTATATCCCCTGCATATCGAATACAATTTATGTCGTTTGAACATAGTGAAGTAGAAATAAATTATTTTTATCTGGCGGTCGGCGAGTTCGGTCGTGCGCGTTTTCGCGCCAAGCGTGGTGACACTAGGTGTGACGACTGGGTGAATATTGTCATTCAGGTGCTGACGGACACAAAATCGACATAACTTTTTGTCGCAATGGTTTTATGGTGGAGATCTATTTAATTATGTAGTTGTTTACGTTAGGATATTGGAGGATTTTATAGGTTTATAGTAAAATATGAGTGTTTCTCAAATGTTGCGTCGGATACTTGTCTTGAAATATTTACTTTTCAATGAAGTATTTGCTTGATTAAATGCTAACTATGTATACGTATTTGTATAAGGTTGTTGCCTGGGAATGGTCAGAGGACGAGGGGATGATGTAAACTAAACAGGCCTGCTTGAACCTCTTAGCTGCAGTAATATGGGGACCGTTTCACTGAACTCCGTACGACTAAGATGTTCGTAAGTGCAAATTTATGATCGTCTGGAAATTTCAATTGATGGATTTACATTTATTGAGCATAGGCTGCATATGCAGCCTACGCTCAATAAATGTAAATCCAATATTTGTTTACAAGAAAACAATGCTAATGTGACATTTACAGACTACATGTATCATAATTTTGCACTTACGAACATTAAAGTCGTACAAAGTTTAGTGAAACCGGTCCATGGTCTATAAACAACTTGCTACCTGTTTACAACAAACCGGTTGTACATAGCGCAGAATGGGTGACACAGGTATAAATGACAGACGATAATAAGTTGCTGGAGGTCAATCGATGAGTCCAAAAATAGGTAAACCAGGTGCATTATCATATCATAGCCTCGTTTTCGTATATGATCAATACATGACAGAGAGCACGTGCATGCATGTCGCTATAATAGTGTCTCGGCGCTAAAAAATATATCTGGTGTAGCTCAGTGGTATCGAATCGAGAGAATATCCACAATTCTGCAAACAGTTTGTTCATTCTATCTGATTGGTTGCTGGAGAAGGAAATATGTGAAACGGCTAGGGTTATCAATATTGCTTTATGATTGCAATCAGAACGCAGTAATATAACATAACTATATAGGCTACATGTGTACATATGCTTATCAAGAGACACACTGATTATACTAAAATATGACCTAATTTTACTACCTCAGTTTGGTTATGACTGAAGAAATTGGACATAATGTCGTTTGTCACAAGTGCATATCCAAATCAGCCTACGCATCCGCGCAGTCTTATCAGAATCTGTTCTGATCGCGATTCAATCGAAATACATGCGTTGCCTCTTAGTATCAACAGAATAATATATAAATATCGGGCTTGTTGAGTGCTTTTGAAGACCTGAGTCCAGTTTCACTAAGTGCAAATTCAGGATCGTCTGCAAATTTCAATTGATGGATTTACATTTATTTAGATTAGGCTGCATCCTATGCTCAATAAATGTAAATCCAATAGGTGTTTACAAGAAAACATTATTAATGTGAAAATTCATAATCATAATTCACTATCATCATTGTGCACTTATGAGCATTTTAGTCGTACGAAGCTTAGTGAAACGGCCCCAACGAATCAACCTGGCAATATAATTATATCATAAGCACAATTTCTGCATTCACAGCAATAATTGTATCTGTGGCTAATAAATGGGGCTTATGGGATTTATGACATGTGTAGCTGCTGATCAAATAGGGAACTCGTTTAGCATGATCTATATTGCTTGCTAGAAGTATAACTGGTGTTTTATTGATGGAATAGCGAACATTGCAGATCCTGATCAGACTGTGCGGATGCACAGGCTGATCTGGATCCACATTGGTCGCAAACCCCCATTTCCCAATGCACAATCACAATTATGCTATAAATGCCCAAGCCAATGTGATCCTACGTTGCCCTTAGATTACCGGTATAGTATGTCTTCCCTTAGCAAGGTGCATGATCACGTGGTTATAACAACAAAAACAGTGGCTGAAAAGTGTTGAAATCTTGCCCACTCCAAAGTAAGTATTATTTAATATCTTCCTTAATATGAAACGGGTTTTAATTAAATATGGCGTAGCAAACGCGTCTTCATGAGCTGCAATTTGTCGTCCGAGTTCGGCACACACTTGTGTCGTTTTTGCGTGTCTACCGACACTGAAATCGATTCTTCGCAAAAACGACAGAAGTTTAGGCAAAAGTACAGAGACCACCAAATGCAGCTTAACAAGACGCGTTTGATGCGCAATATTTTATCAAAATCCGTTACGTAATAAGGACAATATAAAATAATACGTACTTTGAATCGGATGGATTCTGGAAGTTTCTGTACGTGTTGTGTTGTTAGTACCACGTGATCATACACCTTGCTTAGACAATAATTATTCCTACGTGTATGTAGGAGACCACGTGACGTTATTCACGTCATTTTTGGAAACCGCAATGCTTACTGTGGTACAAAACATTTGGTCTCTTTAATTTTTGCGTGAAGTATGTCTGGCTCCACGCACTTTAAAGTGACCAAATGCTTTATGTACCACAGTAAACGCACCAGCAAATTGCTTTATTCATCCATATTTATGAAATACCGCATTTATTTTCCTCGATGTTTTTAAACATTAAACGTGTACAGTATTTTCTTTATTGGAAGTACATGTATATACATTTCTGGAGAACACCCGTTATATACCTGATCATCCCATGATTAAAAGAGTATTACTTCATAAATATGATGGAATATATGTATAACATATATGTGAACATTGCCTAGTTACTGTATCATACATACCACACGGAGTGGCCAAGTCGGCCATCAGTGTGTATTCCAGCCAGCCGCCAGTTTCACATCTTCTTGTGTTTGAAAAATAACTGATAATGTGATGTAGAACATATGATATCATGTAGGTAAAAATACATAGAAAAGACAGGACAACGGACTCCTATCAATTGTATTACACCACGATGTACTTCAAGTCAGATATTGGTGTACGTTTGCCACCATTATCAAAATATACATAATCTATGGTTGACGTGTACACTTGTCCTACTGTCTGTTTCATGAAAGCTGCACAAATATTACGGCTATATAAACAATTCAAAAACAATAATTTATTAAATTAAAGGAAAATTTAAGAATGAGCCTCCTTTTTGTTTCGTGAAATTTGGTCAAATATTGATTTTATTGCGAAAAAAACAATTTCCCAACGTGCAGATATCTATGGGCATTTAACATGGGGAATTGTTTTAGAATTTCAGAAATACTGTACCGATTTTCAAAATGTAACTTTTGTTTTCTTAGTTAGATCATTTCCAAACTATTTATTCATGTTTCGGAGTCAATTTCCAAAAATGTTCACACCTCCTCCACCTCCTATTCCCTCATGTTAATTCCCATAGAGACAAATCCATTTTTCGTAATAAAAACATTATATGACCAAAATTCACGAAATAAAAAGAAGGCTCATTCTTAAATTTTTATAAAATGTAATATAAAAAAAAAAAAACTTTTTGTGCATTGTCTATATGGCCGTAAAATTTGGGCAGGTTTCGTGAAACAGACAGTAGACACTGTACTTTGCTATATGTAAATACCCACATGGCTGATATGCTCGTATACTCTCCCCATATGAAGGAGTCCTGTTGACCTGCCTTTGTATGTACGATTAGCTACATTATATCATATGGTCTACTCCGCATTGTCGGTTATTTGTCAAGCCCGGGAAGAAATGAAACTGGCTAACGCCTGGAATACACAAAATGGCCGAGTTGGCTACTCCATGTGCTGTATAGGATAAAGTAACGATGCAGTGTTCATATATATGTTGCACATACTTATTCCATCACATTTACGAATCATTACTCTTTGTTGTGTGGCAGGTGGGAGTATGCGATAGGCAATTTAACGATCGGGACTCATCCTTACCGGTATCCCGAACGGAGACCTGGTTTGACCCTTAGGTATTTATTTGGCATTATTGTATGTGAGGGTATAATCTGGTTATACCCCTTGTATGAGTAATACGATTATTCCTAATCATATTATTTTTAGGGGTCAAATGGCTTTGGTGTAGCACTAGGTCGGTTATCTAATTTCAGGGCTGAATATATATTTGTTTTGATGTAACTGTTCCGTTCTAATTTTGGGATTTTCTCCCCAATGCAACAGGTTACATGCAGGATCGAACCCGTTGGCCTGGCTTTAAATGACCTTAGCTGTTGATAGGCCGCTAAACACCAATACATCAAATCAATTTCTTATTTAATCAAATTATGATCAGATATAGAACGTTTCCTTAATGCAGCTCAATTATGAATAATAATTGTTATTGTAACTGGATTTATCCCGTCAACACAGTGCGTGTGTGCCGTGAAACATTTTTGACATCCTCTCAATACCTAATCACTGCGTATGAATATGTGCGGTGGCTGGTGTTATTTTGTTGCATTTTAAAGCCATTTGTAGGTGTTGACTGGATAAATAGAATAGTAGGTTAGTGCCGTGAATGGGAAAAATATCTGGGGCGGCACGGAAACGAGATGTGCTCGGCAGAGCCTCGCCCACCCCGTTTCCTAAGCCTTGCCAGATATTTGTTCCCATTCACGGCACTAACCTACTATTCTCTATACCTAGTAATTATTTAATTAGTGGACGGTACACAGCCGCCTGCGTTAATCTTGCCAATATTATCAACGTTTCTGATAATCTATCGGCAGTTCCAACTCGCTATCAAACATATTGATTGTCTGAGCCTGAGCCTGAGCTGTAGCACTGCTCAGACTCGGCTGATCAAGCTTTCTGATTGCAGGCACACTCTTCACGTATTTTCAAATACACAAAATGAGAAATTGTGCCAAGATTAGCGCACGAGGTAGTGGAGAATACATAATAATGCGAGTCCATTCTACCGCAAGTTGAATACCCAGTGTGCCAAACTGCAAGTACTCAGTTGGCAAGATGCTGTTGCACCTGATCACTTCAGTGCTCGCCGGAATTGCGTTCGGAATTACTGTGGCGTTCCTAAATCGGAAAAGCAGCTCTGTAAGTTTACAGATCAGAGCAGAAGGCGTAAATTTGAAGTATCACCATTCCACCTGTGGGATTGACCACCCGTCCGAAGGCATGCCATTACCTGACATTAAAGGAATCGTACAAGCTGTAAAGCCATTGCCGCCTGGAAGTGAATTATCCGTCCGTCGACTTACGTGAAATTGACGTCACATGGATGTCCGTACTTATGACACTTTCTGAGCAAGTACTCTGTATTAATCATGTTAATGATCGTAATCTGTAAGTTTCATTAGTCGAGGCTGAGCTGTTCTCAACTTTCAAGTTGTGTTTTCTTAATTATGTCAGTTATATGATGGTTGGTATGGGTTTCCTGGTATTAATAGTTCAAACAACTGGAAGTTGTTATTACACACACTATGTCACTTTATATTTAATTTAATTAGGATGATAAACATTTGATTCGCTGTTGAATACCTTCCACTTGTTTAAGCTTTGCATCGCTACCCGGTACTATTGCGACAATAAGTCCACATTGAAATGACTGATACCCACATTGCTATGATAGCAATGTGGGTATCAGTCATTTGAATGTGGACTTATTGTCGCAGTTTTCGGGGTAAGTTCTGAAAGTGTCAATAGATTTGCTAATTCGTCCCGAGTTTTCCTTAGCTGTTGGTCATCTCTCAGACGAATCAAGGAGCATGATCACGTGGTTACCACAACAACAACAATGTCTGAAAGTGTTGAAAGCGCGCCCACTCCCAAGTAAATATTATTTGATATTTTCCTAAATATGCAACGGATTTTGATGAAGTATGGCGCAGCAAACGCGTCTTCATGGCCTGCTGCATGTGGTGGTCTCGTGACTTCGGCACATACTTATGTCGTTTTTGCGAAGGATCTATTTCCGCGTCAGTATTGACGGAAATCGATTCGTTTGAGCCAAAGTACAGAGACCACCAAATGTAGCTTAACAAGACGCGTTTGATGAGCCATATTTCATTAAAATCCGCTACATAATAAGGACAATATTAATAACAGAATACTTACTTTAATCGGAGGCGCTGCTGGACGTTTCAGTAGTTGCTGTTGTTGTTGTAACCACGTGATCATGCACATTGTGAATGAGTCACAGTAAATGAAAACGTGACAATGTGCTGCTGTTTATGATTTTAGCAATATTAAAGTGCAGATTAAGGACTGACATTGTAGAATATGACCTTTTGTTTCAAATGTAGTAGAACCATACATATGACTGAATATCTATATGTAAAGTATATCTGACCCTGTTCTTTTTAGAGTATATTATACAGATCATCGAGTCGCCATATCCGCGATTTTAGTTTGTACATGCTATCGGACAGTTCCACCACTTGAAGCGTTTGACACGTACAACCAAAATAATATGGCAGCAAATATAATAAAATTTGGTGCAATTCGTCCCAGATTAATAGGACGACAACGTCCTATAAATATTATCTCAGCAGACTACACAACCAGCTAGATATCTGAGCTTTTCTAACATCACTCACCAAAATATACAATGGACCCCTTTCAATGTGTAAAATGTCAAACTCAGATGCACTGTCTATTATTAGAAGTACATCTGCGACAGGTAAAAACGGTATTTACTCGCATAGCAGGCAAGTAGACAGTAGTGACAATACACTCAGATAACTGCTTACAAGCCACTGGATTCAATACAGTATTTGTGGTGATACAGCAGCACTGTCTATTTCTCTTACTTTTACACAGTCTTTAATGAATTCTGAAACATTTTAACAAAGGGTCAACAAACCCTTCATATCAGACTTTGTATATACATTTGATGAAAACAACACATAGCACGCTGTAGTCGGATGTCTCCCCATCATGTTGCACCATTTTGTATCAATGTGTTTGTCATATTATATGTCAAGACCATTACGAAGGTCAGTGAATGATCCATACAAATTGTCTCCCCTATTATTGTATGGATTTAGTCTAGTTCAAATGGTATACCGCTGTGGCAAGTATACCTGGGCCCCATCAACGAAAATGGGTAACACGTAGTTGGGATGTAATGGATGGGCTTGAGTAGACTAGGATATGTTAATCACTTAATATTTACAATATAATACATGGGCGACAAACATGAATATGATGATACAATGATATGATGATACAATGATATGTACGATACACCGATACTATTCAACTACATACACAAGGTGCATGATCACGTGGTTACAACAACAACAACAATGGCTGAAAGTGTTGAAAGCGCGCCCACTCCAAAGTAAGTATTATTTAATATTTTCCTTAATAGGCAACGGATTTTGATGAAATATCGCGCATCAAACGCGTCTTATTAAGCTGCATTTGGTGGTCTCTGTACTTTGGCAAAAACTTATGTCGTTTTTGCGAAGAATCGATTTCCGTGTCTACCGACACGGAAATCGATTCTTCGCAGAAACGACGTAATTATGTGCCGAACTACCGGGAGCACCAAATGCGGCTCATGAAGACGCGTTTGCTGCGCCATATTTAATCAAAATCCGTTGCATATTAAGGAAAATATCAAATAATACTTACTTTGGAGTGGGCGAGATTCAGCTATTGGTGTTGTTGTTGTAACCACGTGATCATGCACCGTGATAAAGACCGCTAATAAAGTGGACACGTAATTAACTCCGCATGGGAACCAACGAGGGTATTTCCACACATGCATCATAAGCCCGGTTATTAAAGGTAAGATGTATACATGTAAATGTATTACAGTGTGACATCGACTATATTGCTGTGGAACCCCGCTAAAACGGACACCCTGAATACGACTATAACACACTACAATACAATACATTAAAATACACCACAAACACACACTTATATGTGAATCAATAATCTACAAGAAAACCAATGTGACGCGACAAGTGGTAATGTGTCAAACGCAATAAGAGGTAAAACTGGCTCATGGCTTGTACACACTAAGATGACTGACATGGCAACTCCATGCACTGTGCAGGATATAGTAAGAAGAGAATGTTCAAAATTACCTAAATGTCAAAACTAACCTGTATTTAGTCCGAACACTAGATCTGGTGGAATTTTTAAAGGATTAATGTAGGTCAGGTCATGCTTATTTCATCATCTGAACGGAGACATATTGCAGAACCCTAAATCCCGCGGCAACACACGTGCCTATACCTTTCAAATTATGTGAATACACGTACCACGAAAACTGGCGGAACGACTGTATACATTTGTTTCGGAGACGATTTCTCGTTTACGTTTTTCGAGACGTAAACCAGATCCTCCAATGTTACACAATTTTTGTTAATTTATACTTCGGTTTTTACTGTATCGTTAGATACAGTTATGTCAGCGTCCGATGTATGTTACTATTTTCAGGTATCGCCATTTTATTTATAAATTATTAGGAAGCTGGGGGCCGTTGCACTAAACTTCGTACGACTAAAATGTTCGTAAGTGCAAATTTATGATAGTCTGTACATATCACATTAACAATGTGCTCTTTTAAACACGTATTGGATTTACATTTATTTAACATATGCTGCATATGCAGCCTATGCTCAATAAATGAAAATCCATCAATTGAAATTTCCAGTCGATTCTAAATTTGCGCTTACGAACATTTTAGTCGTACGACAAGGAGTAAATACTCAGGACAACGGTTTGTCTGTGCCAAACATTTTATTTTATTATTTGCATGCTCTACACATGCAGGTTAATGTTTCTGTGTGCCACTTGATGTGGGGGTGGGTGAGATAATGATTTCGAAAGTGAAAGTAGACGGTTCCGTCAACAAAGGGGAAATAACTCGTGGAAATTAACCCGCAGTTCCCGGTGTTTGGCATGGATCTAGAACCTGCTTAGGTCACCGACTCCAGAAACGGAAGTAACAAAATTGATTTTGCCGCAGATTGTTTGCGATTGTCATGTTTGTGTGAAGGTTGGTCTATGTGAAATAAATTGCCTGCCTGTTTCCTATCGCAAACTACCTGCGCCAAAATCGATTTTGTTACTTCCATTCCTGGAGTCAGTGACCTAAGCCGGTTCTAAATCCATGCCAAAGACGGGGTCATGCGAGTTATTTTCCTATTTTTCTTTGGACGGAACCGTCTACTTTCACTTTTTAAATCTCTATCTCACCCCTACATCAAGTCGCGCACAGAAAATGTAACCTGCATGTGTGGAGCATGCAAATAATATAATACAATGTTTGGCACAGACATACCTTTCCTGCAGCATCTATTTTATTTATATCTCTGTTATAATAATAACAATCAATGCCGTTGCTAAGCTCTACCAGGACTGGTTTACGGTCACATTATTCATTGGCCGACTGGTTCCTATAGAATCATTTTACTATGGCTATCGGTCGCCATTTTTTGGGCGACCACTATCAGCCAGTACCAGGCGCGGATATAGGGGGGGGGGGGGGGGGGGGGGGGGGGGTGGGGGGGGGGGGGGGGGGGGGGGGGGGGGGGGGGGGGGGGGGGGGGGGGGGGGGGTGGTCCGGACCCCCCACCCCCCCCCCCACCTGCTCCCGGCAAAAAAAGAAAAAATCTACAATACTCGAATAGTTGGGATGACTTTTTTCGTGGCCTAGGTGTCAGGAAATCGCATCTGCGGCGATCTGGCATTTAAAAATTCCGGTACCTCTGTAACGGTTTGTACCTCTGTAACCTGGTAACTGTAACTGTAATACGTGGCAAACGCGTTTATGGTGTGTGTAATTGATCAAATGGGATGGTCAAGTACCAACGCTAATGTAATCATTACGCCGTTAGAAAGAATTGCTCATTACATGATGTTCTTTCAGATCTGTTAAAATTGTGACCCGTGGTGCATGTAAAGGTCGTTATTTTATTACCAACTTCAAATTGCTTTGGCTGGGAGCAGTAATGTGAAGAGTAAAATTTACGACGGCATGGCCTGGCCTTACGGCATTCGTAAAGTGTATCTGAGAGTTGGATCAAGTTATGCCCCTTACTATGGTATGGGTTAAGTGATCAGGGGCCCGTTTCACTAAACTTCCTACGATTAAAATGTTCGTAAGTGCAAATTTAGGATCGTCTGGAAATTTCAATTGATTGATTTACATTTATTGAGCATATGCAGCATATGCTCAATAAATGTAAATCCAATAATTGTTTACAAGAAAACATTGTTAATGTGAAATTTACAGACTATCATAAGTTTGCACTTACGAAAATTTTAGTAGTACGAAGTTTAATGAAACGGCCCCTGGTGTGTTGTTAGGTTAGCGCTGAACCGACTATTACTGCGAGTATCAGTTTTGGAGAAATGGACCTCATGTCATATATGATCAGTGTAGATCATGATCAAATAGTACAATTCTGTAGCTTATATTACTTTTTACAAGTATGACAGATATTTAGTTGATGGACTGGCGATCGGTTGAGATCCCGACCAGACTGTGCGGATGCATACGCTGATTGGAATCTACACTGGTCGCAAAGCCCGTTAGTCACGTTTCTCCCGGCGCAGTCACAAGTATTCCGAAGATACAACCCGTTTGAATTATGTAGACTAACATTTTCACTGTCGGTATTATGATACGGTGTACTGTTTCCGTGATACGGTGCAGACAGGGTATATACATGTCGCCAAGATGGTGTCGCGGGACGACAGCAGGTAAGTGTCAGTTTAATTAAATATTTTACAGCTTACAGGGCATTATCAGCAATGTATCTGGTATGTACAGGCGCAGAAATGAATATGATGTCCAACGATCACGCTCATAATATTAATGACAATGTAGTTTCTGAATAATTCGCTTACAAAGATGACACCTTTTTGTACGCGACTTTTGAATCGAGGGAGCGTGATGAAAGTGCCGATTTCTGGCTAACAACCACGTGTTATTGCCCCTTTTCGGCGGCGATTTCGAGTAAATACAGTCTAAATGATCCATGTAAAGTGTCAGCTCTCTACATGTAGCATATGACATGTTAGATGGCATTTTCTGATGTATCTAGTTATGGTTTGTACCGCCTGTTATGGTGTAGAATTTCCGTAAGAAATTGCATACAATGATACGGTGTTGCGCGAAAACACGCTACGGTTTGTACAGGTACGACACAATAGATACGGTGTGTCGCACATTACTCTTCAGAGGCTCGTGTTCTTGCATTATAATTATAAAACATAGTCAAGTGTCCAATCATGAGGACAGTCTTTGACACGCTTCGAAACTAGTTGTTCGATTTGATGGGGGCAAAATGAGTTCAGGTTGCCCGCCTTTCCGTCTTACCGTCAGCCATTTACAGGACATGGCTATTATCTCCTCACCCATAGGCAGGAGTGTATATAGCGATAGTCCATGCATGTACGAACGTACCGGCGTATATATGTACATAAATACATGTAGTTGGCCACAACGTGTGCATGTTTACCGGATGAGTCTTGGTTTCGCATAAACCACACGAATGCTGCAACAAATGGAAGGCACGGTGACACAGATTTATGGGGCTATGAATTTGATTCGTATTTATCTGAAAGAAAGAAAAGCTTTATCGACAATAAGAAAACAAGACAGAGGTATAGTGCGACTAGACTTACTTAATAATTTTCCAAATAATGACAATTGGAAATAATTACAGTTCAACCCTCATCCCGTGATCGCCCCCCCCCACACCCCTCCCCCCCACCCCCAAAAAAAAAAAAAATATGTTTTTGTTAATGATCTAAAATCTAAAACGCCCAAGTTGCTGAATACACCCGCATTGCTGAATGCAAACACAATTCCTGCGCATACATACCGAGTGGCAGTCTATTTGTAAAGCTCATTTGATTTTTCTTAAATCATCCAAAACAAAGTAAAATTGATATAATATCCTCAATTGGTGAAAATTACTATTCCAAAATGTGATTCTTTCGTAATTTAGTACACAAAAATACAAACTTAAAGATATGTTTTTTCGCTTCAAATCTTTACTAAAAGGGGCATTATTCTTAAACACCACAAAATAAGGTTATAATAAGCATTCCTATGAACAATTTAATTACATTGTAGTATGATGTACAAACAAAATGAAAACATGCAAACATTACCGAAAACAAACAATATATACTGAAACGATTTAAAAATGCAACAAAGAGTTATTTATTTACCCGTTACATAATTTGGCAAAACATTTTACTGAGGAAAAATAGCAATTTTATTATCTATCCAAATAATCTGGGATCGATACATGAAAGTCACGTGGTGCACTGCGGCCACATGGCTGATCATACATTGGAGTTCAATAACATGTCTACCTTCTTGTTGCGTTTTTAAATCGTTTCAGAGTATTTCTGACCATTAATACGTAAATAAAACTAATCTTTTAAAAACATTGTTTTAAAATGACGTGTCCATGGATATCCATATAGGCAGGCACACATGAAAATAAAACAATACCATTGTCAAAATTAACTACATGTATTACTTGAATCCCAAATTTTGATTTTAAGTGTTTGCAAGCAACTGGAGAATAATTACTTTCACACTAATAACATGTCATAACCATGTATTTACCCATAACATGACCAAAACCAATCTATGATAATCGTATTCCTTAAAACAATTTTGCTATATGAAATATTGAAATACATTATTGCAGAAATATTTCAAATTATTTGAAAAATGGTCTAACATAATATCTCCAGACATTGTATAATATGTTGATTTTTAATTATTCCACAATATAGAAAAAAGGGCGGTATATTACATGTATTTATTGTATGAAATGTACACTAATACATTTTATTATAATGGTCGGAATGCAATAGATTTTTAAATAAATGTTTTCAAACAACGTTTCCATAAAGATCCAGAAAAATAGACACAAATTTAAAAAAAAAAACAACAACAGTGGACAATGTATTACATGCACATGCACATGTATCCTACATTTCAATTTGTTCAGTGTTTGCAAGCAACTGGACTATCACTATTTGTACGCTACTAACATGTCATAACAATTAATCACCCATAATATGTCAAAAGCCAACCTCTAGTAATCACATTCCTCAAAATAAGCATGCTATATGAAATTATAAAAACACAGGTGTTGTAGAAATATTTTCAATCATTGGACAAAGGGTCTAACATACAAACTCTTTAAATATCGCATAATATGTAAAAAAGTGCTGAGAAATGTAGGCAAACATGTCGTTATTTAACTATGTAAAATACATGTATTGCAATTTGCAACGTCGGGTAGTGGACATTTCGTTTTCAGTGTGGAAATAACGGGTGGAATATGACTATAGAGTATATAGATTATAGAGTTCTGAGGTAATTAAAATGACATTACCTGTTGTCAAATAGAGAAATATATATTTCGATGACACCAAAGAGGCAGCAAAATACACAACCTGTTGTACCATGCGGCACAAAACGCCTTCCACAAACCTGATTCTGACCGCCTGCGTAAATAGTGACTGTCATGTAGACATTAGTTCAATTGCATAGTAACATCCAAATGTAATGTGTCTCGATAGATGCTTTTTGATATTGTTTAGATGAACATTTTAATACATTGCATAATATGTTGTGGAGACACGTTTTTCATCATGGGGATTTAAACGCAGATTGATGGTCCTATGAGTATGTGTGGCTACACGTGGTAACACATAATAATTTGACTGCTGTAAACTGATAAATTCGGGGGTTTTGGAGAAAATGGGTACATCCTTTGTGTAACAGTATTGTCCTACTGATGTATGAGTTTCCATTTGGATCACCTTTGGAATGGAAATACCACTAAACATGGTCTAGATTGATTTTTAAATACCCCGGAATGGCATTTTCAGACTACATTCATACTAATATTGGCTTGTATATACATAGTTATATAATTACATACCTGAGCTTGAAGGACATACACATCTTTGAATACATACTTTTAGCCACATTTCTCAAGTATTCATTTTGGCACAGAAGTGCAAAGACTACACTGAAGCGATGTGCTCGTATATTTAAAATCTGTAATGATGATGTTGTGTTTTGCAGGTATTTGCAAAACTGAACTATTACAAGTTGATTACAATCCTACATCCTTTTTGGATTTTGGTAATTTAACACAACAGGTGTAGAGTAACACATGTGCTAGAACTAAGAACACTGAATGTTCAAAACATGTTAGATAAAACAGTTTATGTATGCGTACATAGCAGCGACATGACTATAGCGGATATATTTGAAGAGCACATGCATGCTTTTAGAAAGATCATGCATCTTCAATTTATTTTGTTTTTCTGAAAATTATGAACGGCATATCAACCTTACAGGTTATCAAATGTCACTATTATGAAATCATGGTTCATTATTATATTACAAGGTCTCACTTACAAAATACAATATTGTTAATGGATGCCTCTCAAATTGTACACTAATGGAGCAATATACCTGCATGTATTAGGCAATGACTATGATGCATACACTGGTATGCACTTACACTGGTAATGTATGACTGCTATACACACTGGAACACACACGTTCTCGAATGACACATAGTGTATTTCAGTAGTTATAGAAGTTATACATTTTACATATACATGTGCCAACTACACATTTACTATTCCTGTTGATGACTCGCGATGTGTTGAGGGAATTTTATTGGAATGCACGATAAATACTGTGTACATTATGTGGAACCGGGATATATATATATATATCACAATTTCATCAGTTCCACTACCTAATATTATTTTTATTTCATGCAAACTATTGTACTTGCGTGGCTGTCATGTTGAAAGTGTACAAACAATGTATGTGTCCAGTGTTATTCCAGCTCAGCTGGCTCGTAGTATTACATCTATCTTAATGGTCTGTATTTTAGTATATACTGTGCCACAAATCATTCATTCAGCATGGTAGAAAATGTATATTTCCTATATCCAATGAGCAAATTAGTAAATACGACCTATATTATTGACAGTAATAATTATATTTTTTTTTTTAGTTAATGGTGTTTCAATGCATATCGACAGCTGAGCGGCGTAATAATACTATGTATAAGAGTCATTCATATTGGAATACACAATATAGTAATTATGCTAATTGTCATGTCTGCATAAATATGAAATGGACATTATAGAGAGACGATTAGACATACATGCTGTATTCTGAAATGTGTGTGGATAACTAATATACATGCATTAGTAGCTAAAATTCATATGAACCTTTCATAAGTATCTGGCAGCGTATAAAGTAAGAAAAAGTATTACATGTAAAATGACATTGTAAATTCAGTGGGTGGGGACTAGTTACAACTACTGTGTTTTACCATTGCATCATCCGCCGTAGACATTATGTAATCAGAATATGGGCACCACGCATATATTTCAAACATTAGTAAGTACAATTACCATTGATACAAGTAAATAGACACACCGAGAGAGATTTGCATCTTGAGACACATATCATAGTTGTTACCTTCACTAAGTAAAATGCGAAGTGGACAGACAGACAACACACGAACACACTGTATCTGAAGTGTGCACGAATAACGATTAGTATTACATTTGAATGTGTACAGTTGAATATGCATGTAAACCATGTATAAGTAAATGACAGTGCATAACATAAATGAATTGCATTAAATGTAAAAGTCCCATTGTAATGTTTGTGTGTGGGGAATGGTGAAATATACTTTGTTTTTAACACTGTATCATCAACTGCAGACATCAGATATCAGCATATATGCTATTAACATATCTAATGAACACAACTAGGTACATTCGACACAGAGTGTATACGAAAGTACCATACTTTCATGGAGTTATTAAGGTAGATATTTTGCAATTGAAATTCAGTGGGTGGGGTAATAAAATATGGCAACTTCTTCATATAAATTAGAAGATATTATTTAATTGATCTTCACTCCATTGTATGGTTATGAACACATAACAAAACATACACAACTGCCATATCAGTTGTTTCTAATGGTAAAAAACAGTCGAAGTTCAATGGAAACTTAGATTTTTCACAATAGCGAAAAATGCCAGGGTGGTATACTTCAAAATGGTGCCAAACATTCACCCAGTGGCTTACAGAGCGTAGACATACATATGGCATAACACTCGTAATTGAAAGTAATTCCAGAAACAAATATGTCTGCAAAAATTCCAGGGTGGGGGGGGGGGGGGGGGGGGGGGTGGGGGGGGGTGGGTGGGTGGGTGGGGAGGGTTTCCATTGTTGGCTGACGGCCAATTGGTAAAAAATCACATTGTGTGTCTCATATGTAGTATTACAGGAAACACGCGTTTGGAGCACGTTTGGACCACACACACTTCTAGTTTCCAATGGGAACACAAACGCTACAGTACTTGTATTTGCCGCGTGTATAATTGTACACAGACAGGCCGATATGAGGTACATGGCTCCCGACTAGCCGAATGGCATCACGTGAACACCAAAGAAGATTGTGACATTGAGTTCATAAGTGTTTTAAAAAAATTGTGCTATTATTAGATGGCAGTCATCTTGGATTAAGCGAGGACTCTCATTTTACCAAATCTGAAAATGCTTCACCCACGGATCTTAACTTACTACGAAGTTTGACCAGCATCGGTCATGTGGTTCCTGAGAAAAAGACGTTCAAAATCTCGAATAAATGGATCTTTTGGAGGCCATCATGGATGACATAATCATCTGATTCCGACAAATATTGCACCAGAGCAATCGCCTCATCGATACCTTCAATTAATTTGATATATGACATCAGCATATTTGGTCAAAAATAAAATTTGACCCCATGGGCCACGCCCATTTTTGACCCCGGGGTCACCATTTTAACACCTTTGAAAGAGCATTCTATGTCGATCATTCCTACCAAGTTTCGTCGAAATCCGGCTGGCGGTTCATGAGAAGAAGATTTTTTAAGAATGTGTGCTATTTTTAGACGGCGGCCATCTTGGATTAGCGACGACCACCATTTTAACAAATTTGAAAAGGCTTCACCCATGGACCATAACTGTGAAGTTTGGCCACCATGAGTCAAGCGGTTCGTGTGAAGAAGAATTTTGAAATCTCTAATAAAAGAACAACCTTTTGACATTTCGGCGGCCATCTTGGATGACATGACCATCCAATTGCGACAAATAATGTACCAGAGCGATCGCCTCTTTGATAACTTCGATGTGATATAGACATGACCATATTCGATCAAAAATAAAATTTGACCCCAATTTGACCCCACGGGCCAAGCCTATTTTTGACCCCGGGGTCACCATTTTAACAACTTTGATAGCGCATTGTACATCGATCATTCCTACCAAGTTTCGATGAAATCCGGATGTCGGTTCATGAGAAGAAGATTTTTTAAGAATTTATGCTATTTTTAGACGGCGGCCATCTTCGATTAGCGATGATCTCCATTTTAACAAATCTGAAAAGGCTTCACCCATGGACCTTAACTTTTAAGTTTTACTACCATGGGCCAAGCGGTTCATGTGAAGAAGAATTTTGAAATCTCTAATAAAAGAACGACCTTTTGACCTTTCGGCGGCCATCTTGAATGACATAACGATCTGATTTCGACAAAAAATGCACCAGAGTGATCGCCTCGTTGATACCTTCGATTTGACATGACCATATTCGGTCAAAAATAAAATTTGACCCCTATTTGACCCCACGGGCCACGGCCATGTTTGACCCCGGGGTCACCATTTTAACAACTTTGAAAGAGCAATGTACTTCGATCATTCCTACCCAGTTTTGTCGAAATACGGTTGGCGGTTCTTGAGAAGAAGATTTTGGAAGAATTTGTGCTATTTTTAGACGGCGGCCATCTTGGATTACGTGATGACGTTATTTTAACAATTTTGTAATCTCCCTACCTAAGGACCATTACCATGAAGTTTGGTGACTGTAGGCCCAATGGTTACCGAGGAGAAGACGTTTGAAAATGTTCACGGACGACGGACGGACGTTCTTACGAGAGCTACATTGTGAGGTTATTTCCTTTGATGTTTACACTGTGGGGTTAACCTCACAATGTAGCAACTTATTCCGTTATTTTCTTCCTTAACGATTCTCTTACGGAATAAATCGCATAATATGCAAATGAGCTAGCCATTAGTTAATTATATTTGAAAAACACTTATCCAAGTGTCTTAAATAGGGCGGTGGGTGGGTTTCAGCACAACACAGCAACCTCACAATGTAGCTCTCGTAAGTACGGAAGACGGACGACGGACGACGGACACATTGCGGTAACAATAGCTCACATGAGCTTCGCTCAGGTGAGCTAAAAAACAAAACCGGGACTAAAGACATGCCTCCAATTCTGAAACTCCAGCTGGTAAAATTAAATGGAACTCCACCTATTTAGTGTATACGGTTATGTATATTTGCATTTTTTATTTTGCTACATTCTTGTAACCAATGTTTTTTGTCATCTTTAGAGCACGAAGAACAAAACTGGGGATGGTTCCATTTTTTTTGACAATTCCTTTGGCCGCTAACTTGGATTTAAAAATGGCCGCCCTGAAATGCTATATTCATTTATTTTTTCGGCTATGCCATCTACATACTTCAAATAATAAAACTGGGGTTGGTTCCACTTTTTCTGATGACTGGTATGGCGGACATTGTTTTTCAAAATGGCCTCTATGCAAATAATATGTATAATGGCTTCACTACGTACTGTCTTTAGTAAAGTATATTTATAGTTAGGTTGTGTTGACTGTTTTGCTACGTTCTCGGGACAAGCGCTCTTTATATCATGAATGAAAACATGAGTTGTTCCTATTGTATTCTAATTTTCAAAATGGCTGCCGTGAACATAATATAATTCTCATAATCATGCACAAACCATTTGGACTGATTTTCCCAGACTATAATCATTATTGAAAGTAAATTATATATGACTAAATTCAATTTGAAGTCACTGTTTATGACAAACATGTTATATTTCAAAATGGCCACTTTGTGTATGCAATGATTTTCTTAATTATAGATACAGTGCTTTCAATCAGTTTCATCACCATCTGCATTATAGTCTCCATCTTGTTGGTGTTCATGAAAGGCAGTGCTGGTACAATCACACTCAAAATGCGGTCAAAGGAGTTGCTTACATAAACTATATACCCTATGCAAACTTGTATGCATGAAAGTGCAAATGAACTGTCGAAATGGCAGTATGTGTTTGATTAAATTACTTTTTCGGCATTAAAACGCCAAGTGCACATGTTCAGTATGTGTAGACGACGTGTGTAAAATGTCAGATTGGTTGCCATAACACTGTTGGAGAGGTGGAATACACTCACTCTATACATAGTACAGAAGTGTATGCATGAAACTGTAGAAAAAGGGCCACCTGGGGTAATTGAAAAAGTAATTGTAATTACCTGTAATTAATTACAAAAATGAAAGTAGTTGGATGTAATTTGTAATTGAGTATTTTTTCAATAACATGTAATTGTAATTTAATTAATTACTTTCAAAATATGCCCGTAATTATCAATTACTTTTCAATTACTTTTCAATTACAATCGTGTATAATAATTATTGATGGCTTGCCATGGTTTCTATGATAAGACAATGTACCTGTGTCAGACTGTGTATTGCTGCCTACTGCTGCCAAAGGATATTTATTGGACATATAATTGTAACTGTTAAATTCAATATGAATATATTTTGCTCAACATACAAATGTATATCTATAGCCAGAGGGTTTACATAAACAGTTGTAAATCATAATCACAGGTAGGCCAACTACTGACCAAATCCGAGTAGGAATTTAAATAATGAGTCACCTATGCCCCTGAACACCAATCATGGTTTGGTGAACAGTTTTAAAATACTAGGAAGTTTGGTAATTGTATCCCCCAGACTACCGTCGGGGGATACTATGGATTTGACAGAGCGCCGCGTCCGCGTCCGCGTCCGCGTCCGCGTCCGCGTCCGCGTCCGCGTCCGCCGCAGACACTTCTTGTCCGGAGCATAACTCGAACACCCTTTGGAATATTTTCATGAAACTTCACACATGCATAGACCACGACCCGAAGGTGTGTCGCGCACAAGAATGACAACTCTTGCATAGCTAATTTTTGAGTTATCTCCCTTTTTTGTTTCTCGCTGATTTCGTGTCCGGAGCATAACTCCACCACCCTTCGAATATTTTCATGAAACTTCACTCATGCATAGGCCACGACCCGAAGGTGTGTCGCGCCACAAGAATGAACAACTCTTGCATAGCTAATTTTTTAGTTATCTCCCTTTTTTGTTTCGCGCACTGATTGACCATAACTCGACCACCCTTTGGAATATTTTTATGAAACTTAACACATTCAATTAGACCACGAACCGAAGGTGTGTCGTGCACAAGAATGACAACTCTTGCATAGCTAATTTTTGAGTTATCTCCCTTTTTTGTTTTCGCTCACTGATTTCCTGTCCGGAGCATAACTCGACCACCCTTTGGAATATTTTCATGAAACTTCACACATGCATAGACCACGACCCGGAGGTGTGTCGCGCACAAGAATGACAACTCTTGCGTAGCTAATTTTTCAGTTATCTCCCTTTTTTGTTTTGCGCACTCTACAAACTGGACAATAATGCATGAAGACCTGTTTTCTCGTCTGCTCTGTATACCTTTTCTCGTGTGCTCTGTACACCTTACTGTAGAGAGAACAATAGAAACTGGGAGAACCATGTGCTAAGCATGGGCTAGCATGTGCAGATGTCCACTGCTTGACCACTGCTTGACCAGGTAATTTATACAGGTAAATCACTACATTGGGTACTGTGTTGAAAATATTGTGGCATTATGTGGACCTCTGCAGATATATGTAGATAAATATAGGACTATTAAAAAAAAAATCTGGTCTCCAATAGCAAGCATTATTATTTTTAAACTTTTTTTTGTCATTTTTTTTTTTTTTTTTTTTTCATTATTTTTTTTCATTATTTTTTTTTTCATTTTTTTTTTTCAAATTATTTTTCAATTTGACTGGAAAAAAAATCTGGGCTCCAGTAGCAAGCATTATTATTTTTAAACTTTTTTTTTTCCATTTTTTTTTTTTCATTTTTTTTTTCAAATTATTTTTCAATTTTTGTCCAGTAGCAGAAGGTCGTAAGTGCTATATACAGACTATTCACCTGTACATGTGCTAGCATGTGCAACTGACCACTGACCACTTACAGGTAATTTATACAGGTAAATGATTATATTACATTTCCGTAAACTGTGTTGAAAATATTGTGGCATTATGTGGACCTGTGCAGATATATGTAGATAAATATAGGACTATTAAAAAAAATTTGGGCTCCAGTAGCAAGCATTATTATTTTTAATTTTTAAACTTTTTTTCCATTTTTTTTTTTCATTTTTTTTTTCAAATTCTTTTTCAATTTTTTTTTTGTCTAGTAGTATAAGGTCGTAAGTGCTATATACAGACTATTATCATATATAATAAAACAATTATTGACTAGTGAGCCATAGAATATAATCTGATATTCTATGGTTCACTAGTCAATAATTGTATAATATGTTCGGGCCAGTGAAAATTGCTTTCGGGCCCAGGCTCGAGGTCAAGGCGGGACAAGGCGAGGCATCTGATTCCGCGGAATTCTTGTTTACTTATCTCCCTTTGTTGTTTCGTGCTCTGATTTTGTATCCAAAGCATAACTCGAACACGCATATACGCATTGCTCTAATGGTCCCCTACCGCCCTGTGCCAAATCCACGTTCGTTCTGCCCCCGTCAAGCCCAGGGTCAAGGTCACATACTTAGTGCTTCAAAAACATTAACGCTTGGGTAAATATCTTATACTTTCTGTTTTCTTTCATGGATCATGGATCATCTTCATCATATACGCATTGCTCTAATGGTCCTCTACCGCCCTGTGCCAAATCCACGTTCGTCCTGCCCCACCAATCCCAGGGTCAAGGTCACATACTTGGTGCTTCAAAAACTTTAACGCTCAGGTAAATATCTTATAATTTTTATTTCCATTCACGGATCAACTTCATATTTCATATACGCGTTGCTCTAATGGTCATCTACCGCCCTGTGCCAAATCCACGTTCGTCCTGCCCCCGCCAAGCCCAGGGTCAAGGTCACATACTTAGTGCTTCAACAGCTTTAACGCTCGGGTAAATATCTTATAATTTCTGTTTTCTTTCATGGATCATCTTCATATTTCATATACGCATTGCTCTAATGGTCCTCTACCGCCCTGTGCCAAATCCACGTTCGTCCTGCCCCGCCAATCCCAGGGTCAAGGTCACATACTTGGTGCTTCAAAAACTTTAATGCTCAGGTAAATATCTTATAATTTTTCTTTCCATTCACGGATCACTTCATATTTCATATATGCGTTGCTCTAATGGTCCTCTACCGCCCTGTGCCAAATTCACGTTCGTCCCGCCCCCGCCAGCCAGGGTTAACATCATATACTTAGTGCTTCAAAAACTTTAACGCTCAGGTAAATATCTTATAATTTCTGTTTTCTTTCACGGATCAGCTTCATATTTCATATATGCATTGCTCTAATGGTCCTCTACCGCCCTGTGCCAAATCCACGTTCGTCCTGCCCCCGCCAATCCCAGGGTCAAGGTCACATACTTGGTGCTTCAAAAACTTTAATGCTCAGGTAAATATCTTATAATTTTTCTTTCCATTCACGGATCAACTTCATATTTCATATATGCGTTGCTCTAATGGTCCTCTACCGCCCTGTGCCAAATTCACGTTCGTCCCGCCCCCGCCAAGCCCAGGGTTAACATCATATACTTAGTGCTTCAAAAACTTTAATTTAACGCTCAGGTAAATATCTTATAATTTCTGTTTTCTTTCCACGGATCAGCTTCATATCATATATGCATTGCTCTAATGGTCCTCTACCGCCCCCTGTGCCAAATACACGTTTGTCCTGCCCCCGCCAAGCCCAGTGTGAAGGTCACATACTTGGTGCTTCAAAAACTTTAACGCTCAGGTAAAAGAAAATTTTGACTTGCAATTTGGCCTCATTTATTATCAAAGCGATATGTGGGACATCCGTGTTCTATGAACACATTTTCTAGTTTATTAGGCTTCACACATGCATAGAAGACGACCCAAAGGTGTGTCGCACGTAAGAATGACAACTCTTGCGTCGTTAATTTCTTAGTTATCTCCCTTTGTTGTTTCGTGCACTGATTTCGTGTCTGGAGCATAACTCGAACACCCTTTGGAATATTTTCATGAAACTTCACACATGCATAGACCACGACCCTAAAGGTGTGTCCCGCAAGAATGACAACTCTTGCATCACTAATTCTTTAGTTATCTCCCTTTGTTTTTCCGTCACTGATTTTGTCTCCGGAGCATAACTCGAACACCCTTTTTTCAAACTACTTGTGTATCTGGGGAGGGGGATACACATGCGCTTGTCGACAAGCGTCCATTTCTAGTTATTAGTGGTATTTGACACCTATCATACAGGTACATGCTGTGTCGCATGCAGTTCGAGATGGACTCCAATATATGGAAACATGTTTCATGTCCGAGTGACAAAACAGAAAATTTCAAAGCCCAGTGTCAACACTGCCCTTCTGTAATATCAGGCAGTGTGAAGGCTACTTCAAACTTCGTCACAGACATGAGGGTAAGTTGAATTTATATCTTCACAAATCAAGGGTTCAATTTGTAGTTTTAGACATTATGACATCAACAGATCAATATAATACACAATTATGTCCAGCTGGCTGAAGTGATAAAGTGACAGTTAGCCAGTTAGACAGTTCTTGTTGTTCACACTATTGCAGTAAATATCACTTATTGAATTATGATGGCATACATTATAAAGTAACAGTTAACCAGTTCATGTGAAAACCAACAAATTGGCGTAGCCTAGACACAGATCAGCCTTCATATTCATGAAATCTGCTCAGTATCGACACTGTTTGCTGTGCAATCAGTTTGTATCTAATTATGCTTCTGATCATGTGGCTCAGAGGTATGTGATGTGTATGTGTATGTGGTTTGGCTGGTATTTTAATAAATCTATCTCATTCCAGCGCGCCACAATACTTGTGCAGCAGGAAATCAACGTAAGTAGCAGTCTTCCGATCCCAGTAACACTTGGCTTGAAGCACCAGATAAAAGAAATATCAAGTACGTACCACTCCAAGATGGTAAATACCCTAAAATCAGAAATCAATACCAGACTGTCGATATTTGAGGAGGACGAGTCATACATATTCGCCACAATGCTTGACCCTCGGTTTAAAGTAAGGTGCTGGGATTCGCCTGATGGACATATAATAGACTTGAGGAAGAAACAGAGTAGTGTTGATATCTCTGATGACGCATGTTCCCCACCCCCAGAGAAAGTAAAACAGAAGAGTGGCGGTGACTTCTTCAGCTTCCTGGCTCCATCCACCCCAACCAGAAGGAGAAACGTTTCTGGCACAACCAGTGATTTTGACAATTACATTTCTGAAGACTGTGTATCTATGGATGACAACCCTCTTACATATTGGAGAGAAAACTCTTCTCGCTTTCCAGCACTGGCAAAGCTGGCGAAGCTATACCTATCAGTACCTGCGTCATCTGCTCCTGTTGAGCAATTATTTTCCATTGCTGGAAAAAATTCCGGCCAGAGAGATGCTCCCTTACAGATAAAATATTTGAAACATTGATGTTCCTGAAATGCAACCAGGACTGAATATTATCATGATGATATCATGTATCTGTCTGAAAACATTCTGTGTTTTCTAATGAGAATTTATATTTAACTGTAATTGATAATTTAAAGAATTACATTGGGAAAGTAATTGTAATTTAATTAATTACATTGCAAATTTCATGTAATTGTATTTGTAATTGTAACTTTGCCATGTAATTGATAATGTAATTAATTACATTGCCATGTAATTGACCCCAGGTCTGTCCATGGTCAGTGTCATTATTTACGATTACCATACGGTCTTAAGATATCACAACTCCTGAGTCAATATACCAGTGAACAGTGCATTGATGGACCAAATTGCGTTTCACTTGTTGAAATTGTCATATTATTACTTGGCAAAGCCAGAGACACTGTATTATGGTGTGTCACAAAGGCAAGCCAATGGCTAATACTTCCATATCACTGATTCTCGCATAAAATTAATATGCTCATAATTGAACATGAATAATGCGGCATGTTATTCGGCCGGAAACGGTTTCGTTATGTGTACGGACTGACTGTTCAAGTGGAGTAAGATCACTTGCCTCTCATATCCATTAAACAAATGCTCTGTTCGTGTCGTCACAGATTACAGGATATTTTACTGCCGCTGAAACAATATAGCCTGTCCATGAAACACGTTTCTGGCAAAAACGTACTAGTTACTGATACGCTATCCCACGAGTCAGTAACAAACATATATTCTAACTTTATTAAGGGTATGAACTCACAGGTACATGTGGTATTTGCGAACTAACCTGTCAGTGATCACGAGTGGCAAATTATTGCAAACTTGACGGAGTAAAATGCACAATTGAGTCTAAAGGGATAACTCAAATTCAGAATGCAATGTCCGCAGAAAATAGTGGCGTAATGGGATTACAGAGATAAACTGAAAGGATTTAAACACATAATTCTGACTCCTCTCGAGTCCAAAATGTTGCAAGCCGTGCACAATGGCAATCTCGGCATTCAGACATTAGATGAGCGCAAGATATTATGTTCCGCTAAAATGGTAGGAAGATTGAAGATAGAAACTGAAAAGCCAAAGAAACTCTGATATCACACTATGTGGATTTACAGTAAGCATTGTGTACCAAGTACACATGTGTCAGATGAAGTAGCCAATGTCTAGTGGGTTAACTGGGCGAACAGTAATCATTGTGAAACACAGTTTCGTAAAAACAAAAGGTGAATGTACATACCTATATTTGGGTATATTGGAATATCAAAATTCACATAACCGGAATGGTCACCTACACAGTTATTGATGGTACAGCAGCTTCTGTCCAGTTTACTGAGCACTTGTGAGCAGGTATATCCAATACATATTTCGTTTTGTGACAAGATCAGATCCATTCATCAACAGAGCAAGAAACACTACGATAAAATCATAGTAGCTTTAACATTAAAATAGCTAAACATTGGCGACTAACATGTAGGACTAACATGTTCGCAAGTGCAAAATTATGATAGTATGTAAATTTCACATTATCAATGATTTATTGTAAACAACTATTGGATTTATATTTATTGAGCATATGCTGCATATGCAGCCTAAGCTCAATAAATGTAAATCCATAAATTTCCAGACGATCCTAAATGTGCACTTACGACATTTTAGTCGTACGCAGTTTAGTGAAACGGGCCTCTGTCCACAATAATCTTTTTTGACGTTGACGTCCTCGATGTTGATGTCTAACGCCATACAATACCAACAAATTTGTTGAAATATGGCAAACATTAAACAAAAATAGGATTTAAAATAATATTGTTCATGTTTAAATAGACGTGTTTTGGAATTACAAGGAATAAAGGACACACTTTTTTTTTTTATTTATGGGAGATAATATCGTAGTTCAACCAGTAGAGTTGGATTTCTACAAGTTTACCCTTGCACATTCTGTACAAAAATAGTTTATTCCTATACTATACGTCTGCTTAGTTGCGAATAGTAACTCTTGCAAGTACTCCCGTACCAATAGTGACCAGGAACCCACCCTTCCAACAAGGGGGCCGTTTCTCAAAACTTCGTACGACTAAAATGTTCGTAAGTGAAAAATTATGATAGTCTGTAAATTTCACATTAACAATGTTTTCTTGTAAATAATTAATGGATTTAAATTTATTGAGCATAGGCTGCATATGCAGCCTATGCTCAATAAATGTAAATCCATCAATTGAACTTTACAGACGATCTTAAATTTGCAATTACGAACATTTTAGTCGTAATAAGTTTAGTGAAACGCACACCAGGAACCCACTCTTCCAACGTTTCGGCACATACCTTTATCAAGGATTTGAAGTAACCAGTAACCCACTCTTCCAACGTTTCGGTACAATGCCTTTGTCAAGGAATTAGTTTTTACGGCAGATTTGTTCAACAGATCGTATGAATGCGCAAATGTTACTGCCGAGACGGTACGGGAGTTACTGTTCACAACTCATTTCTGCTGAGAAATATGGTACTCGCTTGATAAAAATTACTTAATCGACCAGGTCGTTGGTCGGTATTGAATCAGCAAAACAGTCCTGTTGTTTGAAAGGCACTGGGTCTCAGATGTGCGCAGAAATAGAGAATACCAGGCTAGTGTATTTTGATATCAAGTTTAGCAGGCAAAGCTAGGAAACGCGTAAGCCTAGGAATTCCTACGGTTTCGGAGCCGAGCCTGATAAGCATGATGTCAAAAGACACTAGCCTGGTATTCTATTTATCAGGTAACGTTTTATGCTCAAAACTGACCACAGATAACGTCGTTATCTATGGACAGAACGCGGACTTGTTTACGTTCTCTCAATATACTGACGTCATTCGGTAACGTCACGTGACATCATCCGACCAATGGAACGTCAGTCACTTCGCTGTAACCCGGATGTTTGTATCAGGTCAATGCCGGATACAGCAATACGTTATCAGTCAGTACGGATTCGGTCAATACAGGGCAGGTCACGTGATACAGTAATGAAGTACATTAGCTAAAGAAACAATTGTTGATTTTAATATTATATTTAGATGCGAGTTTACGAGTGTACCTAATAGTCGGGTGAAAACAACAACACACTATATTCAATACCTGATGTATCGTGTGATACTCGGTGCCTTTAATGTACTAACTATTCAGGGGCCCGTTTCACGAAACTTCGTACGACTAAGATATTCGTAAGTGTACATTTAGGATCGTCTGGAAATTTCAATTAATGGATTCACATTTATTGATCATAAGCTGCATACAGCATATGCTCAATAAATTTAAATCCAATAATTGCACAAGAAAACATTGTTAATGTGAAATTTACAGACTATCACAATTTCGCACTTACGTACATTTTAGTCATACGAAGTTTAGTGAAACGGGACCCATAGCCAGATGCTTATCAAGTTGCACGATTGCGCTACGACTAACTTACCAAGTGCTACATGTACACATGCTAACATGTGTGTCGTGGCGCGGCACAAAGGCTGTTATCCATGCTTCTTCATTGAAATGATAAATGGAATGGAATGGTGCTTAACGGCCCACCAACATCGAAGTGATGAAGAAGCGTCGACAACAGACAACAGACTTTGTTCAGGAATTATCTCACCTTGCTTCTCCGTAATGTGTGAATGTGTTCTGTATATTCCGTAATATGCATATAAGTATTACTATAAAGACAACGGACACCTTTCATTTATTCAAACATTTATTAAATAATTATGCCAATCTGTACATGTTCATACTCCATAATGTTTTAAACGCTCCGTGGGTCTATCTACACATTAAAGGTACATGCTCACTCGGTAAGCAGAACATGTTCTTTATAGGAAGTGAATACGTGTATAATTGTGTCACTATTCCACCAGTTTTACAACTTACAAGTGCCCGCTATACATAATAAAGTGACTCACGGTGGTATCAGGCTATTTTCATATGCAAATGAGGCATGGTAATTTGTAATTATTTATACTAATTAAATGCGTCACCTGAAAAAAATAATATTTTCGACAGATTATAAAGTATGATCATTGCACACCAAAAACTAAATACAGAGAATAAATAGTAATGTCCGTTAACATTTTTAAGGAAACACGGTTATCGCCCCCGATATCAGTGTGGAAATTTATATCTGATATTAAAATGTATAATAATGCCAATCAATATGTGGAGTAATGGTGAATTAATATTTTTGCCAGAATATGTCATATCTACAGAATATACAAACATATCTGTCTCCCTATATTATAACCTACTGAGTGGGTTTGTACCATTAAATATCAATAGTTACGGGGATGCATACACAATAGGAGGGGTAATTACAATAGGAGAAGAAAACTAGATACATGTACATGAAAATACAAGACTATCGAAAGTAGAACTGTGATATGGATGAGTTGAAGAGATCTGTAGCCGATTTCATCAAAATTGCAAAGTATACTTATCTATCAAATTGAAAGTATACGTTGAGGGAGTAATCATTGATGTTTCCCAAAATGCATTATCTCATTAGAACTAACAACTGCATATATTTGATGATTAAAAGTATGCAGAATTATTATACTGCATTTATTACATTATCACAGCCAAACTGGCTGTGATAATGTAATAAATGCAGTATAATAAAAATTAATAAATTTATCCTAAAATTGAAAATGTCTCCCTCAAAGTATACTTTGCTAGAAAAGTATACTTTGCAATGTTGGTGAAATAGGCTACTGAAATAAACGTTCTGTGATATGTGTTGCTTAACATTGAGCTTTGTGTGCTACGTTTGTTGATTTTGGCCAGTTACATGTAGATTTAAATGTATTTGTTAGCATACACATGTTATTATCATATTTGTATTAGAGTGAATATTTGCATTTAAGACATGTGTGTGCTTTAACCCGTTCAACCCTACATACCATTCTGCCAACACTTACAAACACTGTAGATCCAGATGAGCCGTATCATCAAGCTCTACAGCGTTTGTCAGTATTTTTCAGATTTTTGAACAATATTCCACGTATTATTAATGCACTAGTCCAAAAGCAAAAGTAGCATGAACCAATCTATGCCAGTTATTTAGAGGTGAGAGGGTTAGTAATGGTGATCAAACACTATCAGGTATTGTCATCACAGATAAATGACAGAAACCCACACAAAATAAGCACAACAATTAATGTTTTCTGTGAGCCAGTTAGAGATACTCTACAGTTCGCAAGTAAGGTCCCCAGGGTGTCCGGCTTAAAGAGGTTTCACTATAAATTAGGCAGTTGGTCATTCCGAGCCATATTTGTGTGCTATGCGATCACAAACAGACATTATCACCTGAGACAAATGACCAAGAAACTCATCAAAAATAACATCACGGTTGTTTTATTGGTGTCCGGTTTATAGGGGTTCCATTGTATATGGGCAGCGGGCTGGGAAAATATGTATGGTGACGCTTGTAACCGGCCGAGGCATAACTGCACGTTTCTGCTTTATAGGCAATATGTAATGCATTAGGCCCAGATCATCCTACGGATATGCGCAGTCTGTTCTAGCCTAAGCCGTTCGCCGTTCAGTCAATGTACTCAACAAGCATTCCAATCAAGCCGAGTGAATGTGCAAGAGAGCCGTAATACAAATAATGCTCGCAACGACCAGGGGCGTCCCTGCCACATCATATACAGTGAAACATATCGATACCGGACACCCTGGGAGGTCCACAGGATGTCCACCTTAGAGAGGTTTCACTTTAAATCAGGCAGTTGATCATTTTCAGTGAAAGCTCTCTCAGCCGGACTCCCTGGGGGCCTCACAGGGTGTCTGGTTTAGAGAGGTTTCACTATTATTATATCACACCATGAGGAGAAAAGGTTAACGTGACATGGCAATTTTGAATATGCACCCTACTATGTACTAAGTATAAGCCAACACGGAAGAAAATATGTGAATATTGGTAATTATTTTCCAACTGAATGTCGAACATTGGACATGTCGCTTTATTAGAGTAAGCTGGGGCTACATGGATCATAAACTTTATAATACATGTTGTGTATTAATGATACCTTTCAGATGTGAACGTTATATGAACTGATATCAAATTCTACATCTACACGTCCATAAACTACCATTCTAATACAAAGTGTTGTTTTATTGTCTGTTCCAATGCCTCCCGTGTACATCTGCACCGTCATCGCGTCTAAACGGGATGGGAGGAGTTTCGTAGTCACGTGGTTGATCGCGAATCAGTATGCACGGACATGTTCCGTTGTAACTCCCGGGTTCATCTCCAGTAACCTGAGTAGCACAGGAACAAGCAGAGTCGCTGTTCGCGTCCAACTCGAGTTGGAACTCAAATAACCCACCACACGGTATTGGTTACTAGAGTAAGGTTCAACGGTAAAATTCTTCAACTCGAGTTACTCGATGTGGTTTACTATTTCACCTATAGTTTATGATGTGCAATCTCATTTTCAATGAGGAATGAAATCGCATATGTGGCTGTGACTGGAGAAATGAGGATGATGGGGTTAGCGACCAGCGTAGATCCAGATCAGACTGTGCGGATGCACAGGCTGATCTGGATCTACGCTGGTCGTATCAGGATATGCGCAGTTCGCCATTCCATGCATGAAATACCCGTCATGCTTCTAACAAGCGGCATAGGTCAGTATCCGGCTACAGGATTATGATATTTGATCAGGAGCTATACTGTTCATAAATCACATACACACCGTGTCTCCAGTCACACAGACGGATATGTCCAAGTGATATACTGTGTAACCTCTCTAAACCGGACACGATGAAAATATAAGGGAAAATATTTCCCACGGAAGCCATAATTTTCTCTTGGTATTCAACATTCTATATTCGAAATGAAGCTTTCGAATTTACAAGACTTCGACACATTAAATATTATTTTTTTCACTTGTATGTTCCTTATTGATACAGCTTGGACAGCTATATATCACCAAAAGGTCCGTAATAGCCACCATGGTCAGTGTTTGAATGAGCAGACAATATATTATTCAAAAGACCTGCTAATAAAACACAGTCAAGCGACGCGAAACGTTTTACAATAGGCCAATTTTCAGAAATACGCTTCTTAAATTGACACACAGTTATTTGTTTTCCAAACATATAGTATTCTCCCGAATATAGCAATTGGCTTCTAGAAATCAAGAACTGTAAAGGGTCCAGGGGCCAGACAACTTCCCGGGGCTATGAAGCGACCCATGGACGCTTTATATACGTCGGTTGCTACTGTACTGTAAGTTGTGCAGGTCGTTGAGAGTAGACACCAGCAAGAGAGCGGAAACCAGAAAATGTGACGTATAGGTGACTCAAATGTTACTGTTTTCCGCTTTAAAACTACCAAATAGCACGAACTAAACGTGCTAATCCAGTCTATAGCTGCTGTCTTAGCTCTCGGTTGCTCTTGTCAGGGTCAATCGATCGTAATATAAGCAGAAACGACCGTTAAACATGAAAAGTTTGAAAACGAATTTTGAATCTGTCACTTGATACTAATTACATCACTGAATGATGCTCTGTCCGAATATATACTGCTCGTTCCCTCACTTTAATTGCAAATACAATGTACAATGTATGTCAAAAATGAATAATGTTATATCAAGTGACATATTCAAAATTCACCCAGAAACGACCGTATGCGAGCTCAGTAAGTCCCATCATCTCGCTGTGTTTTCAAACATTCATGTGCAACGGTCGTTCCAGTTGTATTAGCGAGAAATGGACCCTGACAAGAGCAACCGATGGTGGAGACGACATCTATCATGTCTATAGACTGTATTGCCACGTTTGTTTCGTGATATTGTGTAGTTTCAAAGGAGAAAAGCTGTAAAAAATGAAGCACATACCTGCCACATTTTCCGCTGTCCGTTATCTTGCTGGTGCTTGATGATGTTCAAATAATAACTTAAGTAAAGTATATAGCAAGGAACATATGCGACTTCTAGACGTTATTTAATATGCCGCAATATGGCGCAATTGTAGACAGGGTATACCAGTATTCGTGCCCTTCCAGGAAATGAACCTCAAGCTATTACTGTTTAAAATGTTTACGACTTACACGGCAAACTTGTGAAATTCCAAACAGGTGAGGTAATTTATTACCTGGGTAGAATCAGAAATTCTTCAGTGAGCATATATCCACCGTTCGGAAGGTACCTACCAAGTATCCTCCCTCCATCTCTGTAACCGTAAATCGGATTGTTAATGTTAAGTTTCCGTTAAAGTCTTTTGGGTACCCAATATCTCTGCAACCGTAAGTAGGATTGGCTTCAAACTTCACATGCTTATTAGTCACTATCCATATTTTCATTCTGTGGCGAACCCATGCGGCCCATGTGCCCAAGGTCAACGTCACATGGCAGAAATTTGCGTTAATTATTTTGTCAAGATGTTTTGTTTGTTGGTCCAGGCATCGTTGAGAGGTACATCCAGCAGTGTTACTGCTTTCTTGTCTTACTTATAGTTCAGATAGTGACGAAATACAACCACCATCTGGTTGGGAGGAACCACAAGCACCTTCACCACTGGTGACACCAGCTGTAGACGAGGCTGCGCACTTCAGCAGGTGTGTTCTGCAGCCACTCAAACATTACATACAGGAGCTGTAATAATTCTGGAAGGTGATAATATTTAAACTGGGGATCATATGAACAACATTGATAATACTGATAAATGGACCCAGAATAGTTTTACCGGCAAAACATTATGTGCAGGAACTTACTGCTGTTGTATTGACGATTAGCGAAGATGAGTGTTGTAAATATATGAACGCTTTAAATATTACAAAAGGGTTGTTGTTAATAACGAACATTTCATCTGTAAAATAATTCACCAATGGCATTGCAACTGACTTATATACATGTTGCATCACTGAAAATCTTGTTCTAAAAGATTACCTATTTGAATGGAGGTCATGTTTAACAAACACAACTATTCATGAAATTATTAAAGAAGCGACATTAAGTTCATCGTGTCTTCTTCTTCTTGATTATAACGACACTCCCTCAAATTTGAAGATTATGTGCCGGCGCCTAATTAAAAGTGAATATAAATATACAGTGATGTAGGGGGAGGTAGTGGGTCGTAAAACTATATACACATGCAGTAGTTTACTGGTGGTAGATTGGAGTGAGGACAGCCACAGGGATAAGGGCTTTGAAAGGATCCACTGTGGCTGCTTCATGAACAGAGGATGGCAGGAGGTTCCATTGAGTAATAGTGTGGGGGTAGAAGGCAAATTTGTATGAGTCTTTGTTTGTAGAAATGTGTCTAAATGAGTGAATATTGAGTTGTCTAGTTCGGCGATCAACAGGGTTAAGTAAATTTATTGGGGGTTTGATAGCAACTACTTGGTGGACGATTTTGTAGAGCATAATTAATCGGCAGCGTGTTCTACGAATTTCAAGAGAGGGCCAGTTGAGATTTTGTAACATGTTGGATACTGAGCTGGTGTTATGGTAACGGTGGGAAACAAAACCTGGCTGCACGTCTTTGAACTTTTTCTATCTGGTTAATTTGTGATTTTGTGTGAGGGTCCCAAACTGAAGAAGAATATTCAAGTTTGGGCCGAACAAGTGCTTTGTATGCATGATCTTTAACTTTGGTGGAGTTTATCTTCAAATTTCGTTTTAGGAATCCCAAGGATTGGTTGGCCTTACTGGTAATTGTGTTTATGTGTTTGTCCCATTTTAGATTACTTTGGAGTGTGAGGCCTAAATATTTTGCATTTGATACATTTTCTAATTGATGGCCATGAAGTTTGTAGGTAAATTTTATCGGATTTCTTTTTTGAGTTACACTGAGAATGTTGCATTTATCTGGATGAAAGTGCATGAGCCAGTCTTGCTCCCACCTACCAGCAGAATTTAGGTCTGATTGGAGTAGCTAAGCATCTGTGATTGTGTGTATTTCTTTATAAATAATACTGTCGTCTGCGAAAAGTCTGAGGGTGCTATATTGTAGGTAGTCTGGGAAATCATTTATGTAGATGAGGAAGAGGATAGGCCCCAAGACAGTGCACTGTGGTACGCCTGAAGTGACGTCTTGAAACAATGTAAATCCAAACGTGGACAAGAAAAGGCCAGTTTATTGAGTCAGAAATATGTGGTACCTGTACAAGTTCCAAGTACATCAGTTTCCACACCAGCTGTAAAACCTGTGAAATCTGAGCAACGGGGCGACCAGTTAAGGCTTCGGTTACAAGACAGGGAAACATTATCACAGACGAGAGCGAAATCAAAACAACTCAAAAGAAAATTAGAGCGATCAGATAAAAGGTTTGGTGAAAAGAAATTGAAATTAGAAGGGTTATGTATTGAGAACATATGCCTGAAAGGTGAACTGATAACAAGTCAAGCGAAAGTTACTACAACAGAAATTAAGACAGGCTTCGATAAGGAATGCTAAACTGACTCGATCAATACAATACTGAACAAGAATTCCGCGGAATCAAATGTCTCGCCTTGTTCCGCCTTGACCGGGGCATTAACCTTGGGGCGCCGATAATAGTCCTATGTTCATGTACATATCATAGTAAAGGTATGTATAAAGTTTGATGACTGTAGCTGATAACGTGTTAAAGTAATGACCGTAACACGAAAACATAACATTGAATGACGCGGCCGCCGCCGCCGCCGCCGCCGCCGCCGCCGCCGCCTCCGACGACTCCGGAAAAGCAAAACCTTAGTCTCGCTTTCCGCTTTCGAGGGCGAGACAAAAAGTGCTGAGAGTAATTTAAAGCAAGAACTGATCAGGCAGACTTAATTCAAGATGTTCTTAATGAAACAGAAAATGTAGTTTCTGCAGCTAAAGAGAATTCTAGAGAGATGAAAGATGCAAATGAGACAATTGAGTATATGACTTCTATTTTTAATGATGTCCCAGAACTACAACTATTTGATAAAACTGTTCAGTGTTTTATGAATCGGACTGATTTGAAAGTTCCTACGGAAAAGGTTGGTGGCGTGATGAAAGAAGTTACAACATTGTGCGGTGAAAATGTTCATAGAAGTATTAAGTAATGCAAGTACAGTAAATCGAATTGTAGACAGTAAAAGTTGCTGTAGCAAGAACACAGATGTTGAAGGATAATGCACAAACAACACGGTACACTGACGAAACACGCAACTATGTTAAGTGTATGCAAACCTACATAGTAAAGGACGAGGAACAGAAATCATATATCCTAGGTCTACGCGAGATGGTAGATAAAAGTGGACAGAGAACCTTAAACTTCAACACTTTCAAAGACATACTGAATGATATTACTGATTAATGTCATGACACAATAACATGAATGTTGGATACAAATTGCTACCAAATATAAGAAACACTATATCGGATAGAGCATCCATTGAAAAACATTTCAACAACCTTTTGGAAGATTTTATAACTCAGATACATCCAGATGTACAAAATAGCTGGCCAGATCTGTCCCATGCGAGTCCACAGTGAAAGTGTTTGAAAATAATTGTTTGGATGGTAACGATATAGGGTCAGGTATAAAACCAGAGTTGAAACGGTATCATAGGAATGAGAGTGGAACACACATTTTAAGTAGAACTGCATCAAAATGTTTTGCAGGAGGCGAGGATGAAACAAAATGGTACAAGTATTCCTTGGATAACCTACCTGAAGTCGAAAAGTGAACAAAAATCGCATTATGCGATTCAAACATAATAGGGTTAATTTAGTGTTCAGCCTGGCTTCGACAACATTCTATCATAAAGATGACACCAGCATATTCTTGGAACAAGTACATGGTCTCACTAATGACCTGGTAAAGGCAGTTTCACTGGATATCAATAAAATACTGTACAGAGCTGGATTAAAAGCATTTTGTCTTATTTCCAAAACCATCACATGTCCACGATGGCGACTTCTGGAAGCTCAAGGACACATATTGCAAATGAATATACACTATAAACAATTAGTAGACTTCCTGCAGATGGATGCAAACAATGTTGAAGATATTGAGAAATGTATCGAAGGTGAAGCAAGCCCCTTCAATACCCCACTGGGAAATGATGCCTTTCAGTTAAACAGTGCATGTAACTTTGTTAAATATGTAATAGTTTTAACGTCATATAATGTAAGGCATTTTTAACCGACTGCCATTTTCATAACACATTGCATAAGTGGGTGGGGCGTATGTTACATTGTCAAAAAAGTAGGTCACAGTGACTTAATATGTTTATACAGTTGCACATGGTGTTGGTCTGTATAGTTGTGATATTATGAAAATTGGTCATATATTGTTGAAGATACGGACAAAATACAATAGTGTGTGAACAATAGGTCATTGCCACAGGGTCACAGAGGTCAGATCAAAATTGTTGCCAATGTCCTCAGTAATGAGGCTATCATATATCCAAGTTTAAGTGTCTAGCTTGAACGGTCTATGAGGAGTTAAAGGACATTACAGACCGTCGCACGGATAATCCCCGCGCTTTTTAATAATCCATTTTTTTGTTGTTAACATTTTGTTATTTAATCACATTACTTACTTTTCAATGGGATAATTCACTTCTGACAAGATTCGTAAATTGTCAACAACGTCAACTGTAGCCTATTTCACCAAAATTGCAAAGTATACTTTTCTAGCAAGGGAGTAATCATTTATTTTTCGCGAAATGCGTTATGTCATATAGAACTAACTACTGCATATATTTGATGATTAAAAGTATGCAGAATTATTATACTGAATTTATTACATTATCACAGCCATTAAATGGCTGTGATAATGTAATACATTCAGCATAGTAAAAAATAATAAATTTATCCTAAAATTGAAAATTTCTCCCTCAAAGTATTCTTTCCTAGAAAAGTATACTTTGCAATGTTGGTGAAATAGGCTACTGGTCTCTGCTTGACATTGTTTTGAAACGGTGAGCAAAGTGTTTATTGAACTGTCTATTGAACTGTCCACAACCAGCTAGACAGTTAGAAATGTGTATACATGTATATGCTGTAAACTTCACAAGAAAAAGAGTGGGGTTAAAGGTGCATGCCCACGCAGTAGGCACACACTGTTCTTTATAGGAATTAAGTAAGTGTATACTTGTATCACTAATCCACCAGTTCTAAAAATTACGAGTGCCCGCTATACAGATACAATAATTTTTGTAATTTTATTTGACTGAGTGACGCACGGTGGTATCAGGCAATTTTCATATGCAAATGAGGCATGATATTTCTTAATTAGTTATACTAATTAAATGCGTCACCTGAAATAATATTTTCGACAGATTATATAGTATGAGCATTGCACATCAAAACATAAATACAAAGAATAAATAGTAATGTCCATTAACATTTTAAGGACACATTTTACACTAACATTTTAATGTCGCCCCTGATATCAGTGTGGACATTTACATCTGATATAAAATGTATACTAATGCCAATCAATACATGGGGTAATGGTGAATGGATGTTTATTTTGCCCGAAAATGTCTCGGATATTCACTTATATTTGTTAAATCCCAATAAATCAAACATTTTGTGTGATTGGTTTAATGTTTTTAATTAGAAAATGCATTAAAGTATTTTCAATTTTTAAAAATGGTTGTTTTTTACCACCTATTATAGTATAAAGGCATTGAAGTTGAATACCCGCCGCTATATGGCACACCGGGTAGAACTAGCTTGTAGAGCGGGACATACAATTGTATTTCAGAAACTCCAGTGCCCGGATCGAGGTCCGAACCCCGGCCGCCTGAGTGACAGTTGGAGGTCGTAACCTCTCGGCTACATTTCCAGTCTGTACCATATGGGTAGCAAAATAATTGTATCTGGATCGCTGATTGGCTCACAGTCATTGAACAGCGCTAGGCTTAATTTGCAATCCGTCATTTGTCAGTTCTGATCTATCTGGAGGTCTGTTATGTACAAAGGGTTTACCAATCTACTTAGATTAGCCCACGCGAGTTAACAGCGCTATCATTATTGTTCGTTCTCGCGGAATGAAAGTTTGGTAAGAAAAGTGTATATGTGTTGTTAAATTGTCAATTAGAGGATTTGTGGGGCTTTTATCAAATAGGAACAAGGCGGATCATTCCAGGATTTAGATCTAGTGGGGGCGTGGATTCTTCAATTGAAAATGAAACATACATTGTCGTCAACGTTCCTAGTTGCGAACAATAACTCTTCAAATTTACTCCCGTCTGGAATAGATTGCAAGAGTTACTGTTCGCAACTACAACGTTCCTAAAATGCAAAACAAAGTGTATGGACTTTTTCTCATTTCTCATCAAACGTATATGTTGTTACCACTCAATTGAACCGTCTCGAGTGGTAACAACATGCATTGCAATTTGGGGGAGAAATACGAAAAGATATCGGCTCTTTCCAGATAAATAAGTGGGTTAACAACTTGACTCGGCAAATTTTAGAGAGGGCGTACGCTGGACACGCCCCCACCTGGATCCGCCCATGAGTAACAAACATAATACATTATTAGCTAACAATAAACATATACATTCTACAATTTTAATATATTATACGTATACACAGCGTACACAGAGTGGGTATAACACGTCACGGGAATCTGCTATTTGGGGTACACATGATGCATGTACTGGCTAACTTTCACAGTGGCCTAGTGTACAAGGATCCACGTCGCAACTGGAAGGTGGAAGGTTCGATCTGATGCTGATATGGCTGCTTGGTGAATCGCCTAGGTAGATAAGTAACTGGCATCGATTGTCTACTTGCAGTGGCGTATTCAGGGAGGGGCCCCCCTTCGGCGAAATCCTGGATCCGCCACTGACCTGACACAGAAGATAGGATTAGGTAGACTACTGTGATCGAGACTCATTAATTATGTCTCAGTTGTCTAACTTTAAGTTATCATAGAGGTCTAGCTGTTAGTGGGACGTTAAACCCATTCACTTTTTCTACTGTTTATTATTTGTATTTCAATTAAAAATCATCATTCCCATTTAGCTATTATAGAGTGGATTATCTTCATTGGCTTCCTAGTATAAGTTAATTGCGGTACACTCCCTTTATTTCATATACAAATATTCCATTTTGCATCAAAACATTAAAATGGGCCCTGGTTTAGCAAAGAAATGACATATATTATGTAAGTACAGTACAAACATCGTTATTATGATGTGTATAGCTTTATTTATTAACAAATATAGTAATTACATGAATATTTATGTAGATTTGGGTAAATCGTGCCACCCGATTCAAAGTGCATGATCACGTGGTTGCATGCACCTTGAATCCTATCCTCTGTGTCAGGCATCAGGCAGGTAAACACGTGACCTTGGGATTTGGCACTATGGTAAAACTACGTGTTATACATACTGAATACTCCAATGATGTGCGATGAATCAAGAAACTGATAAAAGTGTGTGACAACTAACTAACATCATGGAAACATAACTAGCACGTGTAATCTCGGTACAACACCCCCAAACTGTAATCAGTCATGGTGTCAACCAAGTGCATGTATTCAGTCACAAAATTGAGTGTTAGCAATTAGCCGCGTACACGATCCCCATATGTGTTAAAACAAGTACTTTGTATAGCCACTGTCACTTATTGTCATGACTACCATGTTGTATCCGTTATCATTGATATAACATAGGTAAGACATTATAGCATGTTACAGAACACGGATTTAGATTACCCTGAATTAAACTACTTATGACATGAAAACTCAGCTGTGTGATAATAATGGAGCTCATTTTAAATTACCTTTGCTAATGGTATAGGTGAAGATCTTAAAACTTATGAATTCACCCTAAAATGCTAACGTTCGTGGGCAGTATACTTTCATGGGCATCACCGGCATTTTGAAATAGGGAGTTCTACTTTCACCTGTGTAGCAACCGAACAAGGTCAAAGGGTTGCCGAGGGTCTTGCATATTTCGGTTACTTCACAGGTGACACAGCCCCGGAAAGTTTTTCCAGAAGCTAAATGCTGCATTATGGTATGTTTGGACAACTAGTTCCTGTGTAGAGAGTTTTTGGTCAATTTAAGAAGCATATTTATGAAAAATGGCGTATTGCAATAAGTTTGACGTCGCTTCGCTGTGTTCTGTTAGTAGCACATTTGAATACTATAAATTGGTTGATTAAAAGTATACATAATTATTATACTGAATGTAGTACATTATCACAGCCTTCGAAAAAGCATTTGATACTGTTGAACATACATACCTTTTAAAAGTAATGGAACATTTCAATTTTGGCACCGATGTACTGAATTGGATAAAACTGTTTTACTCTGATGCAAAAAGTTGTGTAACAAATAATGGGTACTTATCAGATTTCTTTTCAATAAATAGAGGTGTACGCCAGGGTTGTCCGTTATCCCCGTATCTCTTTATTATGGCCATTGAAATATTATCAAAATCTATCATCAACAATGCAGATATAACTGGAGTCAAAATCGGTGATATAGAGCTAAACAATACAATGTTTGCTGATGATGCAACTTTTATGACAAACGGTACGCAAATATCCTTTGAAAAGTTAATATACATAATAGATGAGTTCAGTAAGATTTCCGGCCTCAAACTTAACATGAAAGAATCTACAGTAATGAGAGTAGGTGCTTTAAAACATACAGATATCATATTCTGCCCCAACACAAATTTTACTTTGACCTCACACAGTGCAAAAACCTTAGGCATCACATTCCTGAACGATAGTAGTGCTACTCATGAACATAACGTTTTACTAAAAATATTAGAATTTCAAAAGTGTCTTGACCGATGGAAACGCAGAAAGTTAAGCTTACTTGGAAAAAATACGGTTATAAAGACGTTTGCCGTCCCAAAATTGATATATCCATTGACAGTTTTACATGATCCACCAAAAAATATGATAAAACTAATTAGAACTAAGTTATTTCAATTGTTATGGGACAACAAGCCTGATAAAGTTAAACGAAACACAATAATTCAATCTTATGAAAAAGGTGGACTAAAATTGCTAGACATAGATAGTTTTATAACTTCTGTAAGAGCTTCATGGGTGAAAAGAATATGCGATTCAACCAACATATGGAAATGGAAAGCAATTTATGAAAAAATTCTTGAAAGATATGGTGGGAATTTTATCTTTGAATGCAACTTGAAACCAGAAGACACAAAATACATAGATGAACACAACACGTTTTTAAATAATGTTTTGAAATCTTGGGCAAATATAAACTATTCCCCTCAAACAGTTACAGTATCTAAAGAAATTATTTGGAATAACTCTAATATGAAACATCAAAACAAACCTACCTTTCATAGGAACTGGTATGATAAGGGCATTAAGTACATTGAACATCTATACGATTATAGAATAAATACTTTTTTAAGATTCGCTGATCTTGCAGAAATTTTCAATATAAGAAATGATGATTTTATGAAATATCAAAGTATATTGAATAGTATAAGTTCACTGTGGAAGGATATAGTTAAAACAGAACACATCAACGCGATACAACCTTCAGAAACACTTAAATCAAAATTACAGAAAAGCAATACGTTAATAAAATACTATTCACGATGCAAACAAACACAAAAATAATGAAAGATATAAAAGCTGAGCAAAAATGGATACATGAATTTCCGGATACTAACCTAAATTGGAAACAAATTTACACGTTACATTTCAACTATACTATAGATTCCGTATTGCGTAATTTCCAATGCAGATACTTAATGAGACTTATTGGAACAAACAAATTACGCTATCACTGTAACTTAATTAATAGCAGTTTGTGCGATTTTTGTTCTGTATGTTGAAAGTATAAAACATTTGTTTTGGGAATGTCCCCATGTACAAGATTTGTGGTCACAGCTGCGGACATATTTAATTGAACAAGATTTAACATATGTCGTAAAATTTCCAAAGTATTTCTATAGGAATAAATGACAAAGCACAAAAGGCACACCAATTTAATTGTATAATCATATTAGCCAAATATTTCATTGTTAAATGTAAATATGAAAATAATATATAACTTTCGGTCAATTTCTAAATTATTTAAGACATAGGATATACATAGAGGAGATTATAGCGACAACAAAAGACAAACGGGAACAACATATTATTAAATGGGGCAAGATTCAGACATAGTTATACTTGTAAGCACTGTAGACAGGTGTCAATCACACAAGCTACACAAAAGTAACGAATATCAATCTAGTCTAGCACATATGAACAGAAAGGGACACAGTCCACTTTTCACTTTGTTGCTATCCTTCTATATTACTCTAACAACTTTCCTATTTCTATCTTTTCTCCCTTACTATTTTTCTGCTAAAAACCTTACTTTCGAATACATTGAGTACATGTGTAATGCGATCACGTAAGCCATACATTCTTAGTCAATATTGTATGTATAAATGTGCATGTTGTATTTAAAAGTGAAATAAAAATATTTAAATATAAAAAAATGGCTGTGATAATGTAATAAATTCAGAGTTGATAAATACATACCTTGTAGCTTGTAAAACTTTTAAACCATAGTAGATACAAACTTTAAACTTAGTATGTAGCTTCCTTATGATGAGTCGATTTTTTATTTGACCCTTAGGTCATGGATTATCTCCCACTTTTTTACTTAGAATTTCCCAAATTTGAATTGTAACTCGTAACACTTTTCAACCGTACTAGCTACAGATCTGAAACTTGGTATGTAGCTTCCTTATGATGAGTAGATGTGCAAACGTTTACTTATATTTTTTATTCGACCCCCGGGTCATGCATTATCTCCCCCTTTCTGACTTAGAATTTGGCAAGTTTGAATTGTAACTCGTAAAACTTTTAAATCGTAATAGCTACAGACCTGAAACTTGGTATGTAGTTTCCTTATGATGAGTAATGTGCAAAGCTTATTTAATTTTTTTATTCGACCCCCGGGTCATGGATTATCTCCCACTTATTTTACTTAGAATTTCCCAATTTTGCATTATAACTCGTAAAACTTTTAAACGTACTAGCTACAGACCTGAAACTTGGTATGTAGCTTTCTTATGATGAGTAGATGTGCAAAGCTTATTTCAATTTTTGCTTCGACCCCCAGGTCATGGATTATCTCCCACTTTTTTACTTAGAATTTCCCAATTTTGCATTGTAACTCGTAAATGTTTTAAAGGTACATGCCCACTCAGTAGGCACACAATGTTCTTTATAGGAATTAAATAAGTGTGTCACTATTCTACCAGTTATAAAAGTGCCCACTATAGAGATATCATCATTTACCGGTAGCAATATTTATTTTATTGATAGTGACTCGCGGTGGTATCATAATCAGGCTATTTTCATATACAAATGAGGCATGCTATTTTTTAATTATTTAATATACTAATTAAATGCGTCGTCTGAAAAAATCAAATTTTCCACTGATTATAAAGTGTGATAATTGCACATCAAAAAATAAATACAGAGAATAAATAGTAATGTCAGTTAACATTTTAAGGAAAATGTATCAGATGATTTCTCTGATATAAAGAACAGTTTGTGCCTACTGAACGGGCATATACCTTGAAGCTGTACTACCTACAGACTTGAAACTTGATATATCGCTTCATTATGATGCATTATCTCCCCCTTTTCGACTTAGAATTTTGCCTTGTAACTTGTAAAACTTTTGAAACCGTAATAACTACAGACCTGAAATTTGGTATGTAGCTTCCTTATGATGAGTAGATGCACAAAGTTTATTTAGATTTTTGATTCGACCCCCCCCCCCCCCATTAATAGAATTTCACACTTGCCTCGTTTATTATCAACGCGATATATGGGGCATCCGTGTTCTATGGCACATTTTCCTAGTTGTTAATAAGTTTGCCAGAGTTTCTCAATGTTGTTATACATGTAACTCTTATAGGATTATTTTAATATTTCATTACATCATACTTGTGCACAAATTCAACACTGCATGCGTGGTTGGTTGGGAGCACGCGACGGGTATTCATCCTTACCGGAATTCTGATTGCAGACCTGGTTTTGCCCTCACATACGTCTTTGGCACCAAACCAGATTATTCTAATTTGAGGGCTGAATGTGGTTTTTTTTCAATGTAAATATTCCGTTCTGATTTTGGGATTTTCCCCACCAATGCAGCAGGTTAAAACGTGATTGAACCCGTTTGCCCGGCCTTACATAACATTACATGTTGATAGGACGCTAAATGCTAATAAACAAACAAATATCAACACTCCATGCCGGCCTGAATCTGACCTTGACCTTTTGACCTTCACAACCCTGCTTAAGCACTTTTCAATTTCTGTTAAGAAGTTTGCCAGACTTATCCAATCTGACATCGGGGGCATTCGTGCCGACAGACCACATGTTCTTGTTTTGTTTGTGCTCATATGATATATAACCATTATATGTAATTATTGTTTACCCTAGTTTCTCGACCAATGAAAGAATGGCATTTCGTTTCAATTAATCGCACATTGCAAAGTTATCGCCAAAATGTATTAAATTAATCATTAAATGTTCAGCGCTATATTTAGAACTGATTTTATGCCTTGTTGTCATCAGTTCACAATACGCAAAGCATATTACTGCCCACACACACGCTCACTTTGTGTTGCACCGCCAATCACATACTAGTATATAGTGATTCGAAATCATGTTTAGGGGTTTCGCTTCGCAGTGGGCTGGGTAAACAATAAGAAAGTTATAGTTCACATATTGAATTTTTAATAAACTGCTTTCTTGCTTGTGAACTATAACTATTACATATATAGTGCATTTGCCAGAAGGGTGGATGATACCATCCGTGCGGGCAAATTCTCACTGTTATTTTATGAAAGGTATATGTATATATACATTACAAAAATCTCGGGTGGCCATGTCGGACTCACAGCTTAGTAACAGAAATCACGTGGTTTCCATGGCAACCAACATATTCATAAGATACAGAAAGTATATATTGTAAAGTGATGGGTACCAAGTTTCTGTTCATGGTGTATGGTTTATTTGTCTCAGAATCGTTAACATAATAATGAAATATATACTTCGTTGTGAACAAACTATAATAATCGTGTTTATGTGGACGAAAAGCCAATATGGCCGCCAAAAAATACACGTTTTGCAAATGTAACTTCTTTTAAATTACATATTTTAATAAGTTTAGTATCTAAATCGGGCGATAACAGCCATGAAGTATGTGGACATCGATATTAATTAATTGCATAAACGATCTAGTGGTAAATATCCAACATGGTTGCCAAATTTCAGCATTTGCCTTATGTTGGCCACAACGGCATTATATGCTATTTACACCACTCCTTAAACTTGCAGAGAAATATAGGGGTCATCAGCAGTCACATTATGTACATAGCGTCTCCTGCGATAAGTAATCACTCCTTATGGCCTTTTGTCTGTAATCATGAGCGTCTACGTGTCTTTCCATCTGTTTTAGGGCCGCCTACTAAGAAAAGGGACCTTATGACGAACGCGACCAGCGTAAACCCAGGTCAGCATGCCCATCCGCAGGCCAGTGTCTACGCTTTTAGCCATTCATATCAGTTGGTGCCGTGTATAACACCAATAAATTAGATACAATACGACATATCTGCATCTTGTGTGCGTATTACATTGCATTTTACAAATCCCTATGCAACCTTTATCGGAAGGGGTTTTACGTCTGGTTAGAGGAGCACCAGACTGAACTGCACAAACTGAATGATGCCATCATCGTGACAGGGAAACGTCACAGTGAAGTAACACGAGACAACCTGAGCGAAGTAGTCAACAACGATTCATGTGGCTCAATCTTCGAGCTGTTCAGTACATACCTAGATGTCCTAAGAACAGACAGGGGTGACCTTTCTGCTTTTTGGATGAGCTACACTGATTTGGATGACCTCGTACTTGATCTTGTCCGAGCTTATAGGGACGGCAACTGGGATCTTCATATTGTCTTGACAAGAGCAATTATCCCATGGTTCTTCGCATATGATAGACAGAACTATGAGAAATACATGCCCGTGTATTGGGAAAACCATCTTAAACGTGTTATGACAGGTGACCGAAATTGAAACTAAAAACATTCAGTGACATCCGGAAGTCGAGGAAAACAAAGGTTGCTGAAAGGGTAATTATCCTTAAGGCCGACCAAACAATGTTTGGTCATATGGTGTTGGTTGCAATGAGCAGACGTTTGGACATGCGCCATGTGTTAAAACATCCACTATGACCACTGCCATGGGCGTTAGCTAATTGCGATGGAACAATGAAAATGACAAACGAAGCAAAGTTAGCACGACTTCTGGACAAAATGAGTATTATACACTAGGTAAGCGGTGACAACAAAACATTCGGCGAAGTGGCCGAGTTTATCTTCGCGTCTGTAATGCAATATGCCAGTGGTAGCGATATAATTGATGTCGTGTTTGACATTTATACAGACATTTCTGTGAAGTCTGCAGAGAGAGATAGACGGAGCCCAGACACGGGGTTGATTTTCAGCAACATAGTTGCCGGACACCGTATTCATCAATGGAGGAGACTACTTGCATGTTCTGATAGTAAGACTGTCGCCTTGAACAACTTCTTATGTGACACATGGCAAAGTCCGGTATATCGAAAAAGGCTCGGTGACAAAGAGATGTACATGTACATCACACGACAAGATCAATGCTACAAACAAACTTTCTAAAGATGATGTATCTATTGTCGACGAATTGCTGACATCTCAGGAAGAACCAGATACGCCCATTCTGCTACATTCGACGCATGCAAAAACAGAGAATGGGCCAATTATTGTGAGTGGTGAGTGGCATGAGTTTGATGTTGAAAGATGAGAAATTTCAGAAAGCCATGACCGAGTTGGGAGATTTTCCCAAGATTTGTTCACAGCGTTCTGCAGGAATTTACATGCAAATTGTACTTGACGCGCACAAATCGTACTCACGTGAACGACCTGCGATATGAACTATTCAGGGCTAAGCAAGGCAATGTAGAATCTGGACAGCTGCCACCGTGTGCAGATAGTTTGTATCTGCACTCGGAGCGCACAAACTATCAAACCGCCATCTGGCGCAAACTTTTGGAACAAACGCCCGATGTACCAAGCCCGCATGGTCATGGTTGGACTGTGGAGGATAAGCTGCTGCTTGTGGACTGGATGAAAGTACCACTTGCCCCTGATGCCGTGTTGGAGTTGATGGCATGCAACTGTAGTAGGAACTGTATACTTCATGACTGACTGTCAGTGCATGGCCAATGGCCTGAAGTGTTTTCCAGCATGCAAATGCCACCAAACATAAAACGATAACATGTACCAGGACGACAATGTAGTGGGAGATGAGATATCACATGACGATGACAACGATGATACGGATGATGATGGGTAGACTGGTGAAATAGTTATGACGGAGGTACAACATGTGTTAAAAATGTTTACCGGAACGAATCAACTACACGTATATGCAATCAACATGCACGTGAATGGAAATGAAGTAAAATGGTATGACCCACTCTTTCTTGGAATACATGAAAACAACTCATCCTGTTAAACTAGTATAGTATATACGAGACATAATGTACGTACCTGCTGCCGTAGGGATTGACCCCGCCACAGGTGTATGTAAAAACCTATCTCATTATACAATATTCAGCGAGTGGTTCATACTAGTGCATGATACACATTCGTACATGTATGTATATCGATACTGTAGTCTGGTGCGGTTCTATTGTTAATAGTGTATCCTGGATACCCAATAGCACATCTAGTAGGTGTTATGATCGATTGCTAGAACGCATGTATTTCTCATGTTCCACATGCCCGCTGATGAGTAGTATGTTGTAGCATGTAGTTTTTTTATGAAAATAAAATAGTGTTTTGTGATTTTATAGTGATTTATTAGACTAAGTGCAGCTTTTGTTTCTCTTCGATCAGTCATATCATGATCAATGTTTCCGTAATTATGTGTGACATTTAATGCACACCGGTGCCTTGTTGGAAATTATAGCTGTTACTTACACTCACGTTTCCTAATTATGCATATCAGTATATAGTGTGTGTGAAGAGCAGTCCCATGTTGTGTAGGTTTAATGTTTTTTGTTCTGTTACATTTTTGTCTTTATTTCCCACATGTATTGCATTATTATAATATGTTCCCATACATATAGTAGGCATAACAAGCCATTTTCTGGTACCTACAACACTATGCAAGCATCAAATAACATTTGAAAGTGTGATAGTGCTTAACAAACCATATATTTCAATTTACAAGATGAGTGTGTAGGTTTGCTTTTTCCCACATTCAGATTTATTTTACTGGAAAACCGGTTGCCACAGAAACGGCGTTTTTTTCTGGGACTAAGCTGCCACTGCCGCACGGCCACCCCTGTTTTTTAACACTACAATACATGTACCTATCCTAAATGCATAGTTAAAATTCGTCCGCACGAATAGTACCAGCCGGCCATTTTTACGGTATTAACAGACAAAAATGTTATGGTAATCTGGCGGCCATCTTTAATTTATATCACCAAGGTCGTGAAATGGTGAAATAACTTCAGAATCTCATTCTACCACCTTGAAAACATACATTTAGACGCAAAGTTCGTTACTATGCGTTATCTAGAACAAACGTTAAGGTGCCAGTACCATACGGCGGCCATCTTGGCCGCAATCTTGGATTGTAAAAATTCTAAGCCACTGGCAGGTTCCCACCCAGGCCATATTTCATCTATACATCAAGTACTATGGAAAATGCAGAGAACTGCTTGTTACAAAACAATTGCATGGTTCAATGGTCGAGCTAGCAGAAGATTGAAGAGTACTGTAAATAGCATACACCGCGGGCCGTTGCAGCAAACATACGACACAATGTCTAAATTTGGCAGCCATGCTGGATATTATCCACTAAATCGTTTATACAATGAATTGTTATCGATTTTCACATGATATATGGCTGCTAGCACCATATTTTAGATACTAAAAGTGTGTCATTTAGAAGAAGTTGCATTGCGAAACGTGTATTTTGGTGGCCATATTGGATTTTCGTCTCCATACACACGGTTACAATAGTTTATTAATAAAGACACATATTCTTCATTATTATGTTAACGATTCTGAGACAAATAAACCTTACACCATGAACAGCAACTTGGTCAGGATCACTTTACAATGTATGTTCTCTGTATATTGTGAATATGGTGGTTGCCATGGAAACCACGCGATTTCTGTTACTAAGCTGTGAGTCCGACATGGCCACCTGAGATTTTCGTGATGTATATACATGTACCTTTCATAAAATCACAGTTAGAATTTGCCCGCACGAATGGTAGCAGTCGGTCATTTTTAGGGTATTAACAGATGTACTAATATGCCCATGTGGAATCATAAAGAGAGGCCTGTCCATGGTCTGTTCACATTTTCCTCAACTTTTTCGCATATCATACGTTTTTTTCACAAAACTTAAGGACTCCGGCCCATTAACAATGCATAGGAAAACAGTTCTGAAACATTTTGGAAACACTTGTGACTGCAGTCTGATGGTATTTGTCTTCAATAGCAAATACTCTGCTAGTATTACAGGAGAGTTCGATGAAGGTTATTGGAAGTTCAGCACCAATTCGTTCCAGCCGAAGAACTTTCCCACCTGTACCACAACCAACAACTGAAGCAAGACATCGTCATATCAGAAATAGACAATGAACTAAATAAGACTGGGATCCACTAAACATATTGCCAGTCATTTACATCGCCCGTGTACAATTGTTAAAGTTGAAGTTATTGAGCCTAGCACCATAGAGCCTAGCACCTAGCACACACAGTATACACAGTGCCTATGAAGTTGATTTGACTGCGTAGTTATTTTGCCATCCATGATTTAGCAATGCCACAACCATTCTGAACAGCAACAAGTGACAACAGTGAATGAAGCATAGTTTCATCATAACTTCTATATTCCTTGAAGAATTACTTAAAGATTTCAACACAGCATTCTTGTGGACAAATGCCACACATCCATGCTGCCCTTAATGTGACCTTGACCTGTTGACCTTAACAACTTTAAACTTTTGCACACATTAACAAGTTCGCAGGAGTTTCTCAATTATGTCATAACTTCTTTATCCCTTGATGGATCAATATAATATTTCAATACATCACACTTGTGGACAAATATGACCCTGACCTTCACAACTTTGAATTTTTTCACACATTATTTATTTTACCGGCATTTACACAAGACCTGTGCACAAATGTCACACATCTATGCTGCCCTGAATATGACCTTCACACCTGTGTTTATGAATACTTATCACTTTTGGTAAATTAACTTTGCCACAGTTTCTGCCAATCTGCCACCGGGGGCATTCGTGTGCCGACACGCCACATTTTCTTGTTTTTAAGTGTTGTAAAAAACGACAGTTACTGATTTTTCCTAAAATATATATAAATAAAACATTAATCTGACATTATTTTTTAAGGGGCAGGTGGTGATGATATTCAGTAATTTAATTTCATGCGAGCGTTAGCCGCACGTAAAATTTCAAAATAATTTTATACCAATTACCAACGGATTGAAACGGTCAAAATGTCCAGATAAAAATTTGATTGATTTTTGTCTGATGAATTTAAAAGTCCATGTGCATATAAATTCCATATACTTGCTGTTCCTGTCATGACATATTTTTTTGACTGATTAAAAGATGTACCAAGTGTAACCCCTTTGTTAGTGCTGAACTTAGAATGCTCCCAAATTCTGGTTTGTTTCTCTATGTATATGACATTTTGAAGTCACTGCAGCTAATCAGTATGTAGTTTGTCTCTTGATGTACCGCAAACAAATTTCACTCAGTATAGCGAACAAGGTCACTGCTTATCTATTGAGTGCCGTTAACAGTTCAAAGTGAATATGGTTGGAGAAATGGAGCTTTGGACATTTGTGTTCAGTGTCGGCACATACCAGCATGCACATTTGTCTGATCAATGTATGCGCTATTCGCCATTTAGTCAGCAAAACACACACCATGCTCCAAATAAACAGTAAAAATCCTATACAAGCTGCAGGAGTGTGCTAGCAGATCATGAGGTACTGGCCACAAATACCATAAGCCCCCAGTTCTCCAGTGAAAAATACAAACATGTAAACACATCATTTTCATGAATATTTGTAATTCAAAAATTTATTAAGTATGTTGCTCATGTGACTGATGTAAACATGGTGGTGCATGTTGCCACACAATTTTACATTTTAGCAGGGTTAAAACAGAATAGTACGTGGATTTACTAGTAAGTGAATCCACGTTTTGATCTGGTTCGATTCAGTGCATTAAGGTTTCAGTTTATGGAAAAGTAGTTTCTACAACAAACATATATTATAATAAGCTTAGAATTGTAAATGTATTCGGTTAAGTGATGCATGTACGTGTACAGTCGAATCATTTTATATCATTTAGATGGAATGTCAAATAATTGTGTAATTTGTCCACAGTATGAATGAATACATGAAATAAACTGATGTATGCCATTTTCATTGTTATTAGTCAATTATTATTTCAATCATGATTATAAAACTTGCTGAGCAAGTCAAAATAAAATCGCAATAAACATGAGAAAGCATGTTGATTGCTTGACTGAATTTGATTTTAGGTGTGTCCAACAGTAAGATTATATAACATGTAGACGGCGTTTTGGCGTTTTGATTCGTCATGCATTAACGCTTATGTGCTCAGAAAAGTTTATAATCTTGAATTCAGGCCCAGTATGTCAAACACGCCGTTAATGTTCAAGCCTGCTTGCAGAGTGCTTGTAGTAGTGGTTACATTGACGTCATTGTGTCTGTGTTAAAGTTATATCCCACTGAGTAGCGAAAATGGAATATAGGGATGGAAAAGTCGTCCGTCCGTCCATCCGTCACATTTTCCATTCTGCTATGACTTTGTTACCGTATGACCGATTGGCTTGAAACTTCATGTGCATGTCTATTATTCATATGTTCAATCCCCGCCTCACCCATGCACCCCCATGCCCAAGGTCAAGATCAAATTACTAGAAAGTTGTGTCCAGTAGATGCGTACACGTTTCTACATTCTCTAATAACTTCTTTACTGTGCATCATGTTTGCTATCATCCATAGTTTGGTTCCCCACCCCACCTATGTTTCCCCATGCCTAAGGGCAAATAATTTTTTAAATTTGGGTCCAGTAGATGAAAGTGCGTTTCTTCATTCTCCTATAACTTCTTTACTGTGTAACAAATTGGCTTGAAACTTCATGTGCATGTTTATTAACAGCCATATTTACATTCCCTACCCCACCCATGCTCTCCCAATGCCCAAGGTCGATGTCAAATACCTTTGAAGTTTCAGTCCAGTAGATGTGTGCACGTTCCTCCGTTCTCCTATAACCTCTTTACTTTATGAACAATTCGCTTCAAACTTTATGTGCATATTACCCATCATTCATATTTTCATTCCCCACTCAGACGTGCTCCCTTTGTCCAAGTTCAAGGTCAACTAACCTCTACTGTGAGATTGACCTTCAAACCAGGGAGCTGGATTTGTGTTGTGTGTGGTTAGAGTTCAGGTGAGCTCTTTTGTAATCCTTTTTATACTCGAGTTTGAAAAACAAGACATATTATGTTGTGGCGCCATCTGTCCGTCCATAAACTTTAGTCTTGTACATCGAACTAGTCCTACAGTGTTCCACTGTTCGAATTTCAGGGATTAATACAAATTTATTTCGATGTAAATATTCCGTACTGATTTTGCATGTTATTTTGAAACAAATGTAATTGAGTTTTAATAATATGATGAAATCTGTAAATGAGACGCCTATTAGGTTGCCGTAGTGTCTCAGACAATTTACAATCTAAGATAAGTTACAGTGAAACCCAATATTAAAACACATTTATGTTTTATGTGTGGTGAAATGGGGCTTATGGGATATATGGCCAGTCTTGCTCTGGGTCTTCCAGGTCAGTCTTGAGGAATGATAAGAACATACTTTGTTAGAAACAGGACTGATGTTTCACTGACTGAATGATGACCAGTGCAGACTCTGATCTGATCAGACTGCGCGAAAGTATGGGATATCTTGCCAGTCTCGCCCTGTGTCTTACAGCTCAGTCTTGAGGAATGATAAGAACATACACTATTAGAAGCAGGACTGATGTTTCCCTGACCAATACCATAACCATGATGAGACAGACGAGGCGGGCATTTTGCCGATTATTTGTTTTATGCCAAGAATTAAACAAATCCCTGTGGTGGTGGCGGAGAGAATGCTCCCTGACCCCGTTGTCGGGACTTGGTTCGCCTCGTCTGGTATTTACCTCTGGTTACGGCCTTGCTGACTGAATGGCGACCAGTGTAGACCCTGATCAGACTGCGCGAATACTGCGCGAATGCGCACGCTGATCTGGATCTACACGGGACACAGATACCATAAGCCACATTTCTCCAATCACACATACCACCCCATATTATAATCAGTGCACATAGTAGTATACTGTATCAACAAAATGTTATAGTGTTACCACCCTATATTATACTCAGTGAACATGGATTTATACTGTATCGACCAATTGTTATACTGTTACCACCCTATATTATACTCAGTGAACATAGTATTATACTGCCACGACCCAATGTTATACTGTTACCACCCCATATTATACTCAGTACACATATTATTATACTGTATCGACACCATGCTATATGTTTACCACCCTTTATTATACTCGATGCACATAGTATTATACTGCCACGACCAAATGTTATAATGTTACCACCCTTTATTATGTAAAATGCACCTATTATTATATCGCAAAGACATAATGCTATGTAACTAGTGATCTTAAGACAGCTATGGCGTTCCATACAAACCGACAAGTGTAATATAACTGCACGTGTAACCTGTTTGCTTATTTGTCGTACCTGGCGATTAGCATTGGTCTAACACCATCACGAAACAATCAACTAAAACAACCACATATGAAAATCATTTAATCACACAAACCCGTCAAATTCAAAAACATTAATATCATGTCCTGTCGGATGAGCGGGTAGCACAACTGATCGAGGTAGCTCAGAACGTTAATGTCTAAGATACGGACGGCTGGTATAAAACAAATAGCCAAGTTATACATGAATTCCATCTTGATTTTCAAAATGGCCGCCACCAATGTCATCTTGTTCTGGCAGTTTGTATGCAATGTTCTCAACGATGCTATATGCGCACTTGTTTATGTCTACTTTTCACCTGTAGCATATTTCACTAACATTGCAAAGTATACTTATCTAGCAAAATATACTTTGAGGAGAAATGTTAAATTTAAGGATAAATTTATTAATTTTTATTATACTGAATTTATTACATTATCACAGCCGTTTTGGCTGTGATACTGTAATAAATTCAGTATAATAATTATGTATACTTTTAATCATCAAATATATGCAGTCGTTAGTTCTATATGAAATAATCGATTTCGGGAAAAATAAATGATTACTCCCTCAAAGTATACTTAGCTAGATAAGTATACTTTGCAATGTTGGTGAAATAGGCTACAAGTATCTTGTTCAAGATTCCAACTTAAATTTAGACACCATTCCTCGTATTTTCATATAGATTTGTCTGTTATATTGGATCCAAGATGGCCACCATGAGAGGAAAGGAATGAAGCATAACTTGGTAACATGTTTTCCACCTTCGCATTGGTATCGACTACACGTGGTTGTGACTGGATACATGGATGGGATTTGTGACTAGTGTAACTCCAGATTAAATAGCTCACTCATGTAGCCTGATAATGATCAATTTTGCTTGTTAAAAAAATGATGGGTGTTTCATTGATGGAATAGCGAACAGTGCAGATCCTGCATCCTGCACAGGCTGATCTGGATCTGCATTGGTCGCAAAACTCATATCTCCAGTCACATATGTAGCCTCATAATGATCTATATTGTTTTTTAGAAGCATAATTGGTGTTTCATTGATGGGAATAGCGAACAGTGCAGATCCTAATCAGACTGTGCGGATGCACAGGCTGATTTGGATCTACACTGGTCGCAAAACCCATATGCCCCATTTATACAGTCACAGCTACATGTCAGTGTTTATATTTTGGTTTACGCCGCTAGTTAATGTTGCTGTTGCCAATTCTAATTTTCAAGATGGCTGCCAATATGGAACATTACAATTGATACGGTCACATGACGTAGTAATAGCTAATCTTCACAAATGATTACACATACATATACGTGGTTCCCATTGTTTTAAATGATAACCAATTTACTTTTAAATCCGATTATCACCAAGGCTCATTTCTATTTGCAATATATGTCGATGGCATCAATGCGATATATGAGGATATGTGCATGGATTTCGCTGTATGATATTTCAATTAGATTAGTATGCATTGTATGTGACAACAGTCCCATAACAGTATGAACTTTCCTGTGAGCTATCTCAATATGTCTTTACTGGTTGCCCTAGTTTATCGACCAATGAAGGTACAGCATTTCGCCTCAATTAATCACGTATTGTGATGCTTTCACCAATATCTATTAAATTAATACTTAAATGTTTCAATACGTGGAAAGCTATATTTAGCACAAGAGGCTGTTGACGTAATTTCCCGTGACACGAACCATGTCACCGCGCGTGCTCGGTCGATTCATTGTCAAACGGCTAATAACGACGTAGTATCTCAATTCGAAAGAACATTTATGGGCGTGTCTTCATCACAATAGACGTGTGCACGCGAAGAGGCTGGGTCAACAATAAGACAGTTATAGCTCACATATTAATGTTTAATAAACTAATTTCTTCGATCGCTACGCTCGCTAGAAATTAATTGAACTTAATATAACTATTACTTATTGACACCAAAGACAGTCAACTTGTTAATAAACTGACCAATAGATTGCTAAAATATACAATGCGAATGTGGTTAACTATTGCAATAGTACATACTACACGGTATCATATTTCAAAATACACGAGCCATCTGGCATGATGTGATGGAGTAGTATTTGTGGGCCATCGAATGTATTTATATGCCATTCTGATTCGATACACACTTTGTGTAAGCATGCGATTGTCTGGTGGTTCTGTAATGCTTGCGTTCGCACATACCCATGATCATTTTACGGTCAACTGCCTCGGCAGAGGGGACAGTCCGCTTCCTGTGCGTAATTATGGTGTTTGAATATGACATGGATACATTTATAGATATTATAGGAATGAATGGCCTTTTTGTGGAATTTATCGGGGTATAAACTTGGAAAAGTCGCGAAAATACTGGACGAAGGCCGGAATGCCTCGTCCAGTATTCCCGCGACTTTTCCAAGTTTATATCCCCGATAGATTCCACAAAAAGGCCATTCATTCCTTATAATTCCAGCATTTGAAATAAATTCATCAAGAAAATGTGTTTATTTTCCATTTTCTTAAGAATTATTTTAACTGCGCCTCACGGTTACGGAAAGTAGTTCGGCGTGGGAGTTTACTGGGATATAAATTTTGGACAGATACTTGCTACGGGCCAATCAAATGTTAGGGAATTGTGTAAATATTTCTGTGCTGGAATTATTTCAGTGTAAATACCCAATGATAATCATGCAACAATGGATGCCAATGTTTATGTGGAGTAATATTGCTATTTGGCCTTGTGAATATACACATGAGGCCATTAACAAGTGTATCTGATTTGAGTATCTGTGTTGAATTTCTACAATTTGTCTGGGAAATAACTTACACACTCCTCCATGATTATCAGCAATAAAACAATGTATAATCAGCTGATTGGCTGACAAGTCAACTTCTGCATAAATGTTCCATTACATTACAGTGAAACCTCTCTAAACCGGACACCATGGGAGGTCCCCAAGGTGTCCGTCTTAGAGAGGTTTCACTGTAAATCAGGTATTTGATCATTCTGAGCCATAGTTGTATGCTATGCTATCACGAACATACATTATCACCTGAGATAAATGCTCAATTAACTCATCAAAAATAAGACCACGGCTGTTTTCTTGGTGTACGGTTTAGAAAAGTTCCACTGTATTTGTATTTAAATAGTATACTAGAGCTTACTGTCCACGTCACTTTATACGATAATATAGCTGACAGGCACGTCGGAAGGCAGCTGACATTGGGGTAGCAAAAAAAAGGTTATTGACGCGCAAGTGCGATAGACGCTGCGTATCGTAGGGCGGGGGTTTGGGGTCCTCCCCTAAGACAATTTGGTAAACCAGAACATCTCAGACGCGATTTCTCGGTACAATATACAATATTAGGACCACACAGCCTCCACCCAGACTTGCCAAAATATTGGGCTGTAAACATTAACATTATACAACGTTTCAAACTTTCCTAATGGGAGCACAGGCACTTTGTGGTATGAGCGACACAAGCCTCTTTAAATCATAGCTATTTTTACGCCGATATTAAATATCTACAAGGTAGGACACTCGCCATCTTGTCAACCAACCGATTCCGAAGTTGAATTTTTTTTCCTTGGGCCCGCCTCGCTAATTTAGTAATTGCAACGAGCGCGAAGACCGGGACCCTGCTGGTCCCGGCCTTCAAGCGCGTTGTAATTACTGAATTGGAGAGCCAGGCCCAAGATACACTAGTACCGCTTCCGTTGGTTGAAAATATGGCGTGTGTCCTAGCTTGTAGATATTTAATATCGGAGTAAATATGTGGGTATGATTTAAATATGCCTTTGGCGTTCATACATGTACCACAATGTGCCTGTGACTTGAATTAAAGAAATTCACAAGAGCTTTAAGAGATAACGCGCTGATAACGAGTTCACCATGTCCCGATAAAAGTTGTAGGCCAAGTGGAATGTCCCCATTCCAAATTCGAATCGATAATGACAAGTTATCTTACCTTGACGATTTCCGTGCTTATACCATTTACCGTTGGGATTTTCATCAATGACCAAGATGGGCCGTTAAAAATCGGCTCGTTTAATATTCAAGTTTTTGGGGAATCCAAATGGTCATCGGCAGCGGTTCGCAGTGCTCTTCAGAAGGTAAATAAGTTGTCACTGTATACATATGTGTATACGTGTACTTAACGAATAAAATCATGGCATGTTGCGTTATCTGTGGTATGTAACACATTTGGTGCGTTCAAAGTACGAGTCCGAGATAATTTGTAGAAATAGAGATGTTCAAAAACAATTTTTGTTTCGATAATATTAAATTAAACAAAAATTTAAGAATGAGTATTCTTTTTATTTCGTGAAATTTGGTCAAATATTGATTTTATTGCGAAAAACAATTGCCCCATGTTAAATCCCTTCAGTTTTGAATTTCAGAAACACTGGACCAATTTTCAAAATTTAACTTTTGTTTTCTTAGTTATATCATATCCAAGCTATCTACCCAGGTTTCGGAGTTAATTTCCATCATGTTTATTCTATTTTACTGAGCAATTTATAATAACATGATACAGTATTGTAATGAGGGATCATAGCGAGTTATTTCCCATTGCAAATATATTTATAGAGGGCCGGGGGCCCGTTTCACTAAACTTCTTACGACTAAAATGTTCGTAAGTGCAAAATTATGATAGTCTGTAAATTTCACATTAGCAATATTTTCTAGTAAACAATTATTGGATTTACATTTATTGAGCATAGGCTGCATCATGCAAATCCATCAATTTAAATCCATCAATTTAAATTTCCAGACGATCCTAAATTTGCACTTACGAACTTCTTAGTCTTACGAAGCTTAGTGAAACGGGCCCCCGGTCATTTGGTTTATTTTAGCGTTTATTTCTTACTGAATAGTACAACAATAAAAAGACTGCTAACAGTGTAGACCCTGATCATATGTGCAGTCTGACCTGGATCTACACTGATTGCAATACAACTAATAAGTGTGAAAATATGAAACTGGCAAATAATGCAGTCCCGGATCAGACTGTGCAGGTATGTAGTATAACCTGGATCAACACTAATCGAAAACACTAAAATGGCTCATTTTCACAACGAAACGTGCGACAGTCGCCCTTATTACAAGTAACACGACGCTAAAGTATACAATTTGGACCGGATTTCTATAAATAAATTCAAAGGGAAATTATCAGGTACGATCCCTCATCGAATAATTGTACAGTATCAGGGATTCGCATCGAGATATTATTTTCGTCATCATATTCATACAGGGGCGGATCTGGAGGGGTGGGGGGGGGGGTTCCGGGTCGCACCCCCCCCCCCCCGTTCAACCACGGAGTTGCTGACTCCAGGTCCCACTGCTGGGTTCGTTTATTCCATATCAATTGGTGGAACCCTATTGCGTAGTCGTAGATGGAATACAGATGTAAACCAGATGTAAAACACCCCTGAAATAACATACACAATAATAAATACAACTGTTCAGGAGGTATGTTCATGATCAAACCATACAAGTACACAGTCAGGGGCGGATATAGAGGGGGGGGGGGGCTCCTGGGTTGCACCCCCCCCCCCCCCCCCCCCCCCCCCCGCCCCGCGTTTAGTCACGGGGTTTACTCATAGATCATAAAGTACAATAATTGAAGTTTAAAATTTGACTTGTGCATTTTCAATCGGTTGTGTAGTTTAAAAGTTACGTAAGAAAAGGTAATAGTCTCCTATATAATTCCATATAAAAATCGCCGCTATTGATGCAGACTTTCTACAGGTAAGGTGGCCGCGAAAGTAGGATATGCATAGATCACAGTTTACCACCAGTTGGAGTCAGAATTTAAATTCCGTAAAACACAGGAAAGTGTATTTCGAAGAGCTAAAAAATAGGACAACCCCTAGTTGCGAGCGATAACTCTTGCAATTACTCCCGTTCCGGGAGTAGATTGCAAGAGTTACCGTTCGCAACTAGACAACCCCCCCCCCACCCCACCCCCACGTTCCCAAAATGCTGGATCCGCCCCTGTCATACATGTTCATTTTGATTGCATTATTGCAATTTATTTATTTAATGTACATTAATTGGTGAGATGTGTTGTGATTGGTCGACAGATAATCAGCCAGTATGACGTCATTCAAGTTCTCGAGATCCGGGATTCCTCCGAAACTGTGTTCGAGAAACTCCGACAGAGTGTTAACGCCTATGTGAAATCGTAAGTTTACATAATCTGGGGTTCGTTTCACTAAATTTCGTAAGACTAAAATGTTCGTCAGTGCAAATTTAGGATCTTCTGGAAATTTCAATTTATGGATTGGTAAATCCAATAATTGTCTACAAGAAAAAGTTGTTACAGTAACTGTGAAATTTCCACACGATCCTAAATTTGCACTTACGAATATATGCACTGTATATGTAGCAAATCATTTCTCGGTTCATTACTCAGTGTACAGATCAGGGGCCCGTTTCACTAAACTGCGTAAGACTAAAATGTTCGTAAGTGAAAATTTAGGATCGTCTGGAAATTTCAATTGATGGATTTACATATATCGAGCATATGCAGACAATGCTCAATAAATGTAAAACTACAATAATTGTTTACACGAAAACAGTGCTAATGTGAAATTTACTGATTATCATAATTTTGCACTTACGAACAATATTTATTTCAAGTTATGGCAAATGAGATATATATACATTCAATTGCGAACACTTACAGGATTAGAAAACGAGCTTTGACACTTATGTGAATTCTTCTCCTGGTACATTTTAGTCGTACAAAGTATAGTGAAACGGCCCCCAGCACGCGTACACTGGTGACAAATCCGATACGCTCCATTTCCCCAATCACGGAAAACGGTGACCAGCAACGGGCAATATTAATAAATCTCCAACAATCGACAAGTAGATCCATTCCCACATGTATGTTAATGTCGTAAAAAGTCACCATATTGTAAGAGCTGGAAGTATCCCCTCTAATCTAATACTGGTCACTTATTATTTTTTTCATACGCAAACATTTACACTGTCCTTACATTCATAATGGAAACGCCCATTCAACGTATTGCGTTTATATCCCAGTACATTACATTAGCACCACGTGACGTCGCGCGACATTGTTGGTTCGTTAAAGTGTCTTCGAAGTCATTAAAATACATGACGTTCATCGTCGTTGTCAATAACGTCACGCTATTGACCGGCAACGTTGCTGTTCCAGCAATTGCGACAAAATGACGTAAAACAAGATTATATTTAATGTTAACGCCATATTTGCTTATTTACATTTTTGAATCTATCAGAAAATGCAGTGTAAATATAAAGAATAAAACCATGGGTTGTTGCGTTTACTGTGGTACAATACATTTGGTCTACAATTTGCGATGAGTCCTTCGGACTCCACGTACTTTAAACAGACCAAATGTATTGCATGGTTTTATTACTTAAGTACAATACAAGTGTATTTGGAATGTTTGGCCTGTCACGTACCAACCATCATGTTAATATGACACTACCAGGATAGTGTCGTTTCATATCAAGCTTATCAGTAGCATATTTCACCAACATTGCAAACTATACTTATCTTGATAAGAAATTGTCAATTTAAGGATAAATGTATGGCTTTTTATTATACTGAATTTATTACATTATCACAGCCATTTTTGTCTTAGTGGTGTCCAACAAAGAGAGGTTCCACTGTATGTATATTTCAGACAGGGCCGGAGCGCGGTATATGAGAAAGTAGTTAGCGGACGACTGGGCCGGTCAACCAGCAAGGAACAGTACGGCTTTCTCTACAAGTAAGGACTCATCCACACGTTTGCTGGTGTTTAACGGCCGATCAACAGCTAAGGACATTTAAAGCTGTGCCAACGGGTTCTATCCCACAATTAACCTGCTGCATTGTTGGGGGGGGGGGGGGGGGAGGGATTAATCATATTACTCATATAAGGGGTATAACCAGATTCAACTCTCACATACACAAAAAAGCAAAAGACCAAACGAGGTCTCCAATCGGGATTTCGGTATGGATGAATAATAAACTTGGAAAAGTCGCGGGAATACTGGACGAGGCCTTGCCTTCGTCCAGTATTCCCGCGACTTTTCCAATTCCGATCGTTAAAGTACCCATCGCATGCTCCCGCCTGTCACTTCTTCGAGTGGTGAACACAAATAAACGTGGACCTTTGCGGCGTCGGCAGTCTGTGACAGTGAAACCGTTCTAAACTCGACACCCTGGTGTCCAGTTTAGAGATGTTTCACTGTAAATCAGGCATATAACCATTCTGGGACATACGTATGATGTCTTTTACAATCATGAAAATCTATTGTTATTCGAGATGCGTTATCAAGAGAAACCTCTCAAAATAAGATCACATATACTATATAGGTACAATATCACATGGCGTGTCTCATATTGGCAATTAAAATGTCGTGAACTATGTACAGTATGTGCGCATTTCTGTATCCACAGTAACGAGGCACCGGCGCGATCCAAATATGTAATTGTTTATTTATTCAATAGTGTAGTGGAACGTATACGGTAAGCGCACCTTATTATATACGTATGTTCCTTTCCCCCATTGAAACACAACTCAACGCAAGACGTCAATATTGTCCATATTGACGTCTCGTGAGTTCATATTGGTCAGTGCTGGAACTACGCTTCACCTCGCCAATAAAATCCTTTTAAATCACCACTAATTTGATTAATTTAATTATGTTTTGTATATTTTCTAAGGCTAAAATAAATTGCGAGTGATATAGTAAAACGGTTATTTGATTTGCATGACGTGGATATATGCCACTCGTTACGCCACGCAACGATATTGCGCTCCTAAGTCGCGCAATATCGCACGATGTGGAACTCGTGCATATATCCCAGGGATTCCGATGGGGAAAATAAAAAAATAGCCACTTCAAAAAAAATAAAACAATTGGCGATTAAAAATAAAAATTACAATTTTCGGAGAAAAAAAAAATATATCCATATGCAAATGAAATTACCCATACATATCCACTGAACGTAATATGCTGCTAGTAATACGTATTACGTCTACTTTCAAACAAATCATACATACACAGGTCCATGTGCTGGTCCGCATTCAGATTTCATGAACCCACTGTGCAAAATACAATATTATATAACATGCATTACATATATATGGCCCGCATATCTACTCTTTCCATTTAAGTTAATCACTAATGCATTATATATAGCGATACTGTGTATGTGCAATAACAAGTTTTCTAAATATAAATCTGAAACATGTGCCATTCAATAGCGATGCGGCTATACCAGACAAAGCCGATAACATAATTACTGTGTATGAATTCTACCAGTAACGTTATTATATTCCCAATCCTTGGTGGCCGTTATGCCACTTCGACAGTTTTGCATAATAGGACACGTGTTGTGTTGATTGCGTTCCATTTCACATTAAGTCTCGTTGGTTCATTCATTGCGACAATTGAACAAGTATTTCTTTCTTTTGTATCCCGTGAACACAGTGCGTATGTGCCGTGAAACTTTTCACCTAATCACTGCGTATGAATATGTGCGGTTGTCATACTAATCGATTCTCCGATTTTGAGGATGCGGCTGGGGTTATTTTTTTGCATTTTAAAACTATTAGTAGGTGTGGGATAAATAAAAAAAGAATAGTAGGTTAGTGCCGTGAATGGAAAAAATATCTGGCGCGGCAGATATGTTTTCCCATTTCACGGCACTAACCTACTATTCTCTATTTCTGGTAGTCATGTAAGCGATTACAATACATGTATATCACGAATCTCTTGTCGTTGTCTTGTAATTTATGTCTTGCCAAAATAATACAATTCGATTGATTTGATTTATTGCAGTTAATATTTACATAGACAAAACTATATTCATCCCTGAAATTGGATTAACCTTACCTGGTGTCCGGTCCAGCTCACACCAAATTCACTTGGCCCCTTCCCCTAAAAGGAATATGATTACGAATAATCGTAATATTCACATAATTGGTATAAGAAGATTCAACTGTTACATACAACAATGCCAACATGCCAACGATGTACGTGATGGTCAAACCAGGTCTCCGATTCGGGATTCCGATAAGGATGAACCCCAATCGCCAAAATTACCCATAGCATGCTCCCACCTGCTGCCACCCACAGCACAAGTCGAACAACATTGCATCTGAACCATGCCGTATTGTCCACTATTCACCATATCATTTACAATATGTACATGATGTAAATGGCATCGTGTGTCGACCATTTCAGGACGTCGCGTGTCTCTGTGATAGATTCGTACCAGTATGCGGACCGTAACCACTACTTCGAACGACCGCCATTCGGCGTACGGTTCCGATCGCCATCGACTGGTATGACTTAGTTGTAACGAAGACCCTGCCTATTATGAGACACGCTATATGATTTTGTACCTTCGGACACCTGCGTAATTTCATTAAATACGTGTACAAAAGTTATGATACTTTTTCTAAATAACGTCATAAGTTGACAAACCTTTTCGCATGTAATCTGAAAATGTGTGTCAACTTTTGACCTTATTTGTGAAAAATATCGTAAATTGTGTACACATATTCATGAAATTACAAAAGGTACAAAATCACACAGCGTGTCTCATAAAAATTATGCTCTGTGATGGGACTGGTTTATATTCGTTCTCTCCGATGATAACGATACTTCATGATTGCTTGACGCTCAATGTGTTCGACTTGCAGTGTCTCAATTATATCCTCTGTGAAGGGTTAGATTTCCTTTACTTATCTCCATGTAATGGTCACTACTGTCTGTTTCACGAAAGCTGCCCAAATGTTACGGCCATATAAACAATTCAAAAACTTTTTTTTTTTTGATAATATTAAATTCAAGGAAAAATTAAGAATGAGCCTTCTTTTTATTTCGTGGAATTTGGTCAAATATTGATCTTATTGCGAAAAAACAATTTCCCCATGTTAAATCCCCATATACATCGTCACAGAGTGAAGATGTCTATGGGGATTTAACATGGGGATTTTTTTTTAGAATTTCAGAAATACTGGACCGATTTTTAAAATTTAACTTTTATTTTCTTAGTTAGATCATTTCCAAGCTATCTAGCTAGGTTTCGGAGTCAATTTCCAATGTGATTCCAATGCATTCCTGAAAATGTAGCATATGTTGTCGTGACCGTGGTACGTATAAACAAATGGTATTCTATTACGTTAAGCCAGCATGGATTGACCCTGACATTTTACTTTACGACAACCTATTTCCGGCTACGATAACCAACTTTTCAAGTCGACCAATCGCCTAAATCTAAATATATCGATGGCATGACCGACATATATTACGACAATCCTTTTGAAATCTACATCCGCAATGTATTCTATGCATTACTATCAACATATTCTAAATTATAGTGAGTTGGCTGTGAATTATCAATTGATATTACACATGACTATGATGCGTTATACATGTTTTATATTTCAGCGATTACCGACTTTGGAATGGTTGCGTCCCACATCAAACCGTCGGCCGCCGTCGCTGAGATCGGAAACATGTCGTCAGTCTACAACAGTTTCTATCGACACTGGCACTTGCAGGTATGCTATTTATATCGCCAACAAACTGACAGGATACAGCCGTAACATTTGACATGGGTGTTGTGTTTTCATGCCTTACTCAGTCTCTCTAACCCGTTGAACCAGAAATCCCGCTATATCGGTTTATGCAAAAAGTGCAGATCCAGATGAGGCGGCTCGTAACGAGCCGTCTCATCAGGATCTGCACTTTTTGAAAGTAATTTTAATATTTTTGAGAACAAAACCACCCCCTTTTCATAAATGGACGAATCTGAAAATCATTTTGTGACCATCATTGGATTGGTCGGAACATTAGCATATCACAGTCCATTCCAGATCCTCAGGGTTGAAACCTACTGGTTCACAAAATATCTAACCATTTACATAGTGTAAAGTTTCGTTTGCCTTTAACCCTTTCAACATTACAGACCTGTATAGTGGTATTGGCAAATAGTGTAGATCCAGAAGAGCTGGCTCGTCACGAGCCAGCTCTTCTGGATCGGCACTTTTTGCAAGTAATTTTCATTTTTTGAGAACAAAAAACACCCCACTTTCATTGGACAGTTTGATTGGTTACACAATTAGCATACAAACATCCATTCCATTATGGGTGAAACTGTTAAGTTTACTTCCTGGTAACACGAATGCACTATTCAGGGCTGGACACAGTATATAGTTATTTCATGGTCATTCGGGGGAACTGTCAAACCTATTGCCCCGAGGTGTTGTGGACCACCCGAGGCACTATTGCCCGGAGGCCGCAGGCCGAGCGCAATAGTGAATCGGGTGTCTATTGCATCGAGGGGCAATATGTTTTGACTGTTCCCCGAAGTACCATGGAACTGTTGACCGGGCACGCTGAACTAATGCCCAGACACGTCAAAACCCAAGGAATTAGTCAAAACTATGGAATATCAACTTACATAGGGAGTTGGGTAATAATAACGTTAACTAATATTGACGTTATAAATCGCTACATACAACGGCGACAAAAACACAGACGTATGAAATATGAGACACGCCATGTGATTTTGTACCTTCGGACATCTGCGTAATTTCATGAAATACGGTTACACATTTCACAATATTTTTCATAAATAAATTCAAAAGTTGACAAAATTTTCATATGTATTACACAAGCATTTATGCTTTCTCATCAATCCTCCGATACTAATGAATAAATAAAACAATATTTAAACTATCTCGCAAACGTAGACGATGAATATACAGCCAGGAAGCTAACGATGAGACAGACAGGAATTGCCCACGCACTAGTGGTATCGGTTGTATGGGTTTTGCTATTCCGTGACCTTGTGTAGTGTGTTCGTAATGCTCGTGTCATAGTGTATATGTATAGTACGCATTTGCCTTTGAAGACAGGGATGAAGATTAATGGTGCCAAGCAAACCAGTTTTATCCCATCAATCATTAGCATTGCCACTGACCGTTCCAAACCGGATTTTGACACGACTCGCTACTTGAATACCAGTGCATAATGTACTCGTCTAATCGACACTTTACTTTGCTGAAGCTGGGATAATGTGTACCATGTTTCGAATGCCAGTCCATACTATACTGTGTATATACCTGTCTGTTCATGACTGAAAATGTCTAAAATTGATCATCGAGTGCTTAATTACAGAGGAACGCCTCTAAACCGGACACCCTGGGGACCTCTCACACTGTACTGGGGACCTCCCACACTGTACTGGGGACCTCCCACACTGTACTGGGGACCTGCCAGGGTGTCCGGTTTAGAGAGGTTCCACTGTATGTATCACGATACAACTTAGTACTGATTTTGCGAATTGTAATTAAAGGTACATGCCCACTCAGTAGGCACAAACTGTGCTTTACAGGAATTAAATAAGTGGATAAGTGTGTCACTATTCCACCAGTTCTAAAAATTGCGAGTTCCCGCTATACAGATATAATCATTTAGTTATATTTATGTTATTGATAATGACGCGCGGTGGTATTAGGCTATTTTCATATGCAAATGAGGCATGATATGTTTTAATTATTTATACAAATTAAATGCTTCACCTAAACAAATAGTATTTTGACAGATTATAAAGTGTGATCATTGCACATCAACAATGAAATACAGAGAATAAATAGTAATGTCCGTTAACATTTTAAGGAAACACATTTATCGCCCCTGATATCAGTATGGACATTGACGTCTGATATAAAATGATTAACAATGCCAATCAATACGTGGGGAAATGGAGAATGAATCTTTATTTTGCCAGGAAATGTCTCAGATGATGTCTCTGATATAAAGAACATTTTGTGCCTACTGAGTGGGCATGCACCTTTAATTACAATTCGCAAAATCAGTACTAACTTGTATCGTGATTAGTAAACATACAGTGGAACCTCTCTAAACCGGACATCCTGGGAGGTTCCCAGGGTGTCCGGTTTAGAGGGGTTCCACTGTAATTAAGCACTCGATGACCAATTTTTGACATTTTCAGTCATGAACAGACAGGGCAATGAAATATATTACATTGAAACCCATCTAAATTAAACACAATGGGGTCCCCAGCGTGTCTGGCTTTAGAGAGGTCCACTGTCCATGTACAGTAGGTGGACATAAGTAATTTCCCCACCCATTGCAATCCCATAGACTTACATGTATTTGTAACTGTGCTTGTTAGCATGTCACTTCAAATATACATTAAAGATTTTAATGAAATAAAATGCATTGAGTAGTAAATAGATTTGTGCAGAATTTGATTCATATGTGTATTCAATATCAAAGCAGTTTACAAGATGCATGCAGTTAAACATATGGGAACTTTTTGGACCTGCTGTCAATGGTAACGTCGCTCAAAAAGTGACGTCAAATAATTACGCCATATTTAAAAACATGTATATATCGAACTGCTTGTGATAATAATTAAGCAAAACATTCATATTCTGCATAAATATATTTTCATTAAAATACTTCATATTTCATTCAAATTTGTAAAGTATGTACTGAGCTACATGTTTGAGAGTAAACATTGAAGTACAGTCTATGGGATTTTATCTTTAACTTCTGTCCACCGACTGTACATTATTCACTACAGAACATTATACTGGGCGGCGACTTCAACTCTGACTGTCGGTACATGAGCCACAGGGCGTGGTCACATCTGGCGTTCCGTCACGACTCGCGGTTCGCCTGGCTGCTCGATGATAACTTGGACACCACGGTCGGACATACAAACTGCAGCTACGATAAGTTAGTATACACAGAGTACCAGAATTAGCCTACTGTCTGTTTCACGAAACCTACCCAAATTTTAAGGCCACATAAACAATGCAAAAACAATATATGTATCTTTTTTTCGATACTATTAAATATTATCAACATTTAAGAAATTTGGTCAAATATTGATTTTATTACGAAAAATTAGTTCCCTATGGGAATTTAACATGGGGAAAAAAGAGGTGGAGAACCTGGAGGAGGAGTCGAAAAACGAAAAATTTTGGAAATTGATTCTGAAACCTATCTAGATAGCTTGGAAATGATCTAACTAAGAAAACAAAAGTTACATTTTGAAAATCGGTCCACTATTTCTGAAATTAGAACAATTTCCCCATGTTAAATCCCCACTCTGTGAAGATGTCTATGGGGATTTGACATGTGGAACTTGTTTTTTCGCAATACAATCAATATTGGACCAAATTTAATTTTTGCATTGTTTATATAGCCGTAAAATTTGGGCAGGTTTCGTGAAACGGACAGTAGTGTATTTTCAAAGGCTATGCTAAGAATCGTCAACAATAATTAGCTTATTTTAAGTGTGGGTATTTGCTCTACAACCTTCCACACCCGGGACATTGTCAACAAAAGAGTAGAACTATGTAAAAGTATTCATGCCTTATCATACAGATAGATACCACCATTCACTTCAATGTTGTCATATGTATTTGTACGTATTTTAAACATGTACTAGTATATTAATTTTCGCATCGTACTCGGAACGTTTGGTACTATGCTTCCGATGGTGTGCTTCGCATGACGGTTAACATAATATGACCTCATTCCCAATTTCCTTGCACATGCGTAGATGTAAAATGGCTAAACGCTCATTAAGTATAAGTTAGACAATGTGTTCGAGTCGAATATGGTTAGTTAACAGCGCATGGGGGAAATTTAGGGGGCTGGAAATCGTCGAGCCGCTAGGCGAGACGTATTTCGGCCGCCTTAAATTCCCCCACGCGCTGTTAACTAACAATATTCAACGAGACGACATTATCTAACTAATTTATTGCACGGATAAGTCGAAAGCCTGAGATAAAATTATATATTTTGTCGAATTTATTGTAAGTTTAATACAAATAATATAATTACATAATTTAATTCCAGCCATTCCTCTTGGGTACCCCACTTTTATTTACATTTCCGCAGACATGTCCTCAATACCCTGCGGTCACGTGACCAGTTAAAAGTGACAAAAATATAGCAGGCGTCTGTTATCTGGTTCACAATCTTACCGAAGCTGGATTACTACGTTTGCATGCAATCAGTGTATAACCAACACAGCATGCACACCTGCGCTGCTTTATCAGTGACTACGGTGCTCGTGGTTCTATAACAATTATATCACTCCACGAGCTGTTAGTGTTATTGGCATTTTCATAGCACTAATTAATAGTATTTTTGTATTTTCGTGACACAGCGCCATGAAACTTCATATTCGGGGTATCGATCCGAAAGTCGCCCAGTCACTTGTAGCCTGTCGATCATGAATGGGTCATGTTATCAGGGCATGACTGGTTAAAGGTTACGCACCGGTATTGCTCTACTTAACTGATTGCTGATATTTGCGCATGCGCAGGTTATCCTGACATGTAGAATAGGCGTTAATCTCAAGCATATAACACACGCTAGACAGTGTGTCTCCGTGAATTAACACACGGGGGAAGTGGACCAGACAGGTCCAGACAGTGATCTCCGGCAGTTAGCACACTGCGGTGATCAAAGGATTTCGCCGCATCCGTGCAATAATTATATTTAGAAATAAAAAAACATGACAACCAACAACCGCCACTAAAGCTTCCTCTCACAATAGGAACTACATTAGTTGTGGTTTTTGGCTTTCATGGCATTTTATAATTCTTTTACTTTCAGCTGGTTTCTAAACATAACCATTTTACCATCCCTGATACGCGTCATTCGTTTGTGTTCCGTTTTATATCGATTTTGCAACCATCTGGTCGTTGGTGTCTGGCTCTTCTTGTCGGCATGTTACGTCTTGTTTCTATGTTGTATGTTATGTTCGGTGTTGCTTGTTTTCACCTTTGCCACTGGTTAGTGATGGTTCCAAAACAACAACACGTATAATAACCTCATAAGCACGTATACTTGTATGCTACAGTATTGTATCCTGGGGGCCGTTTCACTAAAATTCGGACGTAAGTGCAAGCTTATGATAATCTGTAAATTTCATATTAACAATGTTTTCTTGTAAGCAATTATTGAATTTGCATATGCAGCCTATGCTCAATAAATGTAAATCCATCAATTGAAATTTCCAGACGATCCTAAATTTGCACTTATGAACATGGTAGTCGTACGAAGTTTAGTGAAACGGGCCCCTGGTTATTTGGTCTGTTTGTTTTGCATTGTCCTATTTTATTTTATATTGGAATATACCGAGTATGTATGCTTTATGTCACAGGAACCTTTAACATATCTTGGATGGTTAATTAGTTTGTATATACATGTACATGAAACATTTTTGCACATCTCATAGGCGCCGGGGTATATACATACTAATATTATTTTAATTCTAATATCTTAATACATACTTATTTATTTCAATATAAACCCATATGAATTGAATTGTTTAGAAAGGTGTTTCATGTATAGAAAAACATTAATTACAAACCTAGATTCTAATATCTTAATACATAAGTATTTATTTCAATATAAACCCATATGAATTGTTTTGTGAATTGTTTATAAAGGTGTTGCATGTATACATAAAGATTAATTAACAATCCTAGACACGCTAAACGCATCCTTTATGTTTCAGGTTTGTTGTGCATGGTCACGTGTTACAGCAGGCTATTGTGCACGGCAGTGTGAAAGTATACCGATTTGACGAGGCAATGGGCATGGACAAGGAAGAGGTGTGTATCACATGATCTGTATTTACTAATATGCATATCTTAAATTGAATGGAATTATGTACAACGTCGCGCACAACAACTAAATTAAAAGTGTATATATCAGACATACCATGCCATTTAGTAGTAACTCAGAAAATGTGCGATTTTTCATGAACAATATTCATAGAGATCGTGATATTTTATGTAAATGGCGTCAACTTTCTACGTCATTTACGGGAAATGCCGTACATATTTGTCATATTTGTCATATTCAGGCACGAAATCCGATGGCTTGTCTCATAGTAGGTTAACTTTGTAAAACAATAATACAATCTAAATGTATTTATATGTTAATTTCCAAGAACCTCCGAGGGAGGCACATTTAATACACACTGTTGTAAAGTCACACTTTTTATTATTTTTTCTGGCAGTCCTATGTGACGTCCATAGTGTAGCCGTACACTGCTACACTATGGACGTCACATAGGACTGCCAATACAGTTTCACACTATTTTGAAAAAGACAATGTGTATGTATATGTATATATCAAATTATAAGTTGCTATTATAAAACACACGGTACATTACTCAGGTGTAGTATCGGGGTGTGTGAATATGGTCAATGTAGGAATAATATTTTAGTGGCAAACTATCGGAAAATATTACTGCCTCAGAACACGTATATATTTTGGCAGAAGGAGAAACACATTTGTTAACTATGGAGTGAACACATTTATAGCTCAACTGGTCAACTGGTGTTTTCTCCTAATATTCATGCGTGCTAATATTGTAACAGTCATAGTTTCCTAGCCTTGCCTGATAAACTTGATATAAAAATACACTAGCCTGGTATTCTCTATATTGTAACAGTCATAGTAGAATGTACATATTCACTTCATATTATCGTTTTCCTTGTAGGGTTTGAAAGTAAGCGATCATTACCCGATAGAATTGCAGATTCGAGCAACATGTAAGCCACTTGATTTCTATTGGTTGATTATTTTTAAATGGATTATGCATTTTCCATCGTGTATTCCAAGGTAGTCTTTGTTTCATAGTTATGAATTGTGAACTATTGTGGAAGCTGATTGATTATTCATGCTCAAATGACGTTGATTGATTGTTATCGACACCATTCTAAATGTGATGTAACCGTAAAGCCGCCATCTTGATTTTGTGTGACTAACTGCGCATGCGTCATACGTTTCCAGTCAGATACGGGCACGAGGCATGTTATTACCCATGGTATACCAGAATTACCTAGGAAAATGATATCTGACTGGATTTTACTGTGTATCAGCCTGGGTCTTGCGGCCAGAAATAGTCAGAATTTGATATCTAACTCTAAGTAATAAATACACGTAATAAGAGAAAGGTACAGCGGATTTGACATACTCTGTTACCACTGGCAGTTTGAAGGCGTTAGTACTGTTATCATGTTGCATTGCCCCGTGCTGAAGATTGTTCAATTTTGCTTATAACAATACCCCTGTTTCCATAGTTATTGTCATGGGTAATTGTGGTGTGGGCCTTTCAATGCAGTTTATGTTATTTTCTTTTACATGTCAGCGTTATTGTACATAACATTTCATCGAATTGTTATACATAGAGAATATTCCATCGTACATTTTGAATAGCGGGAAATAATACACAAGTGTGCGTCGGCTTCCGCGTAAGCAAATAGTGAGCGTAGCGAACGAGTTGCTTGCACGGAAGCCGACGGACACGAGTGTATTATTTCCGCTGTTCAAACATGTACGATGGAATATCCTATGTATTACACTTCATATACATATCTTTTGAGATTGTAAGCAAAATAAGTGTGCTGTGAGTATGAATAGTTACACACTGACGTGTTTATCGCGTTTGTGTGACGTCAAACGTAAATTAATGTAAACTTTTTGAAATCCAAATTACGCAACTGTTTCTATGAACTAGATATATTTGAGTATATGTTTGGAATGTGTTCAATCACATTAGCATTGTAGAGTAGTCGAGACTCTCTCCACATTTTCAAATAACGTATATTTTGACTGTAATAAAAGAGGGTGCAATTACGGGTGTTCTCTTTACTGTGTCTTATTTGTAAGGAGTTGCTTACGGGTTTTCTCTCACAGCGATCCCATGCAAATAACTCGCAAGAGTGTAATAAAACGAATTATCATGTGGAAAGGGATCAAACATTCCTAACCTTCGATACTTGACGTTCGCATGCTCACGCTCTCACCGAAAGCATGCCATTCATAATTCAGATAACTTATAAAATAACATTTCAGAAATAATCCATTACCCAAGGTGCTACGGTTTGGAAATTAATCTCCCAAATAGTTAAAGTTAGTCTAAAAATAGTTCAAAGGATAGTAACATGTAAGAAATTTCTCCTCTCTTCGAGTGTAAAACATAGTATTACAATTATTAACTATTAACATTACCCATTTTGACACCATGTTATTGTATTTTACAGAGATATGGACATCCTTGCGGCGATGACAGTGGAGCATTTTAAAATATGTGTATGTTTGGCAAAACAAAACAAAAACATTACAAATGTGCACATGCTGATCCGTTGTGTAATTAACATATAGATTCCATTCCCAACTTTGGTACAGAAAACTAACACAGAGTGAATCGCAATTTATCCCGTCAACACAGTGCGTATGTGCCGTGAAACACGGTGCCGTGAAACATTTTTGAAATCCTGTCAATACGACCTAATCACTGCGTGTGAATATGTGCGGTTGTCATAGTCGATTCTCCGATTTTGAGGGTGCGGTTGGGTTTATTCGTTTGCATTTTAAAGCTATTTGTAGGTGATGACGGGATAAATAGAATAGTAGGTTAGTGCCGTGAATGGGAAAAATATCTGGCGCGGCACGGAAACGGGATGTGCTCGGCATAGCCTCGCCCATCCCGTTTCCTAAGCCTTGCCAGATATTTTTCCCATTCACGGCACTAACCTACTACTCTATACATCGTGAAACTGTAACTATAATGCATATTCAAATAGAAATTAAACACACGCTGGGTATTTCATTGCATTGATGTCAATAATGTCACCGGCATTACTGATGGTGAATGTACCAGTTCCATTTACTTTTGGAATAGTATTTGCCTCATGTCTGAATCGTCATGCGTCAATACGGATCATTAGTTACTACCTGATGGACAGGTTTAGCTTCGTTAGTCATTTAAATACTATTTGACAATCCCAATAGAACATATACCATACGGGACGTTTGTTCTTTTAAGTTGTTAGTGGGTGAACAGATGCTTTCTTCATCGAATTAGCTTTGCAGAATATTCCGATGGATACAAATACGGAAATTAGGCAAAGCACTCCTGCTGTCACCATCACTCCAATTACGACGCCACGTGATATTTCTTCGTTGTTCGATTGTTGAGATGGAACTGTAGTTATAGGTGCTGTGGTAGAGTTGTGCACCGATGACCTGAAAGAAGAATGTGATATCAACGACAATACAATATATACAATATACAATACAATATATTGATGAAAAGTTGCTTTGGAAAGCATTTGCGAAGGATATTCGATGATGTACGTGCACGGTGTAGTCGAGCAAACTACAGTGGGGTCAGCGTGTAAGTGCACACACGAACGAACACGACAGGTTGGTTCCAACATGTCGTGTTCGTTCGTGTGTGCACTTACACGCTGACCCCACTTTTGGTTCCAACCTGTCGTGTTCGTTCGTGTGTGCACTTACACGCTGACCCCACTGTAACATAAACATATTCATGACACTGGTTGAATTCGTTAGTAGTACGTAGGTAAGTTATTCTTAATATATACTACACCAAACTTTCGAACAGATCGTGGTATATATGTTTGCATTGGAGAAGTTACTATCCGAAATGAGACAAATAAACCAGCAAAACACAAAGCCTCTCGCAGTTAGCGATATCTAAAGTGATATACTATATCATTACCCACAAAAAAACGGTGCCAGTCGTCACCGAAACGCAGTTCAGAACGAACAAAACAAACTTCGACCCGGCCGCGAAAACTAATGATATTGCTACCGGCAAAAACTCGAAGTAAAAAAAACACGAATAAACACGCGAAAACTGCGAAAAGCTTTCCCCAAAAGTCTAATACGACCTGTAAACATGTATTGTGCAATAAACTTGGAAAGTAACCTGATAACCTCAGAAAAAAACGAAAAAATGAAATTGACTAATTTTAGTCGGCCATTTTTTCAAATTCCTGATTTTAATATGTCTGCGCATGCACGGAAGTGCGGCATTGTAGGAATACAGGCACCTGTCTGTATACCACTTAAGAGGTTAATGGGATGGCCTTGTGGACTTCGTTTTTTTATTTCATATTATGAAATATGGTACAGTCGAACCTCCCCGAACGGCCACCTCTCTACAACAGCCACCTCTCTGTAACAGCCGCTATTTTATATCCCAAGTGGATGATTTCATCTATATCTAACCCTTACACTGCTGAGCATGAACATTGTCGTTTGATGTTGATTTTGCCTTCTTTCTCAATAAAAACATGTTTTGACAGCATTTTAGAATCATTTCCATTGGAAATGATTCTAAAATGCTGTCAAAACATGTTTTTATTGAGAATTATTGAAGAAAATAAATAAACATCAGACGATAAAATTGTATTCAGCATTAACCTCCCTACAACAGCCACCTCTCTATAACAGCCAATTTTGCCTCTTCCCATGGGTGGCTGTTGTAGAGAGGTTGCACTGTATCAGGAATTGTAACTTGATAGCTAATTTATAGCAGAAGTAACATCACAGGGTCAGTTTGATAAAAATGACGCGTTTCTCTCTACATGACGTATGCAATGGCGAGGTCTTAATATGTGGCTGCGACTGGATAAATGTGGTTTACGGGAGTTGTGACCAGTACAGCTCTTGATCAATACCACACTCCAGGAGCCTGTTCACGATTTATATTGCTTGCTAGAAGCAGTGCGGGTGTTTCATTGCTGTAATGGCGAATATATCATATCATGACGAGACTGTGCGGGTGCACGGGATGATCTGGTTCAGCACTAGTCGCAAAACCCATGAGCCCCATTTCCCCAATCACATCCATAATAATACGTTACTACGCGGCGTGGAAACGAACTATTTATAGGTCATTTGATTTGTATATGGACATACAAATGTAGCGCGGCGGAACGAGTGACATATATCCATAAACAAAGCCAATCGTATACAAACATACACATAATATTCACTCATATACACAAACATGTGCAAGCATAAATACATGACATACGTACATAAACAGTGACTGTGTTTCACAAACGAAATGATCTGACAACCGAGGACACACAGTTTCCATTCATTGGAGCGGGCGGTTTATTACATGTATATGATAATCAAGTAGTGATAATATAGTCTTATACCTTGTACATGTATGCAGGTGTAAAACTTCCTAGGTTGATATATATATGTAAAGTGCGGAACATTGAGTTAATTAAAGGGTACTGGTGAGGAACATTTCGTTTGTGATAACTTTGTGAAAAAATAAGGCATATGCTTTGAACAGTGTTCACGAAATGAATAGTTTATGTATTGCTAGTATTTTGATGTGGAGATATGTTCAATACCATAACATGTGATTGTTTTAGACATTTAGAATAATGTGTGGTGGCTAACTGAAAAGATGTATGTAGAGTACGGGTGTACATGTGTGGGGTGTGTTGGGTTGTATGTGGGGTTGGCACGGTTGAAACATGATATTGATCGATATTAATATGAGATCTCTTAATTCCTTAAAACAATAAAAATGGTTTGTGATGTGTTTTTGCACAATGACATTTTAAATAAGACAGAGAATAGGTTCAAATGGTTCAAATTATTGTTAAGACAGTGATCCCATAAAAATATAGTTTACACAGCCGTACACACCTATGAATTGTTTGACCTTGAGTCGAGCGTAGATCCTGGTCAGATTGCACTCCGCGCAGTCTCACTATGAACATAGGAAGGACAAACTCAGTTCAGACATATAGGTTTTTACGGACGGCAGATCATGTTATTAAGTGTCTGGTTAGCAAACAGTGTAGTTGTTAATAAGACTGATCGCTGTAAGCTCTGTCAGGTCAGTTTTCAACCAATGGATTGTGAGTCCATAATTTACAATATGACTGACCAACTGACCATTTTGAATTGCTGTAACCATATCATACCTGGGTATAATTACGTCTCTGGGGTATTGAATGCTCCACTGCTTTGAGCTGGATGTTGCTTAGACCGTTGTCGGCAATATATGTACATATCGTTCGTTAGAAGTATGCACCCTGATCAACAACGATTTCCAGCTTTGACAAACTTATGAGAATAAATCCATTCACACACAGGCCACAGGTGGAAGACTCGGACCTAGGACTCGATACTTGGCTCATTTGTAAACGTTACCCCACCCACCCATTTCCATACACCATACATCATTGTGCAACTTTTTAAAGGCTGTAAGATATAGTGTATGGAAATGGGTGGGCGGGGTAGCGTTTTCCAAATGAGCCAAGCATTGGGTCCTAGGTCCGAGTCTTCCACCTGTGACACAGGCGACCCCTAAAAGCTGGTACTTCCCGGAAAAGGCCGGTACTACCCGGGACTTACCTGATGAGTTATTGTTCCCGCCGCTGTAGGTCGTTTTAGTAAGTAGGTGCGAACCCAGGCTCATCGGATTTAATATGTGCCGAATCAGCATGTAGTAAAATAACAAAAAATGTACACTGCAGTTGGGTAATTAATTACTTTATACGCCCCTGTGGGCCACACCATTGTACTCAAATTGGAATTCAGTAAACTGATTTATGCTGTGTTAATGAACAAAAAACAATATTCGTATTTCACGGAACCTATCAATTATTTAAATAACATTTATTTATAATATATATATGTTTTCATTTTGAATTAACACATATTGCAACATAAATGCTGTCAGTTTTAAAATTACCATAATAAATTATATTAACTTCATCAGGTGAGACTTGAATATTTGATAATTGTTCGTGTATATGAATAGACTGTAATTCCGGTATTTCGCCGTTTGCACCTTCCAATATAGTTTGATCTCGGAAAAAGTAGTTTAGGTTATTGGCTTTATCAGAGTCTGATTCAGAAAAAGCAGAATTAGTATTTAGTGGAGGAATAGTTTTATTACCTGATGGAGACATGAAACATTTTAAAGTACTCCACCAGTTTTTAGAGATTGTTTCATTATTATTTAGTTTATCTGACATATTAGCATAATGTGTCTGTTTAGATTTACGTATTACAGTTATGGTTTCATTTCCGATTTGTTTTAATTTTTCCCATTGACGGATTAACTGAGTTCGCTTAGCTTTGTGATATGCCCGTTTCCTATCCTTTATTTTCTATTTAACATTTTTTTTGTTAGCCAAGGTGGTTCTTTTGGTCGAATTGTGATAGTTTTATTTGGAATGCAGATTTTCATTAATTCGAGAAGTTTTTCAGTAAAGTTTGTGGCGTAACGAAATATTTTCATCGAAACATGTTGTCCAGTCTGTGGAACTAATATTTTGTCTGAGTAAATCATAATTTCCCTGCTCATACAACCATATTTCTCTAGTATATGTTTTAAATTTAGGTTTCCTGAATTTTAATAATGCGTAAATTTGACAATGATAGCGATGTTCTTGATTCAAGAAAGGATCTCCGACACCACTTGTGACAAGTGAATTCTTATCTGATACGAACAGGAGATCAATGATAGAAGAGAATGACTCTCTAAAATGTGTATAGTCAGTTATTACTTGGTGAAGGCTATATTGTTGTATGATATTGTCCACTTTTTGTGCTGATTGTGGATCTAGGATAATTAAAATCGCCTGTAATTATAATATCTTTAATACCTGTATCAATGGCTATATGTATAGAGTCTTCAATTATGCTGTTATAATTGGTATCATAATTTGGTGGTCTGTAAAATATAGCAAGTAGGATTTTCTTTTTATTTAATAATAATTCTACCCATATATTTTCTAGGTCAGGTCGTCTGGTGTAATATATGGTATTTTTTATGTAGAGCATCACTCTACCATGACTATCCGGTCTATATTTACGTTCAGGTGCACACTATGAAGGTATCATTAGTTTGCTGTTATCCACTCTGTCGTTCAGCCATGTTTCAGCAAATGCTAGTATATCAAAATTATATGATTCTGCTGTAATTAAATATATCTTGGGAAGAATGCTCTGCACGTTATAGTGAATCAATGATACGTTATGTGAGAAGTCCAATGCATTTGGAAGTATGTCTGAAATCGATGTACTTTCTGACGTGTCACTGTCTGTCGAAATGCTAGCCGTGCTAGCTGATGAAGGGGGAACATTCTCTGGACCTGGGTTAGGATGAATATCGCCCGAATTCATCAATATAATAGCACACCAGGACACACATGTCACAACAATAAGTACAGTGATCAAGTATCTGGAATGAACACAATTATCTCTCCAAGCTTTACCATGACTGGGTATTGTTCTCCTCCTAATGCTTTTCGGTTTGGAACAATGTTTGATGTGCGAATAGATGCAAAATGTATAACAAGTTTGCCAGTACAAGTATAGCATAAATAAAGCGTGATGCAAAATCGTGTATGATGATCTGTAATGATAACGTGACATGACGACAATGTCAATACGTCTATGTTTCATGTCATTGAAAATATCAAATGTAGGAAGCTAGTCATCGTGTCACTACCATAAGATCTGAATTCCCAGTATGTGTGTACACTGTCCTTGATTGACAGGTGGTCCCCCCTGACAAATGCATATTGGAAAAATAAAAAAATATACTAAACGACAAAATATGTGTGAAAATAAAAAATACTAACTATTGGAGGCAGTTTATGTAATAAGTCGTTTGATTGAATGGGATGTGTCTTATAAACATTGCAAACACTTTGGACACACATTCTTCCGCTCGAGAATGCAGTCAGATGGGTGTTCAGAGTACCTGACCAACGATGAATAGTTGCTACAATACCTAATCATAATCATAGACTACACAGCTCAAAGTGTTCAAGTTATTTGATATATTATGAAATATGGCGCAGCAAACGCGTCTTCATGAGCTGCATTTGGTGGTCCCGGAAGTTCGGAACATATTTATGTGGTTTTTGCGAAGAATCGATTTCCGTGTCAGTAAACACAGAAATAGATTCTTCGCAAAAACGACAGAAGTTTGGGCCAAAGTACCGATACCACCAAATAAAGCTTAACAAGACGCGTTTCCCGCAAACATAATCGTATCCTCAGCATGAAATGGGTTACTGCATGATTGCCCCATGAGTCGCACGTTCGCGACGTCTGTGGAACATCAAAGGGCGTGTTGACCAATCAGTAACATTTCAAAACATAGCCTAAAGGAGTGGTAACAACGCATTTCTCGTGCTGAATGATGTCATACAATAAGCACCTGTTAGTTGACACGGCTTAGTGTTATCGATTTTTTTTTTGCACAAAGCAACACACAACTCTCGTCTGTGTAATATCACAGGTTGAAGTAACGGACCGAGGTCTATAAATACATTAAATATGCCTAAAAGCTTCAATGAATGAAGAAAACAATATTTTTTTTCTTTTACACCCTCCATATAAAAAATCTTTTTTTTTTCTTCATTCATTGATCGGATTTGGAATTCATATCCCCTGGCACGGATATTGCACGGTTCGGATAAGCAACACGGAAGGTCGTATGTCGCCGGACTTCCGTGCAATAGGGGGGTCGCACTGTATGCATATTAACATGATAATGATGGTTACCTGATTAAAGGTATTACATTTGCTAACATACTAATAATAATCCTTTCATGGACTTTGAATGTCGTTGTTTGAATAAACTTACAGAAATCACAAATCAACTAATTACATGATGATTACGACGTCCGACGATTTGTTTTTGATTTTTTTTCTTTGTTTTCTTTTTTCTTCTTTTTTCTCTATTTTTTTAAATATTTTGTTGGGATCCACGAGAGACCCGCGTTATAATGGAGATCACGCTATACGCGATCGCGTTATAATGGAGCTGCAGTGTATACACACACGAAGAACGATCTGAGCATGCACATTCTACGCGATACAAGGTTGGCATACCAAAACGTGTAATGCGTTAAAACCCGTGGAAACGTGTTATATGTATAACACGGTTTCATCTGTACGGTGCTGTGTACATGTAGAAGCGTGTAACCGTTCGTCAAAGAAAGCGTTAAAACGTTTAAACGGTTTACCTTAGCGTTGTATACGTTTACAACCGTTGTATACGTTTACAACCGTTGTACACGGATTACACGCTTTTGAAACTCAATGCGTTGTTTACAACCGTTGTATACGTTTACAACCGTTGTGCACGGATTACACGCTTTTGAAACTCAATGCGTTGTTTACAACCGCTGTATTCGTTTACAACCGTTGTTGCATGCGCAAGAGTGGGGAAACGCAACGCATGGCCGAAAACGTATTACACGTAGACGACACACTGTTTGAAACGCAACTAACGGAAACTCCACGGATACACAACGCACAACACTTTGTACACGTATAAACCCGGAACATTTTGACAGAAACGACTGTACCGTACATTTGTTGATTATGGGCTTTCGAATTGTACATAGATTATTTTAAACGGTGCTGTGATAAGTGGAAGTGAGTCGTCTCTTATAATTATATATCGAATGGCAACTGTGAATGTATATTTTATAACTGCTATGTATGTTATGTTGTACAGTTGATGAGACGTAAATACAGAAATAAACTATAAACTATGCCAGGTTGTACTATCTGGAGACATATTTTTTGTCCGTTCTTTAGATTTGACATTTTTCTGGCAAACTAAAAATTCTTTCAACACTACCCTAAATACTAATTGGCATTATTATACATCTATATCAAATGTGTTTTTCACACTGCTATCAAGGGTGGGGGGGGGGGGGGGGGGGCGCGAGGGGGGGGGAGGTACCGTAATTTTGGTTTTTCTTAAAATGTTAACATAAACAACTATTTATTCTCTCTATATATGTTTACGTGAAATAATCATACTTTATAATTTATCGATAGCTATATTTTTTTCAAGTGAAGCATTTAATTGCAATAAATAATTTAAATCGGTCCTGTCAAAATAGCCTGTTACCACCGCGAGTCACTATCAGTAAAATAAGATTACTAAATGATTATAGCTGTATAGCGGGCACTCGTAATTTTTAAAACTGGTGAAATGGTTGCACAATTATACTCGTATTTAATTTCTATACAGAACATATTTATGCCTACTAGATGGGACGACAACTTTAATATATCTTATCACATCTTTGACACATTTCCGGGTGTTGTTTCTGTATTAACACAACTCGTGTGCAAGGTATGTACACGAGGGTGTGACAGCAATGCGACAGAAGTCCCGCCCCTCCGTAGTATAGTAGTATTGATTTGTAAAAAGTATTAACATAATAGCTCGCGCTGCATGTCGTTTGCTATTTGGATACGAGTAAAATTTACACACGTTTTGAATTTGCAGCATAACAAAATATTGGAATATCTACTTGAAATTGAGATAAGCAAGTCTTCCATTATATTCATCGATAATTATATGACTATGTATAGTAATAATAATAATACTAGTTTTTTGCCGCCGCCACCGAAGAGTGAGGGGGGCACATAGTGTTACCGGCGTCCGTACGTGCCGTCCCGTCCGTCCGTCCCGAAACCTTAACGCTCGGGTAACTGTCTTATATTTTCTGTTTCCTTGCATGGTGCTGATTGATATTTCACACACCCATTGCTCTGGTGGTCTGCTTTCATGCTGTGACAAATCCACGCTTCTCTGGCACTCTGTGTTTTCAAATGTGCATCATTTTCTTTGGCTGCCAACGGGTGACATTCGTGTGCCGACATGCCACATTTCTAGTTTTGTCACGTGTTATGTTTTACCTCCAGGTGGGCGGGCGGCGGACAGAAAAACAGCAGAGTTTGTGTACACTACTCTACGGAGCCCCGCAGGGGACATGTATTTTTAGCTCACCTGAGCGAAGCTCATGTGAGCTATTGTTACCGCAATGTGTCCGTTGTCAGTCGTCGTTCGTCGTCGTCGTCGTCCGTGAACATTTTCAAACGTCTTCTCCTCGGTAACCATTGGGCATATAGTCACCAAACTTCATGGTCATGGTCCTTAGGTATTTTATTTTTGACCGAATATGGTCATGTCATATATCAAATCGAATGTATCGACGAGGCGATCACTCTGGTGCATTTATTGTCGAAATTGGACGGTCATGTCATCCAGGATGGCCGCCGAAAGGTCAAAAGGTCGTTTTTTATTAGAGATTTCAAAATTCTTCTTCTCATGAACCGCTTGGCCCATGGTAGCCAAACTTAACAGTTATAGTCATGTGTGAAGCCTTTTCAGATTTGTTAAAACGGAGGTCGTCGCTAATCCAAGATGGTCGCCTTCTAAAAATCGCACGAATTCCTAAAAAATATTCTTCTCATGAACCGCCAGCCGGATTTCGACGAAACTTGGTAGGAATGATCGATGTAGAATGCTCTTTCAAAGGTGTTAAAATGGTGACCCCGAGGTCAAAAATTGGCGTGGCCCGTGGGGTCAAATTTTATTTCTGACCGAATATGCGCGTCATATATCAAATTGAAGGTATCGATGAGGCAATTGCTTTTTTAAAACACATATGAACTCAATGTCACATTCTCCTCTGGTGTTAATGGAGTCAGGTGAGCGAATTAGGGCCATCATGGCCCTCTTGCTTATTAATTCTTTCCCACGAAATAACAATTCGTTTCCTCGAATTAACAATTCGTTTGCCACGATATAACAATTCGTTCCCTCGAATTAACAATTCGTTTCCACGAAATGACAATTCGTTCACTCAATTTAACAATTCGTTCCCTCGAATTAACAATTCGTTCCCACCAATTAACACTTCGTTCCCGTGGGAACGAATTGTTATTTCGTGGAAACGAATTGTTAAGTTGAGGGAACGAATTGTCATTTCGTGGGAACGAATTAGTAAAAAACAGAATACTACTTCTCTAACACATTTCAGTCAATCGATGTAAAACTATACACACGTCTTCAATTGAAGATGTGCTCCTTGGTGTTTTTGTGCCGAAACTGTTTTTAACAAAAATATCACGTTTTTTTTTAATTTAACCATTTCTTCTACATTTGTGTATGCTATTCTATATACATGATATAGGGTACATAGTCTGTGTACACTACATATTGATGACAGTCTGAGCATTCGGTACATTTAGATATGTGAACTGATCAGGGACTACACTGGTTTACATATTGATGATAGTCTGATCAGCCTAGGTACATGTAGATATGTGAACTGATCAGGGACTACACTGGTTTACATATGAATGTTAGCCTGATCATCCTAGGTACATGTAGATATACGTGTAGAGCATGGAATACACTGGTCTACATATTGGTGCTAGTCTGATCAGCCTAGTTACACGTATATATGTGAACTGATCAGGGACTACACTGATCTACAAATGTGTGCTAGTCTGATCAGCCCATGTGCATGTAGATATATATGTTGATCAGGGACTACACTGGTCTACAGATGGGTGATATTCTGATCAATATAGTTGCATGTACAGTGAAACCTCTCTAAACCGGACACACATGGTGTCCGGCTTAGAGAGGTTTCACTGTGGGGAGGTCCCCAGAGTGTCCGGCTTAGATAGTTTTCACTGTATGGAGGTCCCCAGGGTGTGCGGCTTAGAGAGGTTTCTGTAGACGATCATTTGATCATTCTGAGCCATAGTTGTGTGCTATGAGATCACAAACAAACATTATCACCTGAGATAAATGGCCAAGAAACTCATCAAAATAAGATCACAGGTGTTTTAGTGCAGGGGCAATTGGTAACAATCCGGCACCTCGTGTTAATGTTTGTTTCTCGGTGGATTCGTAGTCTTTGGGTTCTCAGCTTTCCGAAAAATCCGGGTGCCATTTTTTAAATCCACTTTCAAGGTCATTTAAAGGTCATTCAAAGGTCACCGTGACCATATCTCCCCTTGGTGTCATATACTGCTCTACTATCTGGAAATAATCACTTATAAAGATCGTAATATGATCTTAATGTATACCACTATAGATAAAGACATGTTTTAACAATAATACTTGGCGAGTATTCGTTGATAAAAGGTCAAGTTCAAGGTCATATCCGGTATTATAAAGTAAAACATTGCCTATCATATGCCATAATGAACACATTTTAATGATATTGGTGTCTATCATATAGTTCTCTATGACCACGGATCGATTCGTGAACTTTTCAGAGCCATTGAACATGTTGAAGTTGAAGGTTATACGCTAGGGCTCAAGGTCAAGGTCATTGTGAACCGCCAACATCGGGTACACATCGGGTACCAGGACACAAGGTGATACACCGGGAAATACGTAGACATACCGGAAAATAAGTAGACACATCGAATACGTAGACATACCGGGAAATAAGTAGATACACCGGGTACTGAGACACAAGGAGATACACCGGGAAATACGTAGACATACCGGGAAATAAGTAGACACATCGAATACGTAGACATACCGGGAAATAAGTAGATACACCGAGTACCGGGACACAATGAGATACATCGAGAAATACGTAGACATACCGGGAAATAAGTAGACACATCGGGTACCGGGACACAAGGAGATACACCGGGAAATACGTAGACATACCGGGAAATAAGTAGACACACCGGGTACCGGGACACAATGAGATACACCGGGAAATACGTAGACATATCGGGAAATAAGTAGACACACCAGGTACCGGAACACAATGAGACACACTGGCAATATGTAGACATACCGGGAAAAGAGATATACCTGGAAATAAGTAGGCATACGGGGACATAAGGATACAGACCGGGAAACAAGTAGGCATACCGGGAAAGAAAGAGACATACCGGGAAATAAGTGGACACATTGGGAAATAAGGAAACACTCCGTGGAATAAGGAGACACATACATGTAGCAGGAAAATAGACATATCTGGAAATGAGGAGACACAGTAACATATCTGGAGACACACAGGAAATAAGAAGACGCATCGGGTACCGGGACACAATGAGACACACCGGGAAATAAGTAGACATACCGGGAAATATGTAGAAATGCCGGGAAATAGGTAGACATACCGAGAAATATGTGGACATACCGGGAAATATGTAGACAAGCCGGGAAATATGTAGACACAGTGGGAAATATGTAGACATACCGGGAAATATGTAGACACACCGGGAAATATGTTGACATACCGGGAAATATGTAGACACACCGGGTAATATGTAAACATACGTGGAAATGTGTAGACACGCCGGCAAATATGTATACATACCGGGTACCGGGACACAAGTAGACGCACCGGGAATATGTAGATATGCCTGGAAATATGTAGAAATGCCGAGAAAAAAAGAGACACTCCGGGAAAAAGAGACATACCGAAAAATATGTAGACACACCGGGAAATATGTAGACATACCGGGAAATATGTAGACACGCCGGGTAATATGTAAACATACCGGGAAATGTGTAGACACGCCGGAAAATATGTAGATACGCCGGGAATAATGTATACATACCGGGAAATATGTAGACACGCCGGGAAATATGTAGACCTATTTCCCGGTATGTCTACATGTTTGCCACTGTCTCTACTTATTTCCCGATATCTCTACATGTTTCCCACTGTATATACTTATTTCCCGGTATGTCTACATGTTTCCCAGTATATCTACTTATTTCCCGGTATGTCTACGTATTTGCCGGCGTGTCTCCTTGTGTCCCGGTACCCGGTGTGTCTACTTATTTCCCGGTATGTCTACATATTTTCCGGTGTGTCTACTTATTTCCCGGTATGTCTACATACTTCCCGGTGTATCTCATTGTGTCCCGGTACCTGGTGTGTCTACTTATTTACAGGTATGTCTACGTATTTCCCGGTGTGTCTCCATATTTTCCGGTATGCCTACATATTTCCTGATGTATCTCCTTTTTAACAAGTATGTCTACACATCTCCCGGCTAGTCTACTTATTTCCCGGTATGTCTACGTATTTTCCGGTGTGTCTCCTTGTGTCCCGGTACCCGGTGTGTCTACTTATTTCCCGGTATGTCTACATGTTTTCCGGTATGTCTACATATTTCCTGGTGTATCTCCTTTTTACCAAGTATGTCTACACATCTCCCGGTATCTCTACATATGTCATGGTGTATCTCCTTTTTACCAAGTATGTCTACACATCTCCCTGCTTGTCTACATATTTCCCGGTATGTCTACTTATTTCCCGGTACGTCTACATATTACCCGGCTTGTCTACATATTTCCCGGTATGTCTACTTATTTCCTGATGTATCTAATTACTTCCCGGTGTGTCTCCCTATTTCCCGGTATGTCTCATCAAAATCCGTTGCATATTAAGTAAAATATCAAATAATACTTACTTTGCAGTGGGCAAACTATTGTTTTTGTTATAACCACGTGATCATGCACCTTGTTTATGGACCTATTGTGTTTCTTAAACGCAAGACAGATGCTTCAATGACTGAACGGCGAGCAGTGCAGATCCTGATCAGACTGCGTAGTCTGCTCTGGATCGACACTGGTCGCAAACACCATAATAGTACATTTTCCACTCTACCAGACCTATGAATTGTCTATAGTACAAGCTTTGTTGGTGGCTTTACATTCACACGGGTGTCTTGAAACAATTCAGCTTGGTTGTCCTCTTGACGACCTTGGGCAACTTTTTTAATATGCAAATTAGTTGCCGCCATTACCGGAAAACCTATTTCCTGTCATAGGTCAATAACTATTCACTATAAATTCACAAAAATGGTGTCTATACTTATTTTTTCAATGTCAAGGATTACGATTTCGGCATTTATAAAGTTGTTACATGCATACGCTTTCTCTTTATGGAAATTACTTGTCGCCATTACCAAAAAACCTTGTTTTTTAGATAGCCGTGCTACTATGTGAGATAATTTCTTAGAAATAGTTTCAATACATATGGGCCGCGCTCTGGAAAAACCAGCCTTAATTACACAATTTTTGATTTTCACTTTTTTACATTTTCTGATGCGGACACCGTTCAGAAACATTATTCTGAAAATAAAATGCAATTATGTGTAATAGTTTTTGTTTTATCTCACTTTTTGTAGCACCATGTGAATCACGCACGGAAAAAAACGTAACGTCATCGAGAAATGACGTTATTGAAACGGCGACGTTTGTACAATGCAACGCAACAGCCTACAGTAGAAATGAGTGTTCATAGACTCATTGACGGTGATTGCTGTAAACTGTATTTGCTGATAAGTTACACTAAATGTATCTACAAGTGTTAGTATGTATACTATCAAACATTCATCAGAATAAAACTATGATATGTACATGTAGTGAACAAAACAAACGCACAACTATCGAGATTTTAAATCTATAATTAACCGACCTGCGGCTTCGTAATTTGCCACCATCGCCATAATAGATTCATATACGTGTGTCGTCTGAAAGATACATTGTAATTATTTCATAATTGACATCATTTACAGTTAATTGTGACGTCATTTATTGATTTAGACAATACGTCACCAAAGACCAAAAAACTAAACGGCATTCCTGGTGTTGGAAATTGTAAATTATATGCACATCGTATCGGTGATTGAAACAAATGAATGACCAGAATTTGGATAGGCCTATGGCTGCACATATCAATGACTTCAGCGCCCGATGGGGTGTAGAGGGTAGTCGGACACCCCCGGGAATTTTTAAACAAAAGTAAAAATCGACTGTCCATTCCCCGACTCTCGGAATTAAACATACGTCTCAGAAAGCGGGAAGAACATTTTCCTGTGAAAATGGTACGCTGACCCCCACTCCCTCGACTGGCCACCACCGCCACTGCCGTGAAAATGTGGAGATGTAACATACATGGTGGTATAATTGTTACATGTCCCGATAAAAATACCGGCAGTATATTCTCTCATCGGGAATAATTAATTTGAAAATGAAATGTGCAATTTAGTTTTGTTGTGTTTCAGAAAAAGTACATTCAGCGCCTTTGTAAACAAAGAAACAGCCATGCTAAAAACAAGGGCGGATTCACGTAGGGGAAAACCCGGCGGACCCCCCCCCCCCCAACCCACCCCCACCCCCACCCCCCCTTAAAATTTGGCGACTAACTATATTTTTGCTCTAAAATGCGCCATAACGCAGCAAAATAGGGTGTAAATATCAAACATATTCCGGAGGGCATACCGCCGGACCCTGTCTCCCCAGCGCCACTTGGTCGACGAACAAACGGTGCTAGTTCGAAAGTATAGTAAACTATTTAAATTAAGAAGTCCCGCCCCACCACCCCCCACCCTAACCTGAAATCCTGGATCCGTCCCTGAAAAAGCACCGTGGCGTACGTACATGTATTTTGCATAACTGCACACTACAACAATCTGTCCCGATCACAACATTGATTTTGTTGGAATGACGCTCCACACCCTGCGACTATTGTTCGAAGCGGCTCATTTGAATTTAGACACGTTTAATGTGTGCATGTGCGTTTGCTTTATATTATTTACACGCCTCCGACTAGAACGGCCCTTTGATAACAAACAAAGCACGCAGACGTGCATTATTTAGTACAATGTAGAACAATGTAAGAAAATTAACAACAATCTGGCAAAGTCGGACTTATTAAATGTGTAAATGTTGGAGACCTGTGCATCTGTGCAGTCTGACCAGTGTCTGCAATGATTGCAAATATACTAGTAACATTACTATACATTCATATAACCATATTTACAAGTGTTAATTTTAAAGAATATTTACATTGTTATCAAACGGCAATCGTACGGCTGATTCAATGTGATATTTTTGAAAGTCGCTAAATATTACGTGACACCGTACACGTGGTAGAAGATACAGATATAAATCAGAAGACTACGTCCTTGGTGGCTACAATTATGTACTACAATTATCATGATTATTGTGTCGCAGTAAATATGCATGTGACACAATACCAACACACTAAATACTAAAACATGTTTGGCCCAGTGTCACCATGCTGCGATATACCAGGAGCGCGTATATTTTGGCACTACCAGTGATACGCTTAATTTTCTAAACTAGTCCTGGTGCGATGGCCGACTGATCAAGGGCTAAACTAGTCTTGGTGCGATGGCCGACTGATCAAGTTCTAAACTAGTCGTGGTGCGATGGCCGACTGATCAAGTTCTAAACTAGTCCTGGTGCGATGGCCGACTGAGCAAGGGCAAAACTAGTCTTGGTGCGATGGCCAACTGATCAAGTTCTAAACTAGTCCTGGTGCGATGGCCGACTGATCAAGGGCTAAACTAGTCTTGGTGCGATGGCCGACTGATCAAGTTCTAAACTAGTCGTGGTGCGATGGCCGACTGATCAAGTTCTAAACTAGTCACGGTGCGATGGCCGACTGATCGAGTGCTATACTAGTCCTGGTGCGATGGCCGACTGATCAAGGGCTAAACTAGTCTCGGTGCGATGGCCGACTGATCAAGGGCTAAACTATTCCTGGTGCGATGGTCGACTGATCAAGTTCTAAACTAGTCCTGGTGTGATGGCCGACTGATCAAGTGCTATACTCGGCATGGCCGACTGATCACGTGCTATACTGGGCATGGTGAGATGGCCAATTGATCAAGTGCTATCCTGGACATGGTGCAATGGGCGACTGATCAAGCGCTATACTAGTTATGGTGCGATGGCAGACTGATCAAGTGCTCTACTAGTCCTGGTGCGATGGCCGACTGATCAAGTGCTATACTCGGCATGGCCGACTGATCACGTGCTATACTGGGCATGGTGCAATGGGCGACTAATCAAGCGCTATACTACTTATGGTGCGATGGCAGACTGATCAAGTGCTCTACTAGTCCTGGTGCGATGACCGACTGATCAAGGGCTAAACTAGTCCTGGTGCGATGGCCGACTGATCAAGTTCTATACTAGTCCTGGTGCGATGGCCGACTGATCAAGGGCTACACTAGTCCTGGTGCGATGGCCGACTGATCAAGGGCTAAACTAGTCCTGGTGTGATGGCCGACTGACCAAGGGCTAAACTAGTCCTGGAGCGATGGCCGACTGATCTAGTTCTATACTAGGCATCTACCGTGTTGTACGATGTGTTCACCCAATCCAGGTGCACCCTGAGAGTTTTCGTGAAGGCGAAGTCCGCACTTACGACATTTTAGTCGTACGCAGTTTAGTGAAACGGGCGTCTGTCCACAATAATCTTTTTTGACGTTGACGTCATTGATGTTGATGTCTAACGCCATACAATACCAACAAATTTGTTGAAATATGGCAAACATTAAACAAAAATAGGATTTAAAATAATATTGTTCATTTTTAAATAGACGTGTTTTGGAATTACAAGGAATAAAGGACACTTTTTTTTTTAATTTATGGGAGATAATATCGTAGTTCAACCAGTAGAGTTGGATTTCTACAAGTTTACCCTTGCACATTCTGTACAAAAATAGTTTATTCCTATACTATACGTCTGCTTAGTTGCGAATAGTAACTCTTGCAAGTACTCCCGTACCTACATATACCAGGAACCCATCCTTCCAACGTTTCGGCACAGGTCTTTATCAGGGATTTGCAGTAACCAGGGGGCCGTTTTCACTAAACTTCTTACGACTAAAATGTTCGTAATTGAAAAATTATGATAGTCTGTAAATTTCACATTAACAATGTTTTCTTGCAAATAATTAATGGATTTGCATATGCAGCCTATGCTCAATAAATGTAAATCCATCAATTGAAATTTACAGACGATCTTAAATTTGCACTTACGAACATTTTAGTCCTAATAAGTTTAGTGAAACGCACCCCAGGAACACACTCTTCCAACTTTTCGGCACATACCTTTATCAATGATTTGCAGTAACCAGTAACCCACTCTTCCAACGTTTCGGTACAATGCCTTTGTCAAGGAATTAGTTTTTACGGCAGATTTGTTCAACAGATCGTATGAATGCGCAAATCTTACTGCCGAGACGGTACGGGAGTTGCTGTTCACAACTCACTTCTGCTGAGAAATATGGTACTCGCTTGATAAAAATTACTTAATCGACCAGGTCGTTGGACGGTATTGAATCAGCAAAACAGTCCTGTTGTTTAAAAGGCACTGGGTCTCAGATGTGCGCAGAAATAGAGAATAGCAGGCTAGTGTATTTTAATATCAAGTTTAGCAGGCAAAGCTAGGAAACGCGTAAGCCTAGGAATTCATACCGTTTCCGAGCCGAGCCTGATAAGCATGATGTCAAAAGACACTAGCCTGGTATTCTATTTATCAGGTAAGGTTTTATGCTCAAAACTGACCACAGATACCGTCGTTATCTATTGACAGAACGCGGACTTGTTTACGTTCTCTCAATATACTGACGTCATTCGGTAACGTCAGGACGTCATCCGACCAATGGAACGTCAGTCACTTCGCTGTAACCCGGATGTTTGTATCAGGTCAATACCGGATACAGCAATATGTTATCAGTCAGTATGGATTCGGTCAATACAGGGCAGGTTACGTGATAAAGTAATGAAGTACATTAGCTAAAGAAACAATTGTTGATTTTAATATTATATTTAGATGCGAGTTTACGAGTGTACCTAATAGTCGGCTGAAAACAACAACAACACACTATATTCAATACCTGATGTATCGTCTGATACTCGGTGCCTTTAATGTACTAACTATTCAGGGGCCCGTTTCACGAAACTTCGTACGACTAAGATATTCGTAAGTGTACATTTAGGATCGTCTGGAAATTTCAATTAATGGATTCACATTTATTGAGCATAGGCTGCATACAGCATATGCTCAATACATTTAAATCCAATAATTGTACAAGAAAACATTGTTACTGTGAAATTTACAGACTATCACAATTTCGCACTTACGTACATTTTAGTCATACGAAGTTTAGTGAAACGGGACCCATAGCCAGATGCTTATCAGGTTGCACGATTGCGCTACGACTAACTTACCAAAGTGCTACATGCACACATGCTAACAGCTTAATCAACCATTTTTGTCGTGGCGCGGCACAAAGGCTGTTGTCCATGCTTCTTCATTGAAATGATAAACGGAATGGTGCTTAACGGCCCACCAACATCGAAGTGATGAAGAAGCGTCGACAACAGACAACAGACTTTGTTCAGGAATTATCTCACCTTGCTTCTCCGTAATGTGTGAATGTGTTCTGTATGTTCCGTAATATGCATATACGTATTACTATAAAGACAACGGACACCTTTCATTTATTCAAACATTTATTGAATAATTATGCAAATATGTACATTTTGATACTCCGTAATGTTTTAATCGCTCCGTGGGTCTATCTACACATTAAAGGTACATGCTCATTCGGTAAGCAGAACATGTTCTTTATAGGAATTGAATACGTGTATAATTGTGTCACTATTCCACCAGTTCTACAGCTTACAAGTGCCCACTATACATAATATAGTGACTCGCGGTGGTATCAGGCTATTTTCATATGGAAATGAGGCATGGTAATTTTTAATTATTTATACTAATTAAATGCGTCACCTGAAAAAATAATATTTTCGACAGATTATAAAGATCATTGCACACCAAAAACTAAATAGAGAGAATAAATAGTAATGTCCGTTAACATTTTTAAGGAAACACGGTTATCGCCCCCGATATCAGTGTGGAAATTTATATCTGATATTAAAATGTATAATAATGCCAATAAATATGTGGGGTAATGGTGAATGAATGTTTTTGCCAGAATATGTCATATCTACAGAATATACAAATATATCTGTCTCTCTATATTATAACCTACTGAGTGGGCTTGTACCTTTAAGTATGAATAGTTACGGGGATGCATACACAATATGAGGGGTAATTACAGTAGGCGAAGCAAACTAGATACATGTACATGAAAATACAAGACTATCGAAAGTAGAACTGTGACATGGATGAGTTGAAGAGATCTGTAGCCGATTTCATCAAACTTGCCAAGTATATTTATCTATCAAAGTATACTTTGAGGGAGTAATCATTGATTTTTCCCAAAATGCATTATCTCATTAGAACTAACAACTGCATATATTTGATGATTAAAAGTATGCAGAATTATTATACTGAATTTATTACATTATCACAGCCAAACTGGCAAATGGCTGTGATAATGTAATAAATTCAGTATAATAACAATTAATAAATTTATCCTAAAATTGAAGTTTTCTCCCTCAAAGTATACTTTGCTAGAAAAGTATACTTTGCAATGTTGGTGAAATAGGCTACTGAAATAAACGTTCTGTGATATATGTGTTGCTTAACATTGAGCTTTGTGTGCTACGTTTGTTGATTTTGGCCAGTTATATTTAAATGTATTTGTTAGCATACACTTGTTATTATCATATTTGTATTAGAGTGAATATTTGCATTTAAGACATGTGTGTTCTTTAACCCGTTCAACCCTACATAACATTCTGCCAACACTCACAAACACTGTAGATCCAGATGAGCCGTATCATCAAGCTCTACAGCGTTTGTCAGTATTTTTCAGATTTTTGAACAATATTCCACGTATTATTAATGCACTAGTCTAAAAGCAAAAGTAGCATGAACCAGTCAATGCCAGTTATTTAGAGTTGAGAGGGTTAGTAATGGTGATCACACACTATCAGGTATTGTTATCACAGATAAATGACAGAAACCCACACAAAATAAGCACACAAATTAATGTTTTCTGTGAGCCAGTTAGAGATACTCTACAGTTCGCAAGTAAGGTCCCCAGGGTGTCCGGCTTAGAGAGGTTTCACTATAAATTAGGCAGTTGGTCATTCTGAGCCATATTTGTGTGCTATGCGATCACAAACAGACATTATCACCTGAGACAAATGACCAAGAAACTCATCAAAAATAACATCACGGTTGTTTTATTGGTGTCCGGTTTATAGGGGTTCCATTGTATATGGGCAGCGTGCTGGGAAAATATGTATGGTGACGCTTGCAACCGGCCGAGGCATAACTGCACGTTTCTGCTTTATAGGCAATATGTAATGCATTAGGCCCAGATCATCCTACGGATATGCGCAGTCTGTTCTAGCCTAAGCTGTTCGCCGTTCAGTCAATGTACCCAACAAGCATTCCAATCAAGCCGAGTGAATGTGCAAGAGAGCCGTAATACAAATAATGCTCGCAACGACCAGGGGCGTCCCTGCCATATCATATACAGTGAAACATATCGATACCGGACACCCTGGGAGGTCCCCAGGATGTCCACCTTAGAGAGGTTTCACTTTAAATCAGGCAGTTGATCATTTTCAGTGAAAGCTCTCTCAGCCGGACTCCCTGGGGGCCTCACAGGGTGTCTGGTTTAGAGAGGTTTCACTATTATTATATCACACCATGAGGAGAAAAGGTTAACGTGACATGGCAATTTTGAATATGCACCCTACTATGTACTAAGTATAAGCCAACACGGAAGAAAATATGTGAATATTGGTAATTATTTTCCAACTGAATGTCGAACATTGGACATGTCGCTTTATTAGAGTTAGCTGGGGCTACATTGATCATAAACTTTATAATACATGTTGTGTATTAATGATACCTTTCAGATGTGAACGTTATATGAACTGATATCAAATTCTACATCTACACGTCCATAAACTACCATTCTAATACAAAGTGTTGTTTTATTGTCTGTTCCAATGCCTCCCGTGTACATCTGCACCGTCATCGCGTCTAAACGGGATGGGAGGAGTTTCGTAGTCACGTGGTTGATCGCGAATCAGTATGCACGGACATGTTCCGTTGTAACTCCCTGGTTCATCTCCAGTAACCTGAGTAGCACAGGAACAAGCAGAGTCGCTGTTCGCGTCCAACTCGAGTTGGAACTCAAATAACCCACCACACGGTATTGGTTACTAGAGTAAGGTTCAACGGTAAAATTCTTCAACTCGAGTTGCTTGTTCCATTGGCACTCGTGTTACTCGATGTGGTTTACTATTTCACCTATAGTTTATGATGTGCAATCTCATTTTCAATGAGGAATGAAATCGCATAATTATGTGGCTGTGACTGGAGAAATGAGGATGATGGGGTTAGCGACCAGCGTAGATCCAGATCAGACTGTGCGGATGCACAGGCTGATCTGGATCTACGCTGGTCGTATCAGGATATGCGCAGTTCGCCATTCCATGCATGAAATACCCGTCATGCTTCTAACAAGCGGCATAGGTCAGTATCCGGCTACAGGATTATGATATTTGATCAGGAGCTATACTGTTCATAAATCACATACACACCGTGTCTCCAGTCACACAGACGGATATGTCCAAGTGATATACTGTGTAACCTCTCTAAACCGGACACGATGAAAATATAAGGGAAAATATTTCCCACGGAAGCCATAATTTTCTCTTGGTGTTCAACATTCTATATTCGAAATGAAGCTTTCGAATTTACAAGACTTCGACACATTAAATATTATTTTTTTCACTTGTATGTTCCTTATTGATACAGCTTGGACAGTTATATATCACCAAAAGGTCCGTAATAGCCACCATGGTCAGTGTTTGAATGAGCAGACAATATATTATTCAAAAGACCTGCTAATAAAACACAGTCAAGCGACGCGAAACGTTTTACAATAGGCCAATTTTCAGAAATACGCTTCTTAAATTGACACACAGTTATTTGTTTTCCAAACATATAGTATTCTCCCGAATGTAGCAATTGGCTTCTAGAAATCAAGAACTGTAAAGGGTCCAGGGGCCAGACAACTTCCCGGGGCTATGAAGCGACCCATGGACGCTTTATATACGTCGGTTGCTACTGTACTGTAAGTTGTGCAGGTCGTTGAGAGTAGACACCAGCAAGAGAGCGGAAACCAGAAAATGTGACGTATAGGTGACTCAAATGTTACTGTTTTCCGTTTTAAAACTACCAAATAGCACGAACTAAACGTGCTAATCCAGTCTATAGCTGCTGTCTTAGCTCTCGGTTGCTCTTGTCAGGGTCAATCGATCGTAATATAAGCAGAAACGACCGTTAAACATGAAAACATGAAAAGTTTGAAAACGAATTTTGAATCTGTCACTTGAATACAAATATTTACATCACTGAATGATGCTCTGTCCGAATATATACTGCTCGTTCCCTCACTTTAATTGCAAATACAATGTACAACGTATGTCAAAAATGAATAATGTTATATCAAGTGACATATTCAAAATTCACCCAGAAACGACCGTATGCGAGCTCAGTAAGTCCCATCATCTCGCTGTGTTTTCAAACATTCATGTGTAACGGTCGTTCCAGTTGTATCAGCGAGAAATGGACCCTGACAAGAGCAACCGATGGTGGAGACGACATCTATCATGTCTATAGACTGTATTGCCACGTTTGTTTCGTGATATTGTGTAGTTTCAAAGGAGAAAAGCTGTAAAAAATGAAGCACATACCTGCCACATTTTCCGCTGTCCGTTATCTTGCTGGTGCTTGATGATGTTCAAATAATAACTTAAGTAAAGTATATAGCAAGGAACATATGCGACTTCTAGACGTTATTTAATATGCCGCAATATGGCGCAATTGTAGACAGGGTATACCAGTATTCGTGCCCTTCCGGGAAATGAACCTCAAGCTATTACTGTTTAAAATGTTTACGACCTTACACGGCAAACTTGTGAAATTCCAAACAGGTGAGGTAATTTATGACCTGGGGTAGAATCAGAAATTCTTCAGTGAGCATATATCCACCGTACGGAAGGTACCTACCAAGTATCCTCCCTCCATCTCTGTAACCGTAAGTCGGATTGTTAATGTTAAGTTTCCGTTAAAGTTTTTTGGGTACCCAATATCTCTGCAACCGTAAGTAGGATTGGCTTCAAATGTCACATGCTTATTAGTCACTATCCATATTTTCATTCTGTGGCGAACCCATGCGGCCCATGTGCCCAAGGTCAACGTCACATGGCAGAAATTTGCGTTAATTTTGTTGTCAAGATTTTTTGTCTGTTGGTCCAGGCATCGTTGAGGGGTACATCCAGCAGTGTTACTGCTTTCTTGTCTTACTTATAGTTCAGATAGTGACGAAATACAACCACCATCTGCTTGGGAGGAAACACAAGCACCTTCACCACTGGTGACACCAGCTGTAGACGAGGCTGCGCACTTCAGCAGGTGTGTTCTGCAGCCACTCAAACATTACATACAGGAGCTGTAATAATTCTGGAAGGTGATAATATTTAAACTGGGGATCATATGAACAACATTGACAATACTGATAAATGGACCCAGAATAGTTTTACCGGCAAAACATTATGTGCAGGAACTTACTGCTGTTGTATTGACGATTAGCGAAGATGAGTGTTGGTAAATATATGAACGCTTTAAATATTACAAAAGGGTTGCTGTTAATAACGAACATTTCATCTGTAAAATAATTCACCAATGGCATTGCAACTGACTTATATACATGTTGCATCACTGAAAATCTTGTTCTAAAAGATCACCTATTTGAATGGAGGTCATGTTTAACAAACACAACTATTCATGAAATTATTAAAGAAGCGACAATAAGTTCATCGTGTCTTGAAACAATGTAAATCCAAATGTGGACAAGAAAAGGACAGTTTATTGAGTCAGAAATGTGTGGTACCTGTACAAGTTACAAGTACATCAGTTTCCACACCAGCTGTAAAACCTGTGAAATCTGAGCAACAGGGCGACCAGTTAAGGCTTCGGTTACAAGAAAGGGAAACATTAGCACAGACGAGAACGAAATCAAAACAACTCAAAAGAAAATTAGAGCGATCAGATAAAAGGTTTGGTGAAAAGAAATTGAAATTAGAAGGGTTATGTATTGAGAACACATGCCTGAAAGGTGAACTGATAACAAGTCAAGCGAAAGTTACTACAACAGAAATTAAGACAGGCTTCGATAAGGAATGCTAAACTGACTCGATCAATACAATACTGAACAAGAATTCCGCGGAATCAAATGTCTCGCCTTGTTCCGCCTTGACTGGGGCATTAACCTTGGGGCGCCGAGAATAGTCCTATATTCATGTACATATCATAGTAAAGGTATGTATAAAGTTTGATGACTGTAGCTGATAAGCTGTTAAAGTAATGACCGTAACACGAAAACCTAAAATTGAATGACGCCGCCGCCGCCGCCGCCGCCGCCGCCGCCGACGGCGACTCCGGAAAAGCTAAACCTTAGTCTCGCTTTCCGCTTTCGGGGGCTAGACAAAAAGTGCTGAGAGTAATTTAAAGCAAGAACTGATCAGGCAGACTTAATTCAAGATGTTCTTAATGAAACAGAAAATGTAGTTTCTGCAGCTAAAGAGAATTCTAGAGAGATGAAAGATGCAAATGAGACAATTGAGTATATGACTTCTATTTTTAATGATGTCCCAGAACTACAACTATTTGATGAAACTGTTCAGTGTATTATGAATCGGACTGATTTGAAAGTTCCTACGGAAAAGGTTGGTGGCGTAATGAAATAAGTTACAACATTGTGTGGTGAAAATGTTCATAGAAGTATTAAGTAATGCAAGTACAGTAAATCGAATTGCAGACAGTAAAAGTTGCTGTAGCAGGAACACAGATGTTGAAGGATAATGCACAAACAACACGGTACACTGACGAAACACGCAAATATGTTAAGTGTATGCAAACACACATAGTAAAGGACGAGGAATAGAAATCATATTTCCTAGGTCTACGCGAGATGGTAGATAAAAGTGGACAGAGCACCTTAAACTTCAACACTTTCAAAGACATACTGAATGATATTATTGATTACTGTCATGACAATGAGCTACACAATAACATGAATGTTGGATACAAATTGCTATCAAATATAAGAAACACTATATCGGATAGAGCATCCATTGAAAAACATTTCAACAACCTTTTGGAAGATTTTATAACTCAGATACATCCAGATGTGCAAAATAGCTGGCCAGATCTGTCCCATGCGAGACCACAGTGAAAGTGTTTGAAAATAATTGTTTGGATGGTAACGACATAGGGTCAGGTATAAAACCAGAGCTTCGACAACATTCTATCATAAAGATGACACCAGCATATTCTTGGAACATGGTCTCACTAATGACCTGGTAAAGGCAGTTTCACTGGATATCAATAAAATACTGTTCAGAGCTGGATTAAAAGCATTTTGTCTTATTTCCAAAACCATCACATGTCCACGATGGCGACTTCTGGAAGCTCATGGACACATATTGCAAATGAATAGACACTATAAACAATTAGTAGACTTCCTGCAGAAGGATGCAAACAATGTTGAAGATATTGAGAAATGTATCGAAGGTGAAGCAAGCCCCTCCAATACCCCAGTGGGAAATGATGCCTTTCAGTTAAACAGTGCATGTAACTTTGTTCAATATGTAATAGTTTTAACGTCATATAACGTAAGGCATTTTAACCGACTGCCAATGTCCTCAGTAATGAGGCTATCATATATCCAAGTTTAAGTGTCTAGCTTGAACGGTCTATGAGGAGTTAAAGGACATTACAGACCGTCGGACGGATAATCCCCGAGCTTTTTAATAATCCATTTTTACTTTTCAATGGGATAATTCACTTCTGACAAGATTCGTAAATTGTCAACAACGTCAACGGTAGCCTATTTCACCAAAATTGCAAAGTATACTTTTCTAGCAAAGTATACTTTGAGGGAGTAATCAGTTATTTTTCCCGAAATGCGTTATGTCATATAGAACTAACTACTGCATATATTTGATGATTAAAAGTATGCAGAATTATTATACTGAATGTATTACATTATCACAGCCATTAAATGGCTGTGATAATGTAATACATTCAGCATAGTAAAAAATAATAAATGTATTCTAAAATTGAAAATTTCTCCCTCAAAGTATTCTTTGCTAGAAAATTATACTTTGCAATGTTGGTGAAATAGGCTACTGGACTCTGCTTGACATTGTTTTGAAACGGTGAGCAAAGTGTTTATTGAACTGTCTATTGAACTGTCCACAACCAGCTAGACAGTTAGAAATGTGTATACATGTATATGCTGTAAACTTCGCAAGAAAAAGAGTGGGGTTAAAGGTACATGCCCACGCAGTAGGCACACACTGTTCTTTATAGGAATTAAGTAAGTGTATACTTGTATCACTAATCCACCAGTTCTAAAAATTACGAGTGCCCGCTATACAGATACAATCATTTTTGTAATTTTATTTGACTGAGTGACGCACGGTGGTATCAGGCTATTTTCATATGCAAATGAGGCATGATATTTTTTAATTAGTTATACTAATTAAATGCGTCACCTGAAAAAAAATATTTTCGACAGATTATATAGTATGAGCATTGCACATCAAAAAATAAATACAAAGAATAAATAGTAATGTCCATTAACATTTTAAGGACACATTTTACACTAACATTTTAATGTCGCCCCTGATATCAGTGTGTACATTTACATCTGATATAAAATGGATACTAATGCCAATCAATACATGGGGTAATGGTGAATGGATGTTTATTTTGCCCGAAAATGTCTCGGATATTCACTTATATTTGTTAAATCCCAATAAATCAAACATTTTGTGTGATTGGTTTAATGTTTTTAATTAGAAAATGCATTAAAGTATTTTCAATTTTTAAAAATGGTTGTTTGTTACCACCTATTATAGTATAAAGGCATTGAAGTTGAATACCCGCCGCTATATGGCACACCGGGTAGAACTAGCTTGTAGAGCGGGACATACAATTGTATTTCAGAAACTCCAGTGCCCGGATCGAGGTCCGAACCCCACCCCCCCGGCCGCCTGAGTGACAGTTGGAGGTCGTAACCTCTCGGCTACATTTCCAGTCTGTACCATATGGGTAGCAAAATAATTGTATCTGGATCGCTGATTGGCTCACAGTCATTGAACAGCGCTAGGCTTAATTTGCAATCCGTCATTTGTCAGTTCTGATCTATCTGGAGGTCGGTTATGTACAAAGGGTTTGCCAGTCTACTTAGATTAGCCCACGCGAGTTAACAGCGCTATCATTATTGTTCGTTCTCGCGGAATGAAAGTTTGGTAAGGAAAGTGTATATGTGTTGTTAAATTGTCAATTAGAGGATTTGTGGGGCTTTTATCAAATAGGAACAAGGCGGATCATTCCAGGATTTAGATCTAGTGGGGGCGTGGATTCTTCAATTGAAAATGAAACATACATTGTCGTCAACGTTCCTAGTTGCGAACAATACCTCTTGAAATCTACTCCCGTCTGGAATAGATTGCAAGAGTTACTGTTCGCAACTACAACGTTCCTAAAATGCAAAAAAAGTGTATGCACTTTTTCTCATTTCTCATCAAACGTATATGTTGTTACCACTCAATTGAACCGTCTCGAGTGGTAACAACATGCAGTTTGGGGGAGAAATACGAAAAGATATCGGCTCTTTCCAGATAAATAAGTGGGTTAACAACTTGACTCGGCAAATTTTAGAGAGGGCGTACGCTGGACACGCCCCCGCCTGGATCCGCCCATGAGTAACAAACATACTACATTATTAGCTAACAATAAACATATACATTCTACAATGTTAATATATTATACGTATACACAGCGTACACAGAGTGGGTATAACACGTCACGGGAATCTGCTATTTGGGGTACACATGATGCATGTACTGGATAACTTTCACAGTGACCTAGTGTACAAGGATCCACGTCGCAACTGGAAGGTGGAAGGTTCGATCTGATGCTGATATGGCTGCTTGGTGAATCGCCTAGGTAGATAAGCAACTGGCATCGATTGTCTACTTGCAGTGGCGTATTCAGGGAGGGGCCCCCTTCGGCGAAATCCTGGATCCGCCACTGACCTGACACAGAAGATAGGATTAGGTAGACTACTGTGATCGAGACTCATTAATTATGTCTCAGTTGTCTAACTTTAAGTTATCATAGAGGTCTAGCTGTTAGTGGGACGTTAAACCCATTCACTTTCACTTTTTCTACTGTTTATTATTTGTATTTCAATTAAAAATCATCATTCCCATTTAGCTATTATAGAGTGGATTATCTTCCTTGGCTTCCTAGTATAAGTTAATTGCGGTACACTCCCTTTATTTCATATACAAATATTCCATTTTGCATCAAAACATTAAAATGGGCCCTGGTTTAGCAAAGAAATGACAGATATTATGTAAGTACAGTACAAACATCGTTATTATGATGTGTATAGCTTTATTTATTAACAAATATAGTAATTACATGAATATTTATGTAGATTTGGGTAAATCATGCCACCCGATTCAAAGTGCATGATCACGTGGTTGCATGCACCTTGAATCCTATCCTCTGTGTCAGGCATCAGGCAGGTAAACACGTGACCTTGGGATTTGGCACTATGGTAAAACTACGTGTTATACATACTGAATACTCCAATGATGTGCGATGAATCAAGAAACTGATAAAAGTGTGTAACAACTAACTAACATCATGGAAGCATAACTAGCACGTGTAAACTCGGTACAACACCCCCAAACTGTAATCAGTCATGGTGTCAACCAAGTGCATGGATTCAGTCACAAAATTCAGTGTTAGCAATTAGCCGCGTACACGATCCCCATATGTGTTAAAACAAGTACTTTGTATAGCCACTGCCACTTATTGTCATGACAACCATGTTGTATCCGTTATCATTGATATAACATAGGTAATACATTATATCATGTTACAGAACACGGATTTAGATTACCCTGAATTAAACTACTGCTAACGTTCGTGGGCAGTATACTTTCATGGGCATCACCGGCATTTTGAAAGAGGGAGTTCTACTTTCACCTGTGTAGCAACCGAACAAGGTCAAAGGGTTGCCGTGGGTCTTGCATATTTCGGTTACTTCACAGGTGACACAGCCCCGGAAAGTTTTTCCAGAAGCTAAATGCTGCATTATGGTATGTTTGGACAACTAGTTCCTGTGTAGAGAGTTTTTGGTCAATTTAAGAAGCATATTTATGAAAAATGGCGTATTGCAATAAGTTTTGCGTCGCTTCGCTGTGTTCTGTTCGTAGCACATTTGAATACTATAAATTTGTTGATTAAAAGTATACATAATTATTATACTGAATGTATTACATTATCACAGTCTTCGAAAAGCATTTGATACGGTTGAACATACATACCTTTTAAAAGTAATGGAATATTTCAATTTTGGCACCGATCTACTGAATTGGATAAAACTGTTTTACTCTGATGCAAAAAGTTGTCTAACAAATAATGGGTACTTATCAGATTTCTTTTAAATAAATAGAGGTGTACGCCAGGGTTGTCCGTTATCACCGTATCTCTTTAGTATGGCCATTGAAATATTATCAAAATCTATCATCAACGATGCAGATATAACTGGAGTCAAAATCGGTGATATAGAGCTAAAAAATACAATGTTTGCTAATGATGCAACTTTTATGACAAACGGTACGCAAATATCCTTTAAAAAGTTAATATACATAATATATGAGTTCAGTAAGATTTGCGGCCTCAAACTTAACATAAAAGAATCTACAGTAATGACAGTAGGTGCTTAAAACATACAGATATCATATTCTGCCCCAACACAAATTTTACTTGGACCTCACACAGTGCAAAAACCTTAGGCATCACATTCCTGAACGATAGTAGTGCTACTCATGAACATAACGTTTTACTAAAAATATTAGAATTTCAAAAGTGTCTTGACCGATGGAAACGCAGAAAGTTAAGCTTACTTGGAAAAAATACGGTTATAAAGACGTTTGCCGTCCCAAAATTGATATATCCATTGACAGTTTTACATGATCCACCAGAAAATATGATAAAACGAATTAGAACTAAGTTATTTCAATTGTTATGGGACAACAAGCCTGATAAAGTTAAACGAAATACAATAATTCAATCTTATGAAAAAGGTGGACTAAAATTGCTAGACATAGATAGTTTTATAACTTCTGTAAGAGCTTCATGGGTGAAAAGAATATGCGATTCAACCAACATATGGAAATGGAAAGAAATTTATGAAAAAAATCTTGAAAGATATGGTGGGATTTTTATCTTTGAATGCAACTTGAAACCAGAAGACACAAAATACATAGATGAACACAACACGTTTTTAAATAATGTTTTGAAATCTTGGGCAAATATAAACTATTCCCCTCAAACAGTTACAGTATCTAAAGAAATTATTTGGAATAACTCTAATATAAAACATCAAAACAAACCTATATTTCATAGGAACTGGTAGGATAAGGGCATTAAGTACATTGAACATTTATACGATTATAGAATAAATACTTTTTTAAGATTCGCTGATCTTGCAGAAATGTTCAATATAAGAAATGATGATTTTATGAAATATCAAAGTATATTAAATAGTATAAGTTGACTGTGGAAAGATACAGTCAAAACAGAACACATCAACGCGATACAACCTTCAGAAACACTTAAATCAAAATTACAGAAAAGCAATACGTTAATAAAATACTATACACGATGCAAACAAACACAAAAATAATGAAAGATATAAAAGCTGAGCAAAAATGGATACATGAATTTCCGGATACTAACCTAAATTGGAAACAAATTTACACGTTACATTTCAACTATACTATAGATTCCGTATTGCGTAATTTCCAATACAGATACTTAATGAGACTTATTGGAACAAACAAATTACGCTATCACTGTAACTTAATTAATAGCAGTTTGTGCGATTTTTGTTCTGTATGTTGAAAGTATAAAACATTTGTTTTGGGAATGTCCCCATGTACAACATTTGTGGTCACAGCTGCGGACATATTTAATTGAACAAGATTTAACATATGTCGTAAAATTTCCAAAGTATTTCTATAGGAATAAATGACAGCACAAAAGGCACACCAATTTAATTTTATAATCATATTAGCCAAATATTTCATTGTTAAATATAAATATGAAAATAATATATAACTTTCGGTCAATTTCTAAATTATTTAAGACATAGGATATACATAGAGGAGATTATAGCAACAACAAAAGACAAACGGGAACAACATATTATTAAATGGGGCAAGATTCAGACATAGTTATACTTGTACGCACTGTAGACAGGTGTCAATCACACAAGCTACACAAAAGTAACGAATATCAATCTAGTCTAGCACATATGAACACATAGGGACATAGTCCACTTTTCACTTTGTTGCTATCCTTCTATATTACTCCGACAACTTTCCTATTTCTATCTTTTCTCCCTTACTATTTTTCTGCTAAAAACCTTACTTTCGAATACATTGAGTACATGTGTAATGCGATCACGTAAGCCATACATTGTTAGTCAATATTGTATGTATAAATGTGCATGTTGTATTTAAAAGTGACATAAAAATATTTAAATATAAAAAAATGGCTGTGATAATGTAATAAATTCAGTGTAATAAAAATTAATAAATTTATCCTTCAATTGGAAATTTCTCCCTCAAAGTATACTTTGCTAGATACGTATACTTTGCAATGTTGGTGAAATATGCTACAGATCACACGGGCTAGCGGCATCCGATCATGCATCTGACAGCATGCTAGATAACTACAATGACCCAATTGTTTTTCTCCAATATGCCAGAGCGCCAATACGGCTGCTCAGTCATGCACTGAAAATGATTATCGCGGACCTCATTTATATAAACATAATCCTGTTGGCTTCAAACCTGGGTTCGTACGAAGCCAACGACCTGTCGACGTCCTTGACTTTCAGATATGTCTGCCAAGTTACGAATTCGGTATGATAACAGAAGCACTGGTTAGGAGTAAGGTAGACAGGATGAGTATTCTAAGATTCCACACGCGTACACACACACATTTGGATTGCCCTGTTGGACTTTAATATCATTGTGTGACATCGCGTATCGAATAGGTACGGAGCCCCGCAGGGGAAATGTATTTTTTTTTATTATTTTATTAATTCGTTCCCACGAAATAACAATTCGTTCCCTCAATTTAACAATTCGTTCCCTCGAATTAACAATTCGTTCCCACGAAATGACAATTCGTTCCCTCAATTTAACAAGTTGTTCCTTCAAATTAACAATTCGTTGCCACGAAATGACAATTCGTTCGCTCAATTTAACAATTCGTTCCCTCAAATTAACAATTCGTTCTCACGATAAAATGAATTGTTATTTCGTGTGAATGAATTGTTAGATTGAGAGAACGAATTATGGATATGAATTCATATAAGCTATTAGCTTGTTTTCAAATCCATGTATAATTCACATGTAATGATGTACCATGTATTGTATGAAATAAATATTGCTTAAACTAATTCGTGGGAACGAATTGGTAATTCGTGGGAACTAATTGTTGCATTGAGGGAACGAATTGTTATTTCGTGGGAACGAATTAATAAAAAAATAATTCTACGTCCCCTGCGCGTCTCCGTCAATAGGTGATAGCACCCATTTGTTTTGTTGGACTATGTGTACAATTGGCGTTTATGTTGAATTGGTGATGCAACTCATTAGAAAGAGCGATATGATTGAATAAGAAAGGCAGGGATTCCGCTGGCCATCGCCACTTTCTCAATTGGCGATAAAAATAAACAATTGGCGATAAAAAATTACAATTTTCGAAAACAAAAAAAAAAGATTTTTCTTTTTTTGAAGTGGCGATTTTTTTATTTTCCCCAGCGGAATCCATGGAAAGGGTATTACATATATCACCAATTCAAATGAGTGACAACACCTATTCATGTGGGTGATATTACCCTTTTCAATGCGTAATATCACTTATTTTGATTCGGTGATATCACAAAAATGAATTGTATCACCTAATCTACATAATTGTATCATCTATTTATTTTGACTTGGTGATATCACGCATCAGAATACATGATATCACCCATTCGAATAGGTAATATCACGAAGTGGTATTAAAGTCCAAAACGACGACCCATACACATACAACTGAACTACACTATAATGGAGCATACATGTATATTGTATTGAATCGCAATCATAGAGAATATTTGCATGGGTTACACTGTGCAAAAAAACATCAAACCGTATACCAATCTTTAGAAATACAGTGGTACCTCTGTAAACCGGACACCAATACAATATATGTCCCAGAATGGGTATATGCCTGATTTACAGCGTTGTGCAATTTATTGATACACTCTCAAAAGTAGAAAAGAATGTTCATATATATCAAATGTGTAGAACTTTTATTAACATGATGTTCCATCGTGAATGTTTGAATAGCGGAAATAATACACCCATCGTGCATGTTTGAATAGCGGAAATAATACACCTATCGTGCATGTTTGAATAGCGATAATAATACACCCATGATCGTACATGTTTGAATTGCGGAAATAATACACTCGTGTCCGTCAGCGTCCGTGAAAACAACTCGTTCGCTACGCTCACGCGTTGTTTACACTGACGCTGATGGACATGAATGTATTATTTCCCGCTATTCAAACTGTACGATGGAGTATCCTTTATTTACACTGAAGATTTGTTGAAGGTCCCAAATGAAAACAAATGGAAAACTAAGTGAACTCCATTGTTTTGTACAACGACATGCTGAGCACGATTATCGTTTTTTCTTTTACATGAACACGATATTTTCGTTTAAATACCAGTCTTTCAAGTACTTAAACGCGTGTCGTATTTTTCAACGCATAGTTTTGATATATTTGTGTAAAGCATGGGCTTTTTATTTGGTGTCCCATTTGTCATTTTGTCATACTTTATAAAAGTAAATAGTATGCAATCTGGTACTGGTATAAACCCACCAGGTGCGCTTGTGTTTCCATAAATGATATCAACTACCTCTCTATATGTTTTTTTTAAAGTTGCTTATCGTCTTTTGACGTCATTTCCAAAGACATTACTCAACGTTAATTTCGGTGAAATTGAGCTGTAGTACGGAGCGGTATATATTAGGAAACATATTGCAGTGGAACCCCTCCAAACCGAACACTCGGGAAAGTATTGATATTTACCTTAGATGTGTTTCGCTGTTATGTATCTCTGATTACAATGACTTTTCATTATTGCCAAACACTAGAGAGTGTCATGAAGTGGTCACATGTCTGATTTACAGTGGAGCCTCTCCCCCCTCCAAACCGAACACTCGGGAAAGTATTGATATTTACCTTAGATGTGTTTCGCTGTTATGTATCTCTGATTACAATGACCTTTCATTATTGCCAAACACTAGAGAGTGTCATGAAGTGGTCACATGTCTGATTTACAGTGGAACATCTCCAAACTGGACACCAGGGTGTCCGGTTTGGAGAGGTTCCACTGTATTAACATTTGGACTAATCTAATCTTCGTTGAGGTCAATCATCGATAGATGTTCATCCCATGTTAATCACAGGGGTCCGAAGTTGTGCTGGGAAAAGTGTACTGAGTCCGAATCGGTGGGCGTCTTAGTCGGTGGGCGTCTTATAAAAAGAGAGGGGATGACACTGTGTATAGCCTACATAGTCGGTTCGCCGTTTTCGAGGCACTTTGCAATAAAAACATGTACACATGTATATATGAACCTATTTCAATACTAACCGATCCTATGACAATCAATATTGAACGTCGATATGGGTGAAATAATGACTTTATAGCTATTTTCATCTCTTTCATTTCGGAGACATGTTTATCAACAGCCTACTACCGGTTGGAACGGGGTGAATATTTTGGTACTCTGCGATTAGTTGGTAATTTCATGCCTCATTTCGTACCCATTACTGATCGGCACTTTTAAGAAATCCGAACAGAATGCTTTTCCTATTTACATGTGACAATGACATTGATTATATATTAAGGTATTACAAAGATTAGCACCATGTTAAACCTATATCTAGTCAAACTGATACTTACTCAGTGTAAAATTCCTAAAGACTGGGTAGTTTCTTGGAAAAACAAGTTTGTTGTTGTTGTATGTCTGGTATTCCGCCGCTCACTTTTCGACGTAAACCCCCAACAGCCATACAGCATGCGTGGGTATGGTTTCGACACACCCCGGATGACCTGTCCATGGTCTATAAAGAAATACCCAAGAAAAAAATGGGTTTACTATGTACAAACGATCAACATGCTGGCACAGAGTCTGCCGGGTGGCCGCTGCCTGTTTTTAATGTGGAGGAAAGCCAGAGTGCCCGGAGTAAAACCACAGCGAACTTGCTCGGATCATACAAAACCGTCCGGACAATATCATTATCAACCATTGTTGTCCTTGTTAACAAGACATTTTCCCCACGGTTATTTTCCGTATCGATAGAGTTTGGAAGATACCATCATATTTGGATTTCACTGGACACGCCTACACCCTGGTCTATGTACCTTTATTGTATTATCACCAGAGAATAACGGCTAATGGTAAGTATGCAACGCTGTACACATGGGATGCGACGGAGACTTATAATGCACACATGTAATAATAACCACCCGTCACACACAATCATCAGAACATGGGAGTGAGTGTCGTAGCGTGGCATACCCCCGTACGCTCGGGCAGCATCAATAATTGTAGTTAAAACAATAAAATAAACAGCGGTGTGCGATCCCAAAAGGAAAACAACAGTACATGCAATACATAAAACGAAAACAGATGCAACGAAAGCCCCACAACAACTACTCCCCAATAAATTAGCGAGAAAAAAACAGTCCCAACGTGAACAAAAAATCAAAATAATGTACATTACACAAAGACATGACAGCAAGGGTGCCGCTTTGGAACGGCCGGTGTGTGTATGTGTGTGCGTGCGTGCGTGCGTGCGTGCGTGCGTGCGTGCGTGCGTGAGTGAGTGTGTGCGTGTGTGTGTGTGTGTGTGCGAACCAAAATATCGATTTTGTATGATTTACCCGCCGATTGTTACAATTAACATATCTACCTTGTTGCATTGTGTTGCAGCTGTTAATATAATGGAAGACGAGATCAGTGCAGCATTGGGGGGTGGGGGGGGGGGGCGCAACATTCTCATCACCGGGCAGGCTGGAATCGGAAAAAACTTCCTTAGTGGGCTGACTATTAAGTGAATTGTCAAGCAAACACAAACGTGTACAGCTGACCGCAACAACAGGCATTGCAACAACGGTATTACCAACCGGGGCAATAACCGTACACAAATTCTTTGGGCTGCTGGACGGGAGGTTTACGACGCCGCAGCTGATCTCGCGGATATGTAATGATGACACTCACTCTAGTACTAAAGGTATGTATGTATATGCGTACTGTTACCGTAGTCTTATAAATGTGTCCTTCCACCGCTACGAAATTGCGCATACCATTGGTTATGTGGCGCCATTTTCGCAACCCTAACCAGAGACGACAGCCTGAGATGGATGCATGCTATCACATTTTTCTGGTAGCCATGTTCCGCGATTGTCATGGATTTATCATGCCATTTTTATTTCAATGTGAACAAATGTGTCTGTGTTACATGTCAACCGCTATGACACTGTAATTGTGTTTGTGACCAGTGCTTACCCGAAATAGAGTAATAAACCCAAAGTGGGCAAAATGCAATCCACAAACAGTGGTGTACGGTCCCCAACAAAAAACCATAACTACAATAAATTGGAAAATAACACAAAATACAACAAAGGCACTACAAAACATCTCCCCAAAGAATCACGTAAAACAATGAAGGAACAAAAATACACGTTACAAGAAGACATGACAGCAAGGCTTCTGCGTGGGAACGGTCAGTGAAGCTATTTCCACTGTGTGTGTGGGGGGTGGAGGAGGGGTGGGGTGATTGGGATGGGGGAGGGGGTAAACCTGGTTAGCGCGGCGCCGCAAACCTCTCACTTACCCGACCCGTCTGTGCATCCATGAAAATGACCAGGGGCTGTATTTTGCAATGTATAGTTTTCTGATGGTAGTAGTATTAAGGAATACCAAAGTGTACCTCGATTATACAATGCAATACTTTTATAAACTTTTCAGAGAAAATACGCAACACTGACACTGTTGTCATAGACGAAGTGTCAATGCTGTCCTTGAAGATATTACAGCAGATCGACGAACTTTGTTGTGCGGCTCGCAAAACAAATGTTTCGTTTGGGGTATGCAGATGATCCTAGTAGGGGACTTTTTCCAACTCAAACCGATCCCCAATGTCAGATATGACGACGCTGGGGACTACATGCTGCAACACTGGAAGGCCCATGTGTTCCACTTGACAACAGTGTATAGACATAGTGAAGGTAACATTTGTGCATGCGTGTGTCATGGCATGTATGTAACTCACGATGGGCAGAATGTGTGCATACGTGCCCCGTTAGCTCAGTCGATAGAATGATGGATCGCTAATCCAGAGGTCACGTCTTCGAGTCCCGGGCCGGTGCATATTTTGTTCTGACACTGTGACCAGTGCACATTAGGGACATACAGGTACATACAATAAGACTGTCTTTCAGAGCTAGAGCATTGGCTGTAGTGTAATACACCATTGTGACAAGCCAATCAACAGCCACCTCTCTACAACAGCCAGTTTGCAGTCTTCCCATGGCTGGCTGTTGTAGAGAGGTTGCACTGTACATGTGTACATATTTTCGTGTTATGCTTATATGAATAAATGAATGAATCACTCGATCGATCAATCAATCAATCAATCAATCAATCAATCAATCAATCAAACAATCAATCAACCAATTAATCAATCATAATACTCGAGACTGTGTACTGTCGCCAAACATGAATCACAATAACGTAAACATGGCAGCTTTATATTGTAAATGCCGACTGCTTTTGATTCCACTGTTTTCCTGTTTGTAGAGAAACTAATCACAGCTGTACACGAGTTGGGCAGAGGAGAAGTGTCTACTAGTACACGCGACTTCGTGTATGGATTGAAACGGCCACTACCTCCAGGTGATCCTCCAGTGAAATTGTTTGCTCTAAATTATGACGTGGACAAGCACAACTCCGACAGGCTAATGGAAATGCAAGGTAGTTACACATTTGAACAGGCAATTCTTCAGACCAGGTCTTTATGTAAATCATATCAACCACTATGGTGGCATGAATTGGCCATCGAGATGACGAGATGTCGACATAACTATCAGTACATGTTGACAAGAAGACATCAATTATGGCGACTGGTTGCGATACCGTATCATGGCAAGTCGACATGTTGTGATATCTTATCACGTTATGTCGACATGCTGTGATATCGTATCGCGTTATGTCGACATGTTGCAATAAATCGCCATAATTTGTATCAACATGTCAACATAGTTTCACGTTATGTCGACATACCGTGATATTTATGTCGACATGATAAAATATCTTAATATCTTGTCATCTCAATGGTCAATTCATGCCACCATCCACCACAAGAGATAATTATGTCATTATAACTATAACCTGTATGCAAACTGGTACAACTCTGAATGTATATTCCAGACAGGAATATTATACCACATGAACTATGCAAACATATAATCTGACACAGTCAGGCTTATTTCCATCTAAAACAGTGTAGGTGGAGCCAGGTCAATGTCTACATGTAATATATTATGCTACACTGGTCGCAGACTGCACAACTTGGCACTCACATATATGTGACATCGCACCACAAAAAGGGGTTTATTGTACCTGCGAACAGTGTAGCCCCTGATGGGAACAGTGTAGTTCCTGATCAGCCTGCTTGACGTTGGAAACAATAGTCATGACCTGTCACTGTCAAATATGTTTTTGTTGTGAAAGTCTGCAAGTAAGAATCATCAGGCAATCTAATTTTAATACATACGTTGTAAGGGTAAACGTGTGACAAATTTTATGTTCTACATGAAATAACATTCAAAGAGTCTGATTACGGTATCAGTGAATCCTGACAATGATTGTAAAATATGCTAAGCATGTATCGTATTGGAATCTGGTGTTCAAAAACACGCAGCTTTATTGCTTTAGCCTGCGCGTTGGGTCATTCACATTTCGGGTAGCTGCTCATACAGTATTTTGTAATGACACACACTGCGTACGATTAACGCATCGGAAAGTGCTTGTCTATACAAATAAACAATATACTTGCAATACTAATAATTGTTTGTATGGTTAGTTAAAGCTAGTTTGAACATTCAATTAAATCCGTAACAAAAATGATTTTTTTGTAACAGGCTCATCCGTGTAAGAGGTGAATTGTTTTGCAGGTTGAATACCTGCATTGGATTTTCGACCTCTAGATTGTAGAGATTGGCATAGGACAATTGCATTCACTGTTTTACTATAAGCTGCGTATGTATGATTAGCATTATTGCCATTGTACATTCCCTTTTGCTGACAAAAAAATGTTTTCAGAAATGTCATTGTTGAAACGTGATGGCTTTACACAACTCACTTAAACATCACTAAGATGCATCTTACATACTTCAGGAAAATTAACTAACATACAAACTGTATCATCCAGACATTGCTTTGAAAGCAAATGTTTAGACTTTTTCTCCTTTCGGAATGCTTATATCATTGCTAATATCTTTTTGCCAGCTCTCTAATCAATTATGGACATATTTCAATTTACCGAATCGAACATCCGTCGGATGAATATGTAATTAATAGATTATCTCTAAAAATAGAAATCATGGTGCTTGTATTTTCTAATAACTCGATGCTGCCATTAAGAAACTCGCCATTATCAAGGCTGTCTTTGTAGCATTGCATGACGTGTAGCATATCGCCGTTTAGCATTGTTTCTGCCAATTCCTTTCTCATTTTTCCTGATATGTTGGGACGTAAATGTGCGTCTGTGACCTTATGATGTATTCTCCGAGAATTTGCATTTCGATCCCAATCAATAGCTCTTTCCCAATGCTTCTACACTACACGCTTTCCACGCCTTGTTAAATATCTTGTATGTATGCCTTTGATTTCACCACTTTTCAGAATACCATTCCTGATTTGTTTAATGTTGTGAGAGAAATCTTGCACATGGTAAATTCGCTTTGTAGGGTTTACTAAATTAATACTCGAGTAGTGTGTATCTAATGGATGACCGTCGAAATGCATATTCATGAAACTTCGGTTTTCCTCACCCCCATCTTGCATAATGTAATCCACTTTGAAACCCCAATCGCTAAGTTTGGCAATCGCTTTCCAAATTATAATATGTAGTTCTGATGCCTTTAAAATATACCAGCAGTTGGGAAATGACATATCGGAAATCTAAAGCCTGTATAGCCAAGAAATGAAAGCTGGATCACTTCCGTTGCCAATTCCCGTTTCACCGCTTTGTCTTTTAGAATTTTTAATTTGAAGGCCTCTTCCCCTAGATCGATCCAGCCAACTAATGAAAGTGTGCCACCATTCATATTTAATACAAGGTCTTGTTGCACTTTGGTTTCGTCATGATGTATGCCCCCAGCCCATCCATGAGGAGGTACATTCGAGTCTTTGGCAGCGGCGTGCATCCAGATGAATATGTCATTATTTATTGCGGCATCTTGCGTTATCCTACTCTTATATCGACAAAGCTGCCTACCAGATGGTAAAACTAACATACCGGTTTCTTGCTTTGGGAGACCTATCCATAAGGATAAACACATGCTTATCACGTCTTTGTCCCATCGCCTGGCTTTTGGAGATTTTGCTTTGAGAGCATCGTGTTGTGATTTCAGAAGTAATTTCATTTATCTGGGGCATTGGGAAAGACGTTTTCGAATATTTGTGTAAGGTCTTTATGAACACTGTTGTTAAGAATAAGTTCGCCATTTTCTTTATCCTGGTTAGAAATTTGTTCGTCTGGCTTGGGAAAAATAGAAAATGTAGCATTGTCATTTGACGTATTATCACTTGTATTAATTGGAGGATCACGTAGTTCCTCAGATTGTTCATACGTTTTATTGTCAGTGGTCCGGTCTAATCTGTGTTTTATTTACCATATATGCTTCTGACACCGTCTGCATGTGTATTGGGACGGGCTGTGAGTAAATGGTAGTATTTGTGTACAATGTGAGGATCTAATGGTAACACGGGGGGCTGCATTCTCATCACCGACTTTGCTGTAGTATTCATTGATTATTGTGTTCGTCTCGGTCAGTCAGCTTCTCACATTTGCTATATATGTTCTGGCCTTGACACAATTCATCAGCATTCACGATTTGAATAATACTTTCAAACTTGTGGCGGGTACACACAAATTTATCACTAATTCCCAATTTCTGAAGGTCAACTTTCCTCTGATTTTTAGCTTCCACGTTTTTAAGTTGTTGTCTATTTCAACTTCCTTCATTACAATATTTCCATTTGAAACAATCCCGCTATGCAATGCAAACGATATGTGATTCGAAAGAGTTTTATTTAATAAGAGAGCTGTGGTAGGTATCAAAGTATAAATATCTGTCCAGTCGATGAGTGTTGTGTCTACTGCGCATTTCCAATATATGCCCTTGTAAACAGTAGCAAATCTTCCATTAGTATGACCATGTGTGTGTTGTACTGATGGGAAAATCTTCTTCACAATATCGCCCAATACCCTGTGGTTTTCATTGCCACCAATTTTAAGCGAAATCGATCCTGCAGGTCATTGGATGTTATACGACCAATTGAATCTTCGCCGATGTTGTCTAACATCCTGTAAGAGAATAAAGCATAGATATACTACAGATATAGTTAGGCATACATCAACAAGACATAGTTAGTCGGTCAATGGTACTCGCTGAACACGACTGCCAGAAAAAAATACATTGCCAATGGGGTTTTATTCCACTCGTTCATTTATGTCACAGTGCAAGACAGTATTGTCACAGACTATGAAACAAACGCCTTCTAGCACCGGCTTAAGCGAAACTCATTGTAAGAAAACTGACACTTTTGATGTTGGAAACATGTGGAATGATTACATAATTAGGTATCCGTTTAATTTCCGTAAAATATATTTTTACATAATCTAAGGGCATCCACCTTTAAAGTACAAAATTGTTTATATATTTTGCTATATTATTCACACTAGTGGGGCATGCATTTTCAGGTGAGATGAAGACCTACCACTCGATTGACACAGGGAATTCAAAGTTATCCCGTGTTCCAAAGACATTGTTTATGAAGGCAGACGCACCTGTGATGTTAGTGGTACATTTAAATTCTATGTTCGTAAACGGCATGTGTGGAGTTGTTAAAAAATTAAACGAAAACAGCATAGATGTGTATTTCCCATCCATTTCGAAAACAGCCAATATCGAACGGTACAATTTCACAATTTACGACAGAGAGAAGGCCACCGATATAGCATGTCGATCGCAACTACCACTGAAGCTATCATTCGCCTTAACTGTACACAACTCACAAGGTTTGACCCTGGACAGGGTTGAGGTGGACTGCAGACACATGAACAATCCTGGTCAGATAGGAGTAGCAGTAGGCAGAGTTAGGTGTTCCGATGGACTAAGGTTGCTACATTACACGGACTCGTTAGGTAAAAATCAATCGCCCCAAATTTATGAGTTGTATGACCGGAAACCTGTGACACTGAAAGACGATTTGTCTTGTTGTTCACACATTCAACGGCATGACACTCCAGCCATCACATCACATCTGGACAATGAAAGCAAATATCCCATCGATGAAACATCGGATGAAGATGATAATGCTAATGGTAGTGGTGAATTGGAATTGGGAGAATTGGAACAATTTGAACAATTGTTTGATGATTGGGACACTGATGCCCCATTCCCTGGAGAAATAAATCTACAAAAGTCAGTTGTACGCAAGCGCAAAAAACCACTGAACAAAATGATTTCAATTCCGTCTTACTACACCTAATGAAAGATACTGCCACTACACATTCATTTACAAACAACATTTGGACTACATTTAGTAATTTCTTCAAGGAAACCGTACCGGATCAGCAAATTGAAAACAAACATATTACTGCATATTATAAGAAAATTGCACTATTCATTGGAAATGCAGCATATAAATCCAGTGTGCGCGCATTATTTCCAGGGGTACAGTTAACAGCAAAACATTATAGAGTAGCGTTCAGTATTGTTGAGAAGATTCGTCAAGCCATTGTGGATACGGCAGCGCAGCCAATAATTGCATCGACAAAGGAAATGGCACAAGAAAAGGCCAAAACCAAAGATTCGAAAGGTGGGAGGTCGAAGGTACGATACATTGGGGGCTGGTGTATGGCAACAATGCGCCATCGAAAGAGAATGTGAAAAGGAACCTCTATAAGAAATCCACAAAACAAAAAGTTGACGTCATTTGACAAAGAATCGTTGTCTGAAGTAAAACGGAAAGAAAATGTTGCAGGCAGTTTGACAAATATTACTGGCAGTGCTTTCAAGTTCTTCCTACTACTGGATCAAAAAGTTCAAGAGTTAGAAACAATTGAAAATTTAAACCTACATAGTACGGAATGTTACACATACATTTATCATGAATTAGAGCACTCCACCGAAATGAGTGAACATTGGAAAGGGCTTTTCGTTGACGAAGACATGGACAATCTGGATCTACTAGAGTCACTTCTTAAAGAAGTAATAAGCAAATACCTACGCATGTCGTCTTCCGAGTTTAGAAAAGACTACAAGCGTAAATTACACATAGAAAAAGAAGAAGCTCATCGCAAACAGATCCGCATGAGGGAAAGAAAAACATCAAAGTCTTCCCCATACAACATGGAATGCATCATGGAAGATGCAAGCGATGGTAAAATGTGATCTCACTTACGTCTTCAAAGTGACATACTGGACAATAACAATGTGTTAACATCACTTACAAAGGAAAGCCTTCTATTATTAGGTGGGGCTTATAATTTGAACATTAGTAAGAAAATGGTGAAAGGTCATCTGATAGAAATGCTGAGCTCCGCGATAACTTCTTCCAACAATATGCCGCAACCGGAGAAACTGGTGAAAGGAACCATGCAATCAGTGTCTCTGGATTCTGTATCTGAACCAACAACAAGAAAGAGAACGGTGAGCAAACCTGCTGCTACAAAAGGAAAACGAAAGAAGACAGTGATAGATTATCCGTGCGGTATATGCACAAACAATTGTTTGGAGCTCTGCGTTTGCTGTGATGACTGTGAGCGTTGGTATCATTTTGATTGTCTCAAGGTTACTGGTACTGAAAGTGAATTTGAGGACGACTGGTTTTGCCATAATTGTAAGAACAAACTAGAATAAGTCGATGGCGCGCCATCGCAATATACCCACTTTCCCCAAATGCTAAGTCCGAAAGGGGGAGGTAATCCATGATGGAGGGTCGGATAAAAAATCCGAATGCACTTTGCGCATCTGCACATGATAACGAAGCTACATAGGAAATATGAGGCGCGTAGGTATGAAGGTGAAAAAGTTTTTCGAGTCACAAGGAAAAAATGGGAAATTCTGAGTCCGAAAGGGGGAGATAATCCATGATCGAAGGTCGGATCAAAAATCCGAATTCACTTTGCGCATCTGCACATGATAACGAAGCTACATAGGAAATATTAGGCGCGTAGGTATGAAGGTGAAAAAGTTTTTCGAGTTACAAGGAAAAAATGGGAAATTCTGAGTCCGAAAGGGGGAGATAATCCATGATGGAGGGTCGGATCAAAAATCCGAATTCACTTTGCGCATCTGCACATGATAACGAAGCTACATAGGAAATATGAGGCGCGTAGGTATGAAGGTGAAAAAGTTTTTCGAGTTACAAGGAAAAAATGGGAAATTCTGAGTCCGAAAGGGGGGAGATAATCCATGATGGAGGGTCGGATCAAAAATCCGAATTCACTTTGCGCATCTGCACATGATAACGAAGCTACATACATAGGAAATATGAGGCGCGTAGGTATGAAGGTGAAAAAGTTTTTCGAGTTACAAGGAAAAAATGGGAAATTCTGAGTCCGAAAGGGGGAGATAATCCATGATGGAGGGTCGGATGAAAAATCCGAATTCACTTTGCGCATCCGCACATGATAACGAAGCTACATAGCAAATATGAGGCGCGTAGGTATGAAGGTGAGTTTTTCGAGTTACAAGGAAAAAATGGGAAAGGGAAATTCTGAGTCCGAAAGGGGAGATAATCCATGATGGAGGGTCGGATCAAAAATCCGAATTCACTAGCGCATCTGCACATGATAACGAAGCTACATAGGAAATATGAGGCGCGTAGGTATGAAGGTGAAAAAGTTTTTCGAGTTACAAGGAAAAAAATGGGAAATTCTGAGTCCGAAAGGGGGAGATAATCCATGATGGAGGGTCGGATCAAAAATCCGAATTCACTTTGCGCATCTGCACATGATAACGAAGCTACATACATAGGAAATATGAGGCGCGTAGGTATGAAGGTGAAAAAGTTTTTCGAGTTACAAGGAAAAAATGGGAAATTCTGAGTCCGAAAGGGGGAGATAATCCATGATGGAGGGTCGGATGAAAAATCCGAATTCACTTTGCGCATCCGCACATGATAACGAAGCTACATAGCAAATATGAGGCGCGTAGGTATGAAGGTGAAAAAGTTTTTCGAGTTACAAGGAAAAAATGGGAAATTCTGAGTCCGAAAGGGGGAGATAATCCATGATGGAGGGTCGGATCAAAAATCCGAATTCACTTTGCGCATCTGCACATGATAACGAAGCTACATACTAAATATCAGGCGCGTAGGTATGAAGGTCAAAAAGTTTTTCGAGTTACAAGAAACGTGACGGACGTACGGACGGACGTACGGACGTACGGACTGACGGACACCCGTGACGAAAACAATATACCCATTTTTTTTTCACAAAAAAGTGGGTATAATAAGATGGCAAACTTGAATGTGTATCAATACATGCATTGGCATATCGGTCATGATGTGACAAAATGTTGGGTAGATTAAATTTCTTATCGCGTTAGATCTGATCAGCTGTCACACTAATGTAGTCTATTATTATACATCTACCAATGTCTTACCAATGTTCGACGATTATCAGGTATCTCTTGACTTTGTCTTGTTATATTTACCCACACGTGGGCGTGCCATACATGAGTACTGCAAGAGACGGAAATTAGATGGCCGATACAAAAATCCCCCCGGTTTGTATATACGAGATATGACTTGGTCACATGTTTGTCCATCCTATATATATTCAATTTAAGATATATTGGTGAGCATATACATGTATGCACTGTCTGAGCATGGAGTGCAAACAGTGTAGGCACAGATCAGCCGGCACACACATGTTTATTATTTTAAATCAGGTCTGCATGAAGTGTTGTTGGGGGGGGGGGGGGGGGGGGAGGGGGGGGGGGGGGTCTCTTGGGTGAGGTGGAGTGGAGAGAGACAACCGCTGAAAAATAAATGGCTCAAAATTGGCCGAGTCCTAAAGTAAAAAAAAATTGGCCATGACCCATCTTTGTGCGTTAGGCAATTTAATATTTTATTTCCCCAGGTCTGTGTGAAGTGGGGGATGGTGTGGGGTGGGGTGGAGCGAGACAACCGCTCAAAAATGGGTCAAAATAGACAGTGCCTAATTAACAATAAAAAAAAATGGCCATGACCCGTCTTTGGGCGTAGCCATTTATTGTTTTCATCAGGCCTGTATGAAGTGGGGGGGCGGGCGGTGGGGTGGAGTGGAGACAGACAAACGCTGAAATATGTGCGCAGTCTGATCAGCAGCTACGCTGTTTGGCATGTCCTAGGAATTTGAATATTCTCAAAGATTAAGACATTTCAGTGTTGCGCTAACTACTAGTATATACATGTCGATGTTTCTACGGCTGGCTTCGAAAAGGTCCCCCAAGACATATGTCGACCAGCGTATACCCAGATCAGCCCGCGCACCCGCGCAGTCTGATCAGGGCTTACGCAGTTCACCATATATTCAGTCCTGAAATTAGAATATCCTGACCTGGTGCCAGGCCCATACCGCACCACAGTCACTTAGGTCCAGCCCCAAAACCAATATGATCTGTACATATCTTATTCCTTTGTAATGGGCATAACAGGATTTAGCTTCCATGTACCAGGGAGCCAAAACGGTACACGAGGGCCAAACCATGTAGGTTGACATTCCGGTAAGGATGAACGCCGATCGTTACATTACCCTTCGCGCTGCTCCCAACCACCACCCAGTCGAGAGAGAGGAAGAATAATGTGCCACACCTTACTGGATAGACTGCACCAAGGACATCAAATACATACAGAAAACAGTTTTTGTCAATTTGTCCCGCCTGGATATGTAAGTGAATAGAAATAACGAAAGAACATTTTCGTACCGTGCTTTGATTTTACAATCAACATAACCAAACGAGACCAAATTTACTGGCCAAGATGTCTTTCATTTTCTTTATTAACGTTGGGTGGGTACGTTTTGACAACAAGAGTGTCGAAGGTCACAAATACGCCCGTCGAGGTGATAAAGCTCGAATAAAAAGCTAATTTAGTATTTGAAAAGTGTGAAAAATGACATGAAAAGGGGAGGTGCATATCTTCAATATATTTAGAATGCATATGTGAAGTTTCAGAAGGATTGGTTGAAAACTGTGGGAGGATTTGATTACACAAACTTAGTGGTCCCAACAAGTTAACGGACGGACAGACGGATGGACGGACAGACATAGCCATTCCATAATACGGGACGTATTTCAAACGGGCGTATACAAAAGTGGGTACGTTTTGACAAGATATTGGGTACGTTTTGACCAAAACATAATATCTGACATGATATTCATTTATCTAAATATGCTTCAGTACTTTTAGTAGTATATAGGGAGTCAAAATGATACCACCTAACGGTGGTATCATTTCCCCACCCTATATACTACTACTACCAACAGTATCGAAAAGGTGTTTTCGTCCAATAGCACAAACTGGTCACCAACACAAAAACGTGACAATTGGTGTCATAATACATCATGTTTTTTTCCAATTGAACATATAAATCTAATAGGTTATAACAAAAAATATTATAACAAATTGGACCGCATTTCGAAAAAGAAAAAAAAAAAATGTTTGTTCAATTGGACCGAATTCCGAAAAAGTAGTAAAAACGTGACAATCGGTGTCATAAATACATAATTTGAAAAGAGGTCCAATTGAACATATAAATCTCATAGGTATATACAGAAAATATGATAACGCCAGAAATATAAAGTGACAAATCTGTAATGGTTTCGGCTACCCAACGAAATAGCCACCCGATAATGCGCCGGCCGCCGAATTAATTATCAGAAGAAAAAAAAAGAAGAGAAATGTTTGTTCAATTGGGGATTTTGCAGAATTCCTAAAAAAAAAAGAGAAATGTTTGTTCAATTGGGGATTTTGCATAATTATATACGTCCGCGCGTGATAGTTTATTTTTCCACACGGCATTTTCCTCCTCCACTATAGCTAATTTATTTCGCAGATCAGCAACTAATTCTACCAGCTCTAGTCTACCGCGTTCACCTTTAGCCACAGGGCAGCGTAGTTGCTTATGTCTACAAAGAGTTTGGGCACTAACGAATTTATTTACAAGGGCATCTGGGGCATTGAAATTGCGGGGCGACACAAGGAAATTTTCTACGTCTCGATAGATGCCTTCGTAGATAGTCTTTACACGCAAAAGTCTTACAACAAGTCGCACACTCCATTATGTATATATATATGTATTTTTTTATATTCAATTGGACGAGAAAAAAAACATCATGTTCATCCAATTGAACAGATAAATCTCATAGGTTTTTATACAGAAAATATGATAACGTCAGAAATAGAAAGTTTGCGAAGAGAAGCCGAATCTCTAGGGATTACTTATAGTAAACGGTTGGGAGTTAAGGGGTTGACAAATCTTATAAACTCCACAAAGAATGAGGCGTTTATGAAGCGGTTTACCCGCGCCCACAAACGAGGAGCCTTTAAAGACCTCTCACTAGCGGAAGAAGTTGGTAACAGAATTCAAAAAGAAAGTATTGCGGGGTTAAGGGCCATTGTAATCAAACCTTCAAGCACGTCCCAAATTAAACGCACAGGTGGTCTAAATAATAAGAAAAAATCTATCGTTCGCGCGATAGTGGAAAAAGGTGAAGAAATATTGGGGGCTCACGATGAAACGTTGGAAAAAGGTAGAAAAGGAAGACGGGTAGTTACATTATCCTTTCGTAAAAACATTAGACATCAACGAGTCTGAACGCATGTCCGATAAAATCGCTCCGTATCTAACAACAAATTTTTATTTGAGATATTCATATTCTTACAAGCTAGAACATATGGAGGAAACTAAAAATGGAAAACCTAAAACTATAATATTTCACAAAAATCTCGGCGGTAGCGAACCACTATCATCGATGAAAACCGTTAACAAATGGTTGTCAGATAAGGAGCAAGCACGAATAATGTCAGATAAAATAGACAGACCGAATACAAAGTGGAAGTTTGTAAGATGGGTAGAGGTTTTTGTAAAGTTAATACAGGGCAGTAGGGGAATAGATTTGGGACTACAATCCAAAGAAGTAGCGGGAGGAGAACTTCCAGAATGGTTGAGGAATAGAAAAGGTATGTATTCTTTAGATAAATATAATGACGATCTTTGTCTGTTCAGGTGTCTAGCTATGCACCTTGATAAAAAGATCAGACCCGACAGATGCACGGACAAGGCGAAAGAACTTAGTAAACAATATACCGGTAGTAATGAGGTTTCACCAATTCCTTTTTCAGATCTGAAAAAGGTTGAAGAGTTTTTTAAAATCGGTATAGAAGTATATCAACCGACACAAGGTGGTGTTTGGTGGTTGAAAAAGGTACCAGCGCACTATGATGCACTAGGTAATAAACCAATGACAATAGGACTGTTTAATAATCACGCATTTCTGATAAAAAAACTTAAAAACCTATCTAAAATTTACGCCTGCGATAATTGCAAACAGAAATTCACGAAAGCGAGTAATATGAAGAGACACGGACCAAAATGTATGAGAGGTGAGACGAAAGTAATATGTGGATGGTAATTATTTAGAGCGCCCGCGTTCGTCGTTCGAGAAAGCGTTCTACCCAAAAGGTTCTAACAGTTATGGCGCGATCGATTGGATGTACTCTGTGGAAAAGCGGGAGGGAATTCACATTCACCACGAACAGTGCGGACACGGAGGTGAAAGATGGATTTTAGGAGCTCCAGTAGATGGATACTGTCCAGAAACCAATACCGTATATCAATATCACGGCTGTTACTGGCACGGGTGTGAGATTCATGCAAAGCATAAAAAAGAAGAACTCGCATCCACAATGAGAAGAGATAAATTTATTAGAAGCAAAGAATTCAACCTAGTAGTTATGTGGGAATGCGAATTTCGAAGAGCAGGTAAAGATATAAAGATCGGTTGCGACACTACTCTTTATCCATATCAGATAGTATACGATTTTGAGGCGTATCTCCAGCCAGAAGTTGAAACTACCGGAAATAGTTTAGAGTACGAAGCTGAGCACGTTCCGGTAAGCGTTAGTATAGGAGATAATTTCTCAGGAACAGTAACTCATATTTGTGATAAAGATCCCGCAAAACTTATAGAAAAATTCGTAGAAGATTTGAAAGTCAGGGGAAAAGCTATAAGAGAAGAAGTATGGTCAAGATATGAGTTTAATACGGAATATTTACGTGAAAAACAAATCGCCCAGATCGAACAGTGGATAGAGCAAGTACCGGTTATAGGTTTTAACAGCAGTAAGTACGATATAAACTTAATAAAGAAATATTTAGTAGGTGAACTGTCATCAACAACGAAGAAAGTAATGGTTGGAAAAAGGGCGAACGCGACAATATTTCTATTTACTCCGGAGTTTAGATTTCTTGATGTAATACTTTACCTAGGACCCAGTGTAAGTTACGATAGTTGGATAAAAGTCTACGACTGCAAAGGACAGAAATCTTTCTTTCCTTACGAGTGGTTCGATTCTACAGACAAGCTGGATTACCCGGGACTACGGATATAGAAGAATTGGTATTCCAAACTATCTGGGAAAATGTTACTAGACGAAACAGAATTAAGCAAATGTCGTAGAATTTTCGAAGAAAATAATATGAAAACTTTCAGAGATTGGTTGAAATATTATAACGATTTAGATGTAGCACCGTTCCTAGAAGCTGTGGGAAAAATGTGTGAATTTTATAAACACAGGGGTGTAGATATTTTCAAAGACGCGGTAACACTACCGGGTGTGGCTATACAATATTTATTGAGAGGAACCATTAAAGAACAAAAATCTTCAAAGACGATTATACCGGAGGATGCTCTATGCGCGCCGAAAGAAGAAACATACAAAATGATGAAAGACGCTCTAGTTGGTGGTCCATCGATAGTATTTACGCGATATGCGGAAGCCGGTGTTTCAAATATTAGAGTGGGTTCCAAACCTTGCGAGGCTGTTTTGGGGTACGACGCAAACGCGTTATATTTATCTACGTTAAATAAAGAGATGCTGTGTGGAAAAGAAACTATACATCATTTAGATAAACCACATAATCCTAAACTTATTAAAAAGTTTAGTAAAAGAGTTTTATCCGGATACTGGTTTGGGTTTGCGGAGGTGGATATAGAAGTTCCCCGCAACTTAAAAGATAAGTTTTCCGAAATGTCTCCACTTTTTATAAACAGAGAAGTAGAGGTTGATGAAGTTCCCGCGCACATGTTAAAATATTTAAAAGATACTGGCCGAACTAGAGGAAACGGAAGAAAATTGGTGGGATCTATGTCGGCCACTAAAGTATTGCTGTACGCGCCACTGTTGAAATGGTATTTAAAACACGGCCTAGAAATAACGGGAGTTCATCGTGTTATAGATTATATTAGTGGTAAACCCTTCGAATGGTTCGCTAAAGAAGTTACAGCCGCAAGACGAACGGGGGTTGTAGAACCGAATAAGAAACCGGTGGCCGACATAATGAAATTACATGTATTAGGAAACTCGTGTTGTGGAAAAATGATAAAGGCAACGGAGAGACATTTAAATACGACATATACGCGAGACGAAACCTGTGTTGACAAAGCATTAAGATCTGCGTATTTTGATGATTTGGAAGAGATAGGAGATGCGTACGAAATATCTCCCGAAAACCCCGGTGCTCAGTAAAGAGACCATTCCATAGTGGAATAGCGGTTTATCAACTAGCTAAATTGAGAATGCTGGAATTTTACTACGAATTTCTAGACAAATACGTAAAAAGAGAAGACTTTGAATTAATACAGATGGACACGGATAGTATGTATATAGGAGTTAGTGGAAAAACGATAGAGGAATTGATTAGACCTAACTTACTAGACGAGTTTGAAAAAGAAAAACAGAAATGGTTGGCTTGGGATAAATGGAGTAATAGAGAACCAGGACTTTTCAAAATGGAATTTAGCGGAGATAGGGCGATAGCGTTATCTAGTAAGTGTTATTTTGTAGAAAAATTTAATTCAATTAATAAAAACTCCGCGAAAAGAATGTCCAAGAGAACTAACGATTTAAATTAAATTGGGATAGATTATAAACGAGTACTAAGCGAAACTACAGAAGATGGAAAACACATTATAGATGTAGCGCAAAATAGAGGATTTAAAATGAAAGACGGCGTTATGAAAACGTACTGTCAACAAAAACTAGGACTATCGGCATACTACGATAAAAGACGCGTGCTATCGGACGGAATACATACGGAACCTCTTTAAAGACTCTGACGATCCGGAGGTAACTGGGTGTCAGAAGGCACCGCGAGAAGTTCTTCGCGAACAAACCCTCGAGAGGGCCCATCATCCAAATAGTAGAGCACGGGCTCATCGGGTTTGGTAATAGATCGATCTAGATGATATACATTGAGAGACCACACGGGATCAGTCGCGCGGCGGCTGCCACCTTCGAGCTCTCCCGGTTGATAGAGGTACCGGACGTCAATATCCGATGGAAGCCGTTGCTCCTTTAAACCAACGGGTCGCCCGCGCGAGACGGCAGAGGGCTTGCTCGTCACCCTTTTAAACTTGATAGCATCTACGGGCTTCTTACCTATCAATCTGGTCACCTCTCCGTTCAGTGCGGAGACCACGGCGGGCAGTCTGGCCACCCACTCGGTCGATCGCGAATGAGGGTCTACAAGTTCTTTAGCGTATTGGTGTCCGAACAGTCTCTCAGCGTGGGTTCGATTGAAGCGCTCCACGATCCCCTGGTCCCGGTGGATGTTGACGCGGCCGCGTCTGATAGAAACTTTGTGTTTAGCCAATAGATGAGAGACAGCGCCCATGAACTCGCGGCCGGGATCGACCTGGAGAAGATTCGGCCATTTGAGAGGACTCCTCTTATTTATTCTGGAAAGAGCCTCGGCCACTTCCTTAGACTCTTTAGAGGCCAACGGCTCAGCCCCCTTATAACGAATCGCTACGTCAACGATTGTCAGCGCGTACTTGTACGTTTTACGACCGACGCGATCGTGAGGGAGAAACAGGAGATCCGCTTGGTGAACTTGGTTCGGCACCGGCACGTCGAATTTCGGGCGCGGAATATTGCGAGGCGCGGGTAAATAGATCTGCCAGATGGCCTGCTTCTTGAGCCATTCCTTGACAGCGTTTTCGGAAACCTTGGTCGCCGCCGCGAGGTTCTTGATGGCCGCGAGTCCCTTCCAGTAGCCGCGTGGGCTATAGTACGTATTCGCCAGCTTGCGCGTTAGTTTGGTATCAAGTTTACGCGTGTTCATCGTATGCGAAGTATTCTAATATATCGGACAATCTCCAACATGCACTCGTCAGCTCGTCCGGTAACTGCGTCATTAATAATAAACCTTTGTTGGAAGTACAATCGCGATTGATTTTGGAGGTTAAGTTCTGAAGGAACTTGGAGGAATCCCCAGGATTGGTGGGGAATCTAACATCCGCTTCGCGAAAAGGTTGGCCGTTTTTTCGTCCTCGCGCCACGTCTCGAGAGAAATCTTGGGCCAGACGGATCATACCCTTTGTGCCAGCTATGGTGTCTAATGGCCGTGTAGCCTACATCGATCAAAGCGTAATAAAGATCGTCAACTAACATCGTTATATATATATATATTTAAACAAGTTCAATTGCTTATTTCAATCTCGATTGCATATATAGTAGCTGACGAGACCCGTCGCAGCCATTCCCACGACGATGAACGCGATCTCGCGGTCTTTTTGGGCCTCTGAAGGTACATAGAAATCTGAAAGTTGGGGCTCGCGATTCATTGGATCGAGACTTCTCTGCGGATATGCCAGCGCGTACTCGCGGTTGGCTTCTTCAACGTTCTGGAAAGTTTGCGCGGTGTGATTCTCGCGGCGAAGCTCTTCGTTGACCCAGTCGAGATGGGCGGTTCGTTTTTTCGACCACGCTTCCTTCGCGCTATTGAGTTGTTCTACAGCTAAATCGTGACGCTCGCGCTCCTCATCCGCGTTCGAGTTTTATTTCCATATATTAACGGGTATAATTCCTTTAATTAGATAATCTCGGGTCCAAACTGCGCCCGTTACACCCAAGGTCACGAGCCCTATGTCTCTCACAGTAAAGTCCAATTTGGGAGCGGGTCCTCCTAAGACCATCTTTCCTGCTCGAGCATACACGATACTGAGACCCGATATCACCACGGCGTGATAAAGCGCATTCACTATCATTTTACCATCGCGTTCAGCCATTATTGCATATACAAAGGCTCGCGTTTAATGTTTAAATGGGGCGCATCCCTCAACGATTGGATTGGAACCGCGTCCAACAGTGTTGGGGGTTGTTTTTTCAATTTCAACCTCGTTGATGACATGTTGTTGAAACGGTAAAGCACATACAGGGTGCCCACAACCGACAGACCACCAACAACAACCCACGGGATCCAATCGAGATTGGGAGTTGGAGCAATCGGTTCCAATCCAATAGCGATTGGGGGAGAAACAGCTGTCACCGGGTGTTTTGCCGTCTCTGTCTCCGATTGCAACGACCGTTTGGCCTCTCGAAGCTCGGCGAGTATTTTATCTTGATTAGCTTTTCGTGTGGCAGCAGCCGCTCTCCCAGCCGCCTGTCTTTTTGGATTTTTTATACGCGGTATGTCACCCGGTGGCGGAGTAACACTCGGGTTCGATTGTGTTGGAGCAATCGGGTTCAACTCCGTCACTCTCGCGGGTGTGTCTTGTGTCATCATTTATAATATTAGGGCTTATAGTTCGTGGGCATATATGTCCAAATTGACAGTGTTTACCCGTGGTCAACGCGGTTGTCAGCGGAGCTAAGTACATTCCAAACTTGTGATAAATTGAGCAGCATGCCGTTCTAAGAGTGTGTCCTATAAAAGGGTCAGTCTAGATCGCGAATCAACCCCGCGGTGTCTGGTATAGGGAGAAGTATACTAACGGTGGTAGCGTACAAATGAATAGCCCCCGATCCGAGAGTTTTTGTCATCTCCGCACCTAATTTGGATTCGTATCGCGCGTACATCGTATCGACCTCCGCATCTGACATCTTATCCACTTGACAAACTGAGAGACGCCTACCGAGATAATGCTCCGACTGTCCCCCAGCAACCAGCGCAGCTAGACGCTCGCGACGCGCCGCCTTTTCATTTTCTTTCGGGACCGTATCGGCAGCCGTGCCTGCAGTCGTACTGACAGGTGTTCCTACAGTTTCAGTCGTGTCGGCAGTAGGAGCGACTGTTTCTTCCATTAGCTGATCGAGAAGTTCGTCGCAGTTCATTATTGCTAATTTTCTTAAAATTATTCTTACAAGTCTCATAAGTCTAACATATTGCCAAGCGCACCACCAGATACTTATGATCACCGTTATGCTCGCAATAAAGCTCGCAGCGGAGCAACACATTCTTAGCAATTGCTCAGCATTGTTAAGCATTTTCTCAGCATTGTTAAGTATTTGTTAAGCATTGTTCAACATTGTTCAACAATTGCTCAGCATTGTTCAGCATTGCTCAGTAATTGTTCAGCATTGTTAAGCATTTGTTCAGCATTGTTAAGCATTTACTCAGCAGTTACTAATTAATTACATTATAAGCAGTTGGTTGATCAGTCTTTAGCAGAAGCTTGGCGTGCTTAGTTTCCGAAAGTATCTGTCGAACCTCCAGGCGCTCCTCGCGCGTTGGGATAACGTCGTTCTCTCTAAGACATTCATCGAATGAGTCTCGGTCCTTGCAGTGGAAGAGGGCGACCCATTTCGTTTGCTCGCGCAGATCCTTGAGGACGGCGTTGTACTTTTGAGTGGAGATCCATACGCTTTGTCTCGCATGGCGGCCACAAAATACGAGCTCGGAGAGCATGTCCTTCTTTTTGGTCATCGCCGCCTTGGCCGAGCAGTCGTCAATCACGTATAGGGTGGGCTCTACCTGGAATATTTGATAGAAGACACGCAGCCAACCGTGAAGCCTGTCGCCGGGGTCAATAACGTATACCTCAGGGTCGGTCCATATCCACGGGCGCCGCTGATAAGTCTCGTTGTGCCGCACAGTGGGACAAAGGATCACAATGTGACGAAAGGCATCGCGGTAGGAGCCCTCTATTAAGTCGAGGATGAAAACCGTTTTTCCGCATCCTGTCTGCCCACATATTATGGCAGAGTGGGCATCTCCAATCGTGAATTGGTATTGATTTTTAGTATAAAGCTGAGACCTATCGGCCATCTTCTATATTGAGTTGTGCGTCTGTAATTATATATAAGTACACGTTCAATGGCCCGGCTCCATCCGCCTCTTTGGTTATCTGGATCGTCACACCCTCACTAGCGTTCTCAACTTGGCGTCCACTACCGTGCATTTTGTCGTCGTCGCTGGCTCGCATGTCTAGCCATAGAGCGTATTTGGTAGTCAGAAAATCCGAGACGTCCGAGAGCTGCAGGTCTTTGGCAACCGCGGCAACCTCCGGGGAACGCTTAGAGCCGGAAGCAAAATGTTTCCTTACTTCGTCCCACTGCTGGTGCGCGCGAAGACCCGCGCTGTAGAGTTGATTGGGTACTCCCTCGATCGTCACATCTACCTTCGTGATTTTGGGGTTATATAATTTGTCGGATTTTCTATCACCGAGCGCGAACCGACCCTCCTCGAACAACATCAGTATACCTTTCATCGAGCGGGCGGGTACGTTGACGTTAATATTCCACAATGTGTCGCTTTTGTCTTTCGTCATCTTGTGGTGGCGAAGAACTCGGTCGTAAAGTATGGCAACGCGCCCGACATACTGGGATCTGATTAATCGCGCGAGTTCGGGCATCGTGACCATGTCGTACTCCAGCGACACATTGTCGATCGTAAACTTCGATGTAATGTCGGTGGCTATGATAACTCGGCCGTAGTCGTTGAACGTTAGTTCGTATTCGAGGCGGTCCGCCAAAGCGCTCTGATAGTAGGGCATGTGACTCTCCAGCAACTCAAAGTCGAGCGGGATGTAGAATCGGTTGCCGTAAGCGGCCGCGACCGCGTTGTCGCTCGCGACGTTATCTGCCTTGTCACCAGCCCCGATTCTAAGTCTGGTTACGTTCTAATTTCGACTGGTGTCAATACCCTGATATACAGCGTTTTCGCGCTCTTGCGCCGTCTTCCACAGGTCCTGGTAGCAATGGTAGACGTCGCTGTCATCGATCGACATCACCACATTACCAGAAATCTTTATCATGGTCTTCTTGACGATGGCGCGACCCAGGTTCTGAACGACGGTTCGGTCCGCGTCCGTCGACGTCAGCGAAATAGTGAAAGCGAGGCGAACAGTCCCCGGCATAATGACGTCGCTAGCTCCGAGGTTGGGGAAGCGGACTAAGAGCTGCTGGTTCTGGTCGATCGTCGATGGGTTGTTCGTAATAACGACACTCTGTCTCACACCTTTTTCCCCGAGGGGCTCACGCAGTCTGCGATATGGATTGAGTTTGCGACCGTATTGACTCGAAGACATAATCTATTAAACCTGTATGGTTTTGTCTTTAATATAATAATACTTATTAAAGATGGCTGGTCTCGATATTGGCATGGACGAATTCGATCGCACTACGGGCGACCGAGACGATTACCTCGATGATGATTACCTCGACGAAACGACCTTCATAGATACACTTCAGGAACTTCAGCTGCTGGTGATGTTAGCTATATGTGGGAGGCCCCACCCGAAACTCCGGCATGGGCGGGCGGTGCCGAGATTCCTGCGGGGATCTCCAAGAATGAGCTGGCGCCTCTCAAGGAAACGGATTCTCTGGTGAAACGGTGTGAGAGTATAGTGTCTAAACACGGCATCAAGGCCACGTTGGAGTTCCGCAGCACTAAAAGGGGAGACCTGTGGGTTAAATGGGGCAAGAACTGGAAGTTGCTGTCGTTCAAGAACGACCCGAACCGGTTCCTTGGGGCCTCTTCAGTGAGCCGATATGGAGCAGACCTCGCTCGAGCTCTCGGAGTGCTCGATGATCGGTCGCGGGTTGTGCCTAAAAAAATGGTAAAAAACAAAACCATGCAGGATACCGACGAAACGCTGGCGAAGACGGCCGCCGCTATAGAAACGAGCGATATCAGCGAGGTCCCTCGTACAGTCACCGACGCTATTAACACGGTGGAAACCACGGTCAACGAAATAAACGGCACGAAGTATGACCCACCGTTACCTCTTCGCGAACTCCTGGGACTCAATAAGGTTCTGCAAACGGGCCGTGGTGAACTAGTTAATAACCTCTCCAAACTCACGGAGCTGGACGAACATATCGAGCAAGAAGAAAGAAAACTTGGGGAAGCCCGTGGCGGTAGAGAATCTACCGAGCGGATCAACAAACTCCTGCGGTCGTTGCGGGATGAAAGAGAAGCTCGCTTAGCGGCTGTCTCAATTAACCGTGAGACACTCTCTGTACAATTAAGTCGTAGCCACGAATCAATCACGAGTATCCTGCGCGAGGACACGACACTCGGTGAACGTCTTCGCACTCTGTTCAGAGAGAAGGGCTTCACAATAGTAACCATCCTCACAGCTTTCACCATGATTATATCGACCCTAATTCTATCTATATCGTCTCTAGTTCTATCTATCACGGGTGGTTCGGCACCAGCACCCGCGCCAGCACCAGCGCCAGCACCAGTTCCATCTGGTGGAGCCAAAGAATGGATAAAAAAACAACTAAAAGCCCTCGCCAATCTCTTGGCTAAATTAGCAGGAAAGTTGGCTGCCGCGCTGCCTGGGTTGATCGGGGTCTACTCTCCTTGTTGCTATCTATATTATCAAAAACGGCCGGATGGCTCGCCGATAATGTTTGGGCTCTAATCGTGGCAATCGCCGGTCTCCTACTTTTAGCCTCCCGAGAGTTCCTAAATCCAAAGCACAAATAGTCCGACCGCCACGAGGGCTACGACGAGCCCTAATTTCTCCTCCTCGTGGGTTGTGACACTATTTGCCCCTGTTCCAATCCAATCGCGATTGGGGGAACTTGCTGGTCCTATTGCAGAGGGTGAAACAGGAGCGGAACTCGGTGGAACACTGGGTTCGAATGAACTTGATGGGGGGCCCAATTCGTGAATTGGCGGTTTATGAAATCGGTTCCACTGTCGGGGGTGCGCTTGATGATATCCGCGTTCACGTTCCCGTTGTGGCCGATTTTTTGATTGACGGTGGCGATTACGATCTGATTATTGTAACCGTCAACCGGGTCGTCTCGTAGTATCATATCGCTCGGTGCCATATAAAGACCTATTCCGAATACGTAGTCTACCGGGGTGCTGGCATTCTGCAAAACGTCTTGATACTGCTCGATCGCCATCTCCAGGTCCACCTTAGCTGAGATGGCGTCCTCTACGAGCGCCAAGAATTGTTTTTGCGCGTCAAACGCCGTTCCCGTGCCTAGTATAGAACTGCGAGTTTGCTTCTGCGCGCCGAGGATGACCCAGACGTATGTCCGAATGGAGTCGTTGAGGCGAGTAACACCGGCCTGCGTGAACCCCATACCCTTATCTAACATAAATGTACCCCACGCGTCCCGGACCTCAGCAGCCTGCTGTATGTAATCTATGTGAGCTCGTTTCGGAGGTAACCATTCGCAGGATGAGACGCCGCAGTGCCGACCTCCAGATACTTCCGGCCCGAAGGTCATCGTCGCGGGATCAAAATTCCCGGCGTTCCGACTGACGATGTGGTCACCCGATCGATCGTGTCTAAAATCAGTCTGCGTCCAATTCCCGGACTGGCCCCTAATGAGAACGTCCCCGAGGCCAGGAAATACTTTCTGTCTCCAGTCCGCATCTTTTGAAACGTTAAATTCGTTACACAGTCTTTCGAACGCCCTACGATCGTACGCGTTGGAAATGGGATTCCACGCGTCATCTTGAGGTAGTGGAATACCTAGTTCTTTGATAATCCTCCTAATGGTGTAATACGCGTGAAAGTTGTAGACACTTCGGAGCATGACATTCTCGGATGTCAGATGGTCTTGATGCGAAACTCCGCATCCGGCCGTTGCGCACCATACGGCGAAGTGAGCTGATTCTGCCAAAACTGCATCGGTGTTGCTTTCACCGTTCACGGCCTCCATCGTAGTAATATCGGGCAGCCTATATCGTTCAAAGATGTCGGGAAAATTGGTGGTAAAGCCACTTTTCGGTCTAACCGTTACGGTTGGGTGTACAAGGTGGTTAACAACGTCTTTTTGCGTGTATTTACCTCCGACCGCGTACTTCGCATCAGAATTAAAGCTAAATGCTTTGGTATCCATCGAAAGATATTATTATTATGTTTGTTACTATCGCTAATGTTCAAAATGGGAGTTGTGAACTTCAAAAGTCGATCGACAACTGCTGCGGAAAACGCCGGGTAAGCCTCAGATCAATCACCTTCACGGTCGGGTGGAAAAACGTGGGGGATAAGGAAGGGTTCGGCTACGTGAAGGCCCCCCGCCAAGTAAGTGTGAGGCTGCCCCCCGGCCTTTGGAGTTCGAGATCCCTCCAAGCTTTTGTCGCGTCGGAGCTTGCTGGTAGAGCCAGCCTCACAATCTCGAAAGCCACCGGACTCGCGACCTTTACCATCGAACCCGCCAACCAGGTAACGATCACCCAGGATTTGGCTGCGCGGCTCGGTTTTTCAAAAACATACTCCAACAATAGGGGTTGGTTTAACCCGGGTGAGCACACCGGCACAAACCCGGTGGACTTCGTTTTCACGAAAACACTCGGGGTACACCTGGATCAATTGAACACATCGTACAACACGTTAGACGGAGCTCCCAGCACATTACTAAAAACTGTGCACGCCAGCGACTGTTTCTATGGCGAGACCCTGACCTGAGACTTCCCAACCCCCGAGATGAAAGTTTTGGAATCGGGACACATCCACGAGTTGAAGATTTCTATTCTAGATGTAAAGCGCGAGAGTTGAATAACGATTACCCGATTTCGAGCGTTCTCGAAATAACCGATTAAACATAATATATATACGTATTAATCATGAGCATATACGGTCCAGGTAGTTCCAACTTAGAACGGGACGTTCCCGTCGCGGCCGCAGCATACGATGAAGCCGCAATGAGAAGGCTGGAGAGGGGCGTATAACAGTCCCACACAATTTTAACTAGGGCGGTTGCGCAAATGGAAAAAATGCAAGCTAGCAAACACGTCATAACAGTTTGTGCCGAGGAGCGGGGTTCACTAAGCGAGGGGGCCTACGAATATTCATTCGGTGCCAACGCGAGCAACAGATACGGGGGATACACCATGGCAGTGTCCGGGACGATTTTCGAATGGCGGTCTGCTCGGTCAACTTTCGCGGACACGCCACTGCCGAAGTCCGAGTGAATGTCGTCCTGAATGGTGTAGAACAGAATATTGGCATCACCAAGCACGTGGGGGCAGAGGGCAGGGTTTACTATATTCGATGATGACACTACAATTAAAGTTTCGGCAGGTAGTGTTATTAACTTTGTTACAAAAAATTGCCGACCAATCGGCTTCCTCCACTATTGTTACGCTGTTAATACAACTTGATTTATGATGAATGACGAGAAACTATATCCACACTTACCTTCGGGGACGGCCGACCCGGCATCCTTTAGGATAACCAGGATCGTCGAGATACAACATATTCTACAACACGAGGGAGAGATGCGGACGGGTTATGAGAAGAAATATAGACGGTCGGTCAATATATTAGAGGGGGTGAGCACCGCGTTAGCCTCAGCATCCGTTATAAGTGGGGTGGGGAGTGTGTCTTTATTGTCAACAGTTGTCGCTGCACCGGTCGCGCCGGTATCGACGTTATCGTGTCGAAAGCGATAGCCGACAACGATATATCAGATAGCGAGTTCAAAATGGTCGTCGAAGAGATGGCCAGATACCAGGAGTTAAAGGGTACGATCCGGTCCAAGGCTCGACCACAAATTCTCGCGGACGAAGATATAAAAAAACTCGTTATGGAGGGGAGGGCCGACGAGAGAAAAAATCTCCTCTCCCGTCTCGGGACGTGATATGCTTATTCGCGTGTCTGCATCAACAGCAGGATATTCCTCCACCATACATTCCAGCTGTTCCTACGGCCCCTCCATACGGAACATAATTTTTTTTTAAATAATTTACGGGCCCCGTTACGACACCCACTGACCACCATACATTTCTATAACCGCGTATCGATATACTTTGTGGTTTTTATTTGTTTTCTTATATTAATTAATTTTAATTTATTTTAATTTAAAATTAAGTTAATAATAATTTTTAAAAATAACAAAACTAATTATCAAATTAATAAAATAACGAACCATCCCGGAAATTCGTGAACCTCGCTAAGTGTTTATAAATAATTATAATTTGCACACCATTTTTATGTTGTATAGGAAAGTAATGAGTATATATACGTTTGTAAGCCTTACAACAATTGGTCTCATCTCGTGTGTGCCATGTTGTTGATCCGGTATGACGTCCGTCTCGTCTGTTTAATGGTAGCAGTATGTGTGTGTGAATTGGTGATGGAATTGTATAGCTCAAAGGTGCCGGCCTAAAAGATTTCTACCTAAGAGCTAACAAAATAGGCTCGCCTTACTTCATCGGTTTCTCTGAATTGAGTAATTGGCAATGGGGTTAAAGGCGACCCGTAAAATGAGACTGTGAGCCAACAGATGCGTGGGCTTAAGAAAGGTCCCAACACCCCAGTGGCTGGGTGCCGGCTAAGAAATCTGCCCAGTCGCTGGGGGTGTGTGCACGAGTGGAGGCTTTTGCTATTTTTTTTAATTTTTACAAATTATTAATAATTTTTCAATATCGTAGAAATAAATTAGCTATAGTGGAGGAGGAAAATGCCGTGTTGAAAAATAAACTATCACGCGCGGACGTATAGAATTATGCAAAATCCCCAATCGAACAAACATTTCTCTTTTTTTTTTAGGAATTCTGCAAAATCCCCAATTGAACAAACATTTCTCTTTTTTTTTTCTTTTGATAATTAATTCGGCGGCCGGCGCATTATCGGGTGGCTATTTCGTTGGGTAGCCGAAACCATTACAGATTTGTCACTTTATATTTCTGGCGTTATCATATTTTCTGTATATACCTATGAGATTTATATGTTCAATTGGACCTCTTTTCAAATTATGTATTTATGACACCGATTGTCACGTTTTTACTACTTTTTCGGAATTCGGTCCAATTGAACAAACATTTCTTTTTTTTTTTCTTTTTCGAAATGCGGTCCAATTTGTTATAATATTTTTTGTTATAACCTATTAGATTTATATGTTCAATTGGAAAAAACATGATGTATTATGACACCAATTGTCACGTTTTTGTGTTGGTGACCAGTTTGTGCTATTGGACGAAAACACCTTTTCGATACTGTTGGTAGTAGTAGTATATAGGGTGGGGAAATGATACCACCGTTAGGTGGTATCATTTTGACTCCCTATATACTACTCTTTTCGTACTTTGATTTACAGTAACAATATCGTGATTTTTAAAATAAAATATTTATTTCAACATTACCATGTTACAATCGGTTCATTCAGTTTATTTTTTGCCATGTTGACTTCGTCAAACCACGATTAAAATAATGGCGCAATGTTGACAATATTAATATCAACCAATCAGATAGCGCCGTAAAAGAACTTAGAGCTGAATTGAAACTTAGAGCTGAAACGTATGAAGTAAACCGACGAGAACAATATATAATACATATTAGGTAATATGTGTACATGTTTTTATTGCAAAGTGTCTCGAAAACGGCGAACCGACTATGTTGGCTATACACAGTGTCATCCCTTCTCTGTTTATAAGACGCCCACCGACTAAGACGCCCACCGATTCGGACTCAGTACACTTTTCCCAGCACAACTGCGGACCCCTGTGGTGTTAATAGCAATAAACATCGAGACACTACTTGATACATTCGGTATTTTGTCCCTGTTTATCAATCGAAAAACGATTTTGCGTTTTCAGAATTTGTTAATGGTGTAAACATGAAAGCACCCACTCGACATCACATTCACTTTAAAGGATTTAATCGCACTTCAAGAAATACAACTAGTAAACAAGAAGATTTAATTGCTGAATTATATGCGGTTTTACTTTGGTCCAGTTTGTTCGTGTGAACACGAATTCTCAATCAAGCATGGACCTCCCGGTCTCCACATTTTTGTAAGAATCCAGATAAATGGCTGGAAGATTACATAACGCATTACTTCAAAGACAGACATAATGACAGGCAAAAACTTCAAACCAGACATTATGACAAGGCGCACCGTTAGGCCGATATATAACGAAACAATATATGATTTACGTTTATAAATTAGACATACATGTACAGTTAAATTAAGGAAAAACCTCGCAGAATAGATAATAACACTTGGTGTTATCCTCTCACGCATACCATAAGATGGAGTTAGCAATATATTGTACAGTGGTTATGTTATATGTGTCTGTGACGCTGCGGTTCACTGATGGACATAATCTACAACCAAGGCTGGAAGAAGGTAAATTTCATTCAAAGCACAAATGAAACGAGCCATGTTATTTTGTACCTATATTTACAAAATTGACCATACGTTCCATGAATGATTGCGAAAGTTGACGAAATGTTCAAAGCAAATGCTATGAACATTCCGTCGACTGTCGACGTCATTTACTGAATATATCACAGTTTCTGTAAATATTTTTCAAGAAAAACTGCACATTGACTTATGCGCAAAAGCCCATGGCTTATCTCATATGAGATGGAGAAATCGGGCTTATGGTTTTTGCGACCAGTGTAGATCCAGATCAGCATGTGCATCTGCACTGTTCGTCATACTATCAATGAAACACCCGTCATGCTTATAACAGTCAATATATATAGTCATCAGGCTACATGAGTGTACGATTTTATCAGGAGCTACACTAGTCACAGCCATATATAAGGGATATTTGAACGGTATGCCTGTTCGTGAATCAGCCATAGGACAGGATGTCGTGATGCATACAGTACCGTACACTGCTGGCTATTGTTTCCCGACTGTCGTTGTTTGACACCGCTCACAGCCGTGTTCAATCGTACAGTGCGTGCTGTTTAACCATGACGGTAGACAATGCTCATTCCGGGGCCAAGCCAACACCTACGTAATGCATGTGTCTCATGACATTATTAGAAAGCGCCATTACATTCACAACGGTCGCACTGAAATTTTGAAATTGGTGCGGCTGCATCACGCGACGTGTACTGCGGCGCCGGAATATGTATACGTAAATCAGCTGTTTTAATGAAACGGGTTATCAAAGTAGCGAAAGTAACTCCATATATGCTCAAATTACACGATATTTCCGACGGAAATGTAACAATAACGTTCGACCATGTCCAGTTGTGGGTAAACGTTTGCCGTGGCACTCGGGAACTGTTTGAAGCCGCGGCCTACGGCGTTGGGGTTCAAACAGTTCCCTCGTGCCACAGACCGTAATGCATGTGTCTCGTGACGTTACTAGAACGCGACGTTACGTCACCAGACAAGTTCACAACGGACCCACTAAAATTTTGAAATTGATGTGGCTGCATCATGCGACGTGTACTGCGGCCCCGGTGTAACGGGAAAATAGTAGACCGAGATATCCGTAGACGGAAGCAGTTCTGCGCATGCGGTCACGAATTGAGGCGGGGCCATGTGACTAGGCATAGACAATGATAGAGGGATCGTCTCAGAATTCATAAATATGCATCAAATGACGACAAGGGGCTACTTTGTTTATATGTATTTATATAAAACTATAAATAAAAATATATATAACATTTGCCGGTCTACTATTTTCCCGTTACACCGGAACATGTACGTGTAAATCATCTGTTTATCAAAGTACCGAAAGTACTGCATATATGCTCAAAGTACATGATATTTCGGACGGAAATGTAACAATAAATTTCGACCATGTGCAGTCGTGTGTAAACGTTTGCCTGCCGTGGCACTCGGGAACTGTTTGATCCCGCGGCCTACGGCCTTGGGGTTCAAACAATTCCCTCGTGCCACTGCAAACGATTACACACGGCTTGACATTGTCGAACCTTATATTTGGAAATGTCCTTTCGGGTGTAACAATTGGACTGGAAGGTCGACGCCATGAGCTAACCGTCCCACATATGACGCCAATATGTTGCATATCACACATTCGGATATTCAAATGACTCCAATCGATGTATCGTAAACATTCACGATCACGTCAGTTATCGCACGGCAATATATAACCATTATACATGCATCGCTATTAATATTGCCATTACATGGATATTATACAAGACATGCAATTCGTGGTAATCGCCAAACAGAACACGACTACCAGCAAGTATATGCTTTGCAAGTCCGTAATGCCACTTGTCCATTTGCACAACTTTTGGGAACATTCATGACGCAAACACATCAGTGCCGGGTCGTATCCGCCTTGAGGCTCACCGGGGCATCGTTATTTTTGTTGTATATATAAAACACAGGCCATGCATGATAGGACATGAAGGCTAGGTTTTCCCACAGTGGTCAGTAGCCTATTTCACCAACATTGAAAAGAATAGTTTTCTGTACTTTGAGGGATTAATCATTTATTTTTCTCGAAATGCATTATGTCATATAGAACAGAGTGAGCTTTCTTTTTATTTCGTGAAGCTTGGTCAAATATTGATTTTATTGCGAAAAAAAATCACCGTGTTCAATCCCCATAGACATCTACACAGAGTGAAGATATTTGACCGAATTTCACGAAATAAAAAGAAGGGTCCTTCTTAAATATTATCAACACATCTACTGTTTTTTTAATTGTTTATTTTACCGTATAATTCGGGCAGGTTTCGTGAAAAAGACAGTAGGTCCGAAGTCGTTCTGGGACGAATAACTCGGCATGTGTGTGACAGAACGCACCAACCAGAAGATTAGCTAGGCCCCCCGTGAGTTTTCCACGTGGTATTTGTTGATGTCTGGGTACGGCACTGTACATGGTGACTATCGTTACAGGCCGCCATCGTGCCAGACGACAGGCAGCTGGAGGGAACGCCTTCAACATGGCCAAAAGGTCGGCATATCATCCACCAAGACAACCACGTGTACGTGTATGTACTCAAATGTGGCGTCGACTGTCGAAATGGGCTTTATGGGTTTTGCGACCAGTGTAGATCCGCACAGTCTGATCAGGATCTACACTGTTCGCCATTCAATCAATTAAACACCCGTGTTGCTTCAGACAGACAATATAGATCTTTGTCATGCCACAGGGATGTGCTATTTGAACAGAAGCTCACAAATCCCTTAAGCCCCATTTCTCCAGTCACAGCCACAATAACTCATTATCAAAATGCTACTTCACAGATGCAGGGTCAGTGCAATTGCCTATATATTTATATGCAGCTTTGTCAGTACAAACATTAGAGATGCAGAGCTCCAGATAAATTTTGTATCTAAAGAGTAGTTTATTCCCAAATTTTAAATTCAATGCGTATTTTACTTTTACAAATGTATTATTGATTTTATTCCTTATTAAATAGGGAACAAATGATAAAAAAAAAACATTTGAAAGTTAAAGTAAATTTCAACTTTATTAAAGTATTTTCACTACTCGATTTGAAAACAATGCGTATTTTCTCAATGGTGTGAGTATTTTGTACTCCCACTTTTGATATTCAGTGCGTATTCTGCTAAAATAAGTGCATAACATACGCACCTAATATTGAGCTCTGGAGATGTGCATACTAAAAAGCCATACACTAGCAAACAATATGATCGTCCACATAGTTTACGGGATTCTTTTGTCATGCTTCATTTCATATACATGTAGTAGCATTTTTCGGTGAGTTTCCGTATTCGAGTGTTATGTCGGTGAGTTTATAGAAAGAATGTGGGGAGTTCATGCCAAGTTTTAGTTTTATTAATTTCGGTGTCCCATACGACCGTGTTGTGTCGTCTGATGTTGCTTAATATTTTGCCTTTTTTCTCAATAAAAACATGGTTTGACAGCACTTTAGAATCATTTCCATTGGAAAAGATTCTAAAGTGCTGTCAAAACATGTTTTTTTATGAGAAAAATTGAAAATATAAAATATACAGCAGACGACACAATTTAATTCAGCAGTGTCAGGGTTAACCAACGTGCTTATCAAATAATGGAGTTGAAACATATCTCAACTACACGTAGTTACCTGCAAACACAAACCAATGTCCTGTTTGTATATTACGTTTACTGGTTTCAAAGACAAAGAGAATTGTAAATGTTTACATGTAAAACACGCTTGTCTCAAATGGCAGCCACCAGCGAATGCCGTGCAAGGTCGTGACCTCTCACCTTGACTTCCGGTATGGTGCAGGTGCTCTGTTGGAAAACACCAACAAACTTTGTGGATTATGTTTCACTGCTTTCAAGTGTCACAATGCTTATAATTTCCAACTTATATAATTCTGCAAACGATTGCCAACTTGGAAAATATAATATGCTAGACTAAATAATATGAAGTTTAAACTTGTCGGTTTAATACTTTTTTCAAAATACATATATACCAATATGAAATATTCAAATATTGCTGTTGTACTCGACATAAATTGGATATGCAACGCATATACTATATAGTTCAGTAGATTATTGCATGCACATTATTTTCTTGAAAATTAGGCAGATAATTGAAACAAAAATAACGGACATGCTGTGACAAACTGTGGTTTGTCTGGGTGGGTGTGTGTGGGCATGGGTTAAATAGTTTTTGACCAGTATATCTCTGGACCAGTTTCCACATATATGTTGAGATGATGCATCTAACAGAAACTTGAGAACTTTATCAGACTGTCAGTTGAATGGGAAATGCACTGGTAAAATTCGACAAGCTCATTTCGTTGTAGTGAGTCACATATAGTCAAATATTTCCAAATATACTGTTTAAAGTGAAAATGTCTATTTATACTATTTTACCAGTTCTAAAAGTTACGAGTGGGCGCTATACAGATATAATCATTTAGTAATATTTATTTTACTGATAGTGATGCGCGGTGGTATCAGGCTATTTTCATATGCATGACAGTTTTTATTATTTATACTAATTAAATGCGTCACTTGAAAAAGTAATATTTTTTAAATATTTTGAAGTATGATAATTGCACATCAAAAAATAAATCAGAAAATAAATAGTAATGTACGTTAACATTTTAAGGAAACACGGTTATCGCCCCTGATATCAGTGTGTACATTTATGTCTGATATAAAATGTATAATAATGCCAATCGATGCGTGGGGTAATTGTGAATGAATGTTTATTTTGCCCGAAAGGGGGCGTTGCAGTATAGAAAGAAACTGCATGATTGGACATTTGACCTTGTTTTATAATTATAATAGGACAACACGAGCAACTGACAGTCAATGATGCTGTAATCAACGCACCTTATTGTCAGCTGGCTCTGAAAAGAAATGTGCGACACACCGTATCTATTTTGTCGCGCCGGTACAAACCGTAGCTTGTTTTCGCGCAACACCGTATCGTTGTATACAATTTCTTACGGAAACTGCGCCATAACATAACGAGATAAATCAGAAAATGCCATAAAAACATGTCATATCTTGCGTGTAGAGAGCTGATACTTTCCACGGATCATTTATAATGTATGTACTCGATATCGCCACCGAAAAGGGACAATAAGACGTGTTTGTTAGCCAGAAATCGGCACAAGGTGTCCTGTTTGCAAGCGAATTATTCAGAAAATACGTTGTCATTCTTATTGTGATCGTGATAGTTGGAAATCAAATTCATTTCTGCGTCTGTACATACCACATACGTTGCTGATAATGTACTATAAGCTGTAAAATATTTAATTAAACTGACACTCACCTGCTGTCGTCCCGCGACTTCGTCTTGACGACATGTATATACCCTGTCTGCACCGTATCACGGCAACTACCCACCGTATCACAATACCGACAGTGATATATGTTGATGAATAAAAGCATTGGATATATATGGGTGAATTTGTCATTATAAAAATTTATAGTTTTCGCGCAACACCGTATCCTTTTCTACAAACTCTGCACCGTAACAGGGGGTACACACTCTAACGAGATAAATCAGAAAATGCCATAAAAACATGTCATATCCTGCGTGTAGAGAGCTGACACTTTCCACGTGATGTCGGTATTGTGATATATGTTGATGAATAAAAGCATGGGAAATATATGGGTGAATTTGTCATTATAAAAATAGGATAAGGTGGTTACTACACATGAAAGTCCATATTCATATTTATAGTGCTGTTCTCCCTACAAATATCACGTGACTTCCATTAATGGAGATGAACATGTAAACAACATACGGGTTCATGCGGACTCGTTTTTTTTTTAGTTTTCCTATCAAATTTCGGATTTAATGAAGTGGATTAATAGTACATGTACATTTTATAAGTGGAAAATACAAACTTTAGGTGTGTTCTTTGGTTAGTAGTGTATTATACCGGCTTAAATTGCACTGTTCTTACTCGACAGCCGTGACCTTTCATCTGGCTTCGGTGGAACGCGCAAGCGTAATGGAAGTGATGAAACCCGTAAATCTGGCGATAGAACGAGAACATGAAAATGGCTGCGAATATTTGCGGTTTGAAGGTTGAATAATACATACCCGTACAATGTTTCTCATTATAACTGTGTTTATGTTTTCGCTTTTGTCTCTTGGATATATATGTATATGTTGTAAACCATTATACACTCCGCGACTAACGATATACCTTAGACACTATTCATTCATTTAACATGTACACGCATACAATCATAACATTAGTGCCAGAAAATATTAAGTAGTTTTGAAAATAAGCTTAATAAAAGCTGATATGAATTCTTCTCCAGTGCGACATACATTGTCCTGAGCAAGCTGGCATCCTCATACTTCACACGGACATGCTAACCAAATGTTTTCTTTATGTCCCGAAATATTTGGGACTTCTCAGTCTTCTTCGGCTATACAAATGTTGCTCGTGTTTACAGCCCAGTCCAGGAGGTGATGCGGTGTACATACAGAGGTACACATACGTTGGCGGCACGGGCCTACTTGTTCCAATCGACGACACAGTGTCCACGGTTACCGTGCGGCTCGAAACAGACAACCCACCGCCGCCGTTTGCTCTACCCATGTCTCCTCTAGGTTAGGGCCTTTATCAATGAAGCTGTTGGTTAATGCATTTCACTTGCTATGTACAGTGGAACATGTCTAAACCGCACAACAAGAAACATAGTTATCATCACTTTCATGAGTTCCTTGTTCATTTATCTCAGATAATAATGCCTGTTCTTGATCACATATGCATCCCAGGGTGTCCGGTTTAGCGAGGTTTCACTGTACATGTATGTATAATTTAGACATGTGTATTTCAAAACATGTGTTTTCGCAGTATATTAACACGGTGCATAAGCTATCATAAGACGCTAGTGTAATACATATGCACATGAGGCTGAATTAAGAAGAACTATGCATCTCTACTCCTCGCGCTACTTATGTAAACATGGCTGCACCGAGACCTTTGAAAAGCACGATGGAGCAACGTGCTTACATGCATGTGTTGATTTGGTTCCTTAACTCATTAAAACGTTCACATCTCTCAAGTACATGCAGCACATGTAATGTGTTAATGCAAGTAGACCGACATTCGTATCCATTAACCCTTTCAACCCTAGAGGCCAGAAAGCCAACATGTGCAAACACTGGAGATCCACATGAGCCGGCTCGTAACGAGCCATCTCATCAGGATATGCAGTATCTACTACTAGTATTAACCTCTAAAAAATCTACATTTGGTTATGCATTGCATAGTCCAAAACATAATACGAAAACGCAATTGAATTTAAGAAAGTAATGTCCATGGTTGAAAGTGTTAAGAACACCAGTACACGGTTTCCTGCCGGCCGCTGTTGAGAAATAATTATGTCACTAACCACATGATTTTCCCACATGCTACACGTGAGTCTGCGTGTAGTTATATACGGAGATACCATAATTTAGTCAGCAGATCCATCAACCGCCCGTATCTGCATCGTTTTTTGATATACATTTTCAATTTTTTATTATTTTTTTTGGGGGGGGGGTGGGGGTGTGTACCAAATGCGAATTGAAATACTGCGAACTTATTGTACATGTGTTAGTATGATAAATTGCAGTGTACTATTTCACTTCAGTATTGCATGTATTATCAGTATGTGATAATAATCTATAAGAATGCATTTTTCAAAAGCGGTGATCATGAGCTGCCGTGATATATCTTTCTTCCCCTAGGCTAGAAATCACGTTATGTAATCAGAACAGTTTCCCAATAGGATTCCGTGTTTATGCCATACAATTAATTTAAGATTCATAATGATTTACAGTGGAACCTCCCGAAACCGGACACCAAGAAACATCTGATCTTATTTTTCTTGGGTTTCTTGGTCATTTATCTCAGGCGATAATGACTTCATGTTCGCATAGCACACGACTATGGCTCAGCATTATCAAATTCCTGATTTACAGTGACACCTCTCTAAACCGGACGGGACCTCACAGGCCGTCCGATTTAGAGAGGTTCCATTGTAATACGGTATATATTAAACGAGATTACTGATTTCATAAGTAACGAGGCTCGGCGGACCCTATATATGTAGCTTTTGGCCCTGTATTGTAGTACACGTGTTATATATGTAAGTTATTTTTGACATATTGGATTGTTAAGGAATTAAGTGCGAGGGAGCGCTAACGACCGCAGCATTTAGTAGTGAACAATATGTGAACAATAAAATACTGATAGGTCAGTCAAGTGTACAATGCAATGTCCCATCCGAATATTGATTTACCATTTTCTGTTGAACAGTTAATCATTAAATATGGTAATACAATTCTGCCCAACGGTTGTCTTAGACAGTAGGGCGAACTATAAGCCACTAAATGGGATTTCTCGGTGCAACGTATTAAAGGTACATGCCCACGCAGCAGGTTACACTGTACTACTACTTTTCATTTTCTGTCATGCCTTATACGAGCCATTTTTCTACCCACTAACGAGTTATTTTTAATTACGGCGCGTGTTAATTGGTGTTAAATCGCATTATATATGCCGCGACCAGAAAGGGTATTTTCCGACCTCGTGCTATTCTTACCAACACGCGTCACGTGACACGGTTAATCATATCACATATTTGACATGCGCAGTGAAGTATTGGAAGTTGAGAAGAAACATATCTGTTCGAGTCCAAATCTAAATCTCCACGTAACTCTTTCCATTTGGTGATCTGGTCGCCAATATTAACCACTCTCTCTCCCTGTACTGCCTGTCCCTCAGACATTTCGCCTTTTTTTTGGCCGACGCCGTTTCATACAATTTCCGTCCTGGATGTTTTGACATGTTAATATTCTTGTTTACATATTGGGAAGCCTACTGGCGCGCGTAGTATACTGCGCATGCGCACCGCAAGCCGTGATGTGAAAGTCGTCGTCCCCGCACATTATCAAAATAGACTGTTACCGCCGCGCGTCGCTAACAGTAAATTGATAATTAATAAATGATTATATTTGTATAGCGGGCACTCGTAATTTTTAGAACTGGTGGAATAGTGACATAATTATACACTTATTTAATTCCTATAAAGAACATTTTGTGCCTACTGCGTGGGCATGCACCTGCTTATAATACACGAGCAGAATACATATACTATTTAAATGAGACCACTACGGAAAACGTGTTCGATAACCAGTGAAGCTTCAATGTATGTTGTTTTGCTTAAATGCATCAGCTATATCTAACATATGCCCGGATTTAATATGATATTTATCAATCTTGTCGACTGATTTCGTACGATGCTATGTCGAGTTTCTTATAAAATCAGTAAATTTGTTTAACAAATATTGTTAAATGACTGCCGTTGTTCGACACCGCTCACAACATACAGCGCGTGCTTTTTGACCATGGCTATAGCCAATGCTCATTTCGGGGCGAAGCCAACACATACGTAATGCATGTCACTCACGAAGTTACTAGAACGCGCCATTACGTCACCAGACCAGTTCACAACAGTCGCACTGAACTTTTGAAATTGGCGCAGCTGCATCACGCGACGTGTACTGCGGCCCTGGAATATGTATGGCTGAATCAGCTGTTTGAATTGAGCAGATTATCAATGTACCGAAAGTACTTCATAAATGCTGTGGGACGAGGGAACTGTTTGAACACGCGGCCTACGGCCTTGGGGTTCAAAGAGTTCCCTCGTGCCACAGCAAACGTTTACCCACGGCTGGACATGGTCGAACGTTATATTATATTAAAGCATCACTACTGTACGATGCTCTATATTTCTATGGTGCCTCGTTGGTGGCATTAGTATATTCGTTCCTTCGCCACGTAGAAACGACAATTAAGATTATCGTACATTTCGTTCCTTCGCCGAGTAGAGACGAAAATTAAGGTTATTATTGTTCGTCTCTACGCGGCGTAGAAACGAAGAGACGAAATATCCCTGTCCTACATTTATGTTGGTTACAGGTGTTCCCGTGTCTTTCGCGCCCGGTTCTGGCCATTCCAGGGAGACGAAAGGCAGCACAATACTCGTATTCCGCATGAATATATCCCAGGTTTGTATGTAAACTACGCACTCAATCAATGCACATTTTGTTTGAGCGGTTGTAATAATAAGTGTATTGTAATTTGGACACATGTATGCATTACATGCACTGGGTATCATGCAAACAAATATGAAACATTCATTTTTGCGTCTTATTTCTACACCGAATGAGTCACCTGAAAGAAAATGAATTTCAAGGTATATGATCACGTTGTTACAACAACAACAACAACAACAAGTACTGAAACTTCCAGAATCCCTTGGATTCAAAGTACGTATTATTTTATGTTGTCCTTATTATGCAACGGATTGTTATGAAGTATGGCGCATCAAACGCGCCTTGTTAAGCTGCATTTGGTCGTTTCTGTACTTGGGCCCAAACTCATGTCGCTTTTGCGAAGAATCGATTTCCGTGTCCACCGGCACGGACATAGATTCTTCGCCAAAACGACATATTTATGTGCCGAACCCCCAGACCACCAAATGCAGCTCCTGAAGACGCGTTTCTGTGCCATATTTCATCAAAATCTGTTGCATATTAAGGAAAATATCAAATAATACTTACTGTGGAGTGGATGAGCTTTCAACACGTTCAGCCATTGTTATTGTTGTTGTAACCACGTGATCATGCTTTGAATTTGTAACAAGAAATGTTTATTATATTGAAAAATAAATAACGTTGCAAAATAGTTAGTGACACAAACGCTAGTTTTTATTAAATGGACCGTTAGTATTTAATTTTCGTTTTTATACAATTTAAGTCACTTAAACTAGTTTTTCTAATGGACACTGTGTGATAGTGTATGCTCATTTCACAACAAAATCTAGCATGTTCCTTACTGGTACGTGTTTATCGAACATATATAGTCACAGTATCTCCTCTTGTTTTATCACATTAGCTGATAGTACATGTATATACTTGAATATAGTGCAAACATTTCGTTTCTTATGAAATCACTTGAATATAGTGCAAACATTTCGTTTCTTCATGAAATCAGTAAATATTATATTTCCAGCCCAGTGACTATGGAAACTGGAAATTTACCAAACTGGACTCGGCCCCGTGGCACGTGACAGTATCTGCCCAGAGCATACTACCGTTCACCTACGTGTTTCTAGGCCCTGTGCCTGGGGGCTCGGGCCTGTACCCAATTACGGGTAACCCGATTATAGGTAAATGTTATAAGTTTAATATTGTGATTCTGTACAGTCAACATGGTGCTATATTGCCTGGCTGAATCTATATTGACCCGGGGAGATCCATTGTTAAGTCCCGACCCTGTATGGACTTGGCTGTTTCTGGGACGTTAACCGCATTCACTTTCATTGTTAAGATGTTTATATTCTCCCATCCTCAGGACAGACCGAGAAAAATAATGTACTATTTGATTTTCTACAAAACAGCTGCATCAACCCATTTCATGCTGGGGATTCCCCATTTTCCTGACAGAAAAATTCAATTAGTTTTCTCGTAGCTCCCTGAAAGTATACGGTGTGGCCACCATTTGAACCGTCTCAAAGAGACGGTTCAAATGAGTGGTCACAACGTATACCTTCGATTAGAAATGAGAAAAACTGCAGATTATTTTTTAGAAATTGTTATACCCATACATGGGTCTTCCGTATTGAATGGGTTCAATAACGCAGTCATAGAGCTGATAATTTGCGTTGAATTAATTAGTCATGTCTTAAACCAACTGTTACTGTGTACAGTTAAACCTCTCTAAAAAGTATATCTGGTTTATAAAAATTCCACCGCATTTGTATCGCCAGGTGAGCGCCAGACGCTACAGGTTACCGTTCCCAATCATGCCAAAGTAAAGGTTGTAATCTCGGCCCTGATTATCACTGAATCCGGCCGGACCTTGACCCGACCTACCCTACACAATCTGGGCGGGCGACCTAGCAATGGAACATACTCCACGGACGTTACCATACCGACCGAGGTAAGCTAGAGAACAATGCATGGGAAATGGGCCCATAGATATGGGCAGAAACTCTGCAAAACTCCCGTTGCTACGGACGGTGTGGGAGTTTTGCAAAGATGCAACTCGCAACTAATGCACTCATAAATAAATATAAACGAATGCACTGAAATACAGTGTAACATCTCGGACACCAGTAAACTTGTAATCTTATTTTTGATGAGTTTCTTTTTCATTTATCTCTGGTGATAATGTATGTTCGTGATCGCATAGCACTCAACCATGGCTCAGAATGATAAAATATCTACTTTATAGTGAAGCCTCTCTAAACCAGACACCCTGGGGACCTCCCACCTCCCAGGGTGTCCGGTTTAGAGAGGTTCCACTGTATATAGCAAGGCAGCCACACGATTGTGGTCGAAGTTCTATCTCTCAATTTCACACGCGCACTCCGCGACCTGCGTACATGGGGATTACGTATTTTGCAGTTGGTAGCCTTGAAATTTCTCTCCAGAGTTTTCAGACTAACTACACGTAGATCACACATTGGTAGCATAAGTGGACGACGTTAATATGAGAAGGACTTTGAAAACGAAAGTAAACAGCCTACACTACAGAAACCTACTGCCTCATGTTTCAGGATTTCTACGTAGCCATAGAGGGCGTAGACAACGGGGGTCACGTGTTTCGACGTCAGGACCCCGTGCCGATATCGCCTACGACCTTTCGACTGTTCGTACCGTCGCTAACCAGTATGTATCTGATTGTGTATAATATTATCAGACCTAATCGGCATCATTTATTGGATAATACTGGCATTATTTATTATTTATATCGGCTCTTGTAGAGAGGTGGCTGCTGTAGAGTGGTCGCCGTTCGCGGATGTTCGACCGGTATAATTCACGGGGGGGGGGGGGGGGGGGGAGGGTTCTGTAGTAGCGAAGGTAACTCTTGTAATTGCAAGATTTACCGTTTGCAACTAGGGGGTTTTCCTATTTTTTGACCTCTTCTAAATGCACTTTCCTGTGTTTTATGGCATTTAAATTCGGACTCCAACTGGAGGTAAACTGTGATCTATGTAAACTCCGTGGCTGAACGGGAGAGTGGGGGGGGGTGGAGGGGTTGCAACCACGGACCTGGACCTCCCCCCTCCAGATCCGCCCCTGAGTATTTTGATATATAGATATATATTTCACACAAGGGAAGGTCAGTTGTGCGTAATTTTGATATATTTCATTGATACTTACCTTCAATGATAATATATGTTTATAACCACAAAGCAACAACGCGTGTCTTGAAGTCATGTGGTCATCCGTCAGTTTTACAGTCGACCCTCTCTAAACCGGACACACTGGGTACCTCCAGGGTGTCCGGATTAGAGAGGTTCCACTGTATAACAAAATCACATAGCTTGTCTGACAGTATGAGGTACGCTGTTCGTTCCCAATTTCCCCAGATGTGACGTTGTACAAGAACGAAAAACTTGCCATTCCGTTTACCTTGTCCAACACTGGGTCCGTGGCTCAAGACATTGACGTGAAGATCCATGACGACAGAGGCTTCGCCGTTACTCCGGTTATTATGTCGATTCAGGTCAAAGCTAACGGCAGCCATTCCAATACACTGCATATTCGTGGGGGTGGAACAGTCGGACAAACGGTGTATGTACACATTTATTACAACAGATAACGTTACAGTATAACCTCTCTAAACCTGACACACATGCAGTATGTGTATCTTTATGATGGTAATGCCTGTTCAAGTTGGCAAAGCACAGCCGCATAGCTTGTCATAGTCATAGTCATATAGCACACATGCAGTATGTGTATCTTCAGTTTTATTGGTTTCATTGGTGTATATTTATGATGATAACGCCTGTTCAAGTTCGCAAAGCACACTTTTTAGAACTGGTGTAATAGTGATACAATTATACATTTATTTAATCCCTTTTAATAACAGTGTATGCCTACTGAGTGAGCATGTACCTTTAAACTCTTCTTAAACAATATTTTGTATTTACTAATACCTTAGACCTAGGACATAGCTTCACATGCTCAACAGGGACTTGCTTGTTTGCAAGATATACTACTAAAAACAATGGCATGTGTGATAATGTCATTTATTTATGACTGTAAGCATAAAAAACTGTCAAACATTTGTTAGTAATGCATCATGGTGCTTACATTAAAAGTATCATTGCAAAGGTGGGCACAGTTTCCGCCTTCCGCCAACATGAAATGCAGCATATGAAAAGTTGGTACATAGTAAAAAGCAGCATATTTAAAGTTGGTAAATAGTAATGGTTGCCACAGTGTCAACCAACATGATAATAACATATGTAAAGTTAGAACACCACAAAGGGCACATTTGTCCTTTATATGAACTGATTTCTGCCACCTAGGCCTCCAAGCACAGCGAAATAAAGTCCTGACAGTAACCGCTAACGCATAAAGGTGGAGTATATAAATTATGTCTTTGGGGTGGTGGAGGGAAGTTTTCTGGATATAAACTAATTCGTGTTTCCGCAATGGCGTATCAAAGTGATCTGATCACGTGACCTGTCCACTGTGCTCAGCAGCTTTGGTGGCTAATTAGTCGCATCCGACAACTTAACTTTATCTAATAAAATGTACGGTCTTATTAATACAAAAAGCATTATTTACAATAATTTGTCTTTCTAGTACATGTACACTATTTATATAACATGTGCGGTACAAGGTCTTCAACTATTACACACTGTACACTAAAAATGATTTGAAAAATGCAAATACATCACTTAATAGTATATATATTCAGTACCATTACGTTATGCATGTACATACATGTATGTGTCGTTGTCTGTGTTAAGCATGCAGTATAATTAGGGTATGCACGTTTCGCCAAATTTAGTCAAGCCAATGAAACACCCGTAATTCTGGTAGGTGGTTGGTCGGGCGAACGCGACGGCGTAAATTAACGGTAGGGGTTCCTACTTATAGGAATCACGGTTTGCCTGGTTTGGCCCTCAGGTACTTTGGCTATTTTGTTACCTGGGAGTTTCATTGGGTTATTGCCCATTATAGAAGTTTGAAGATTACTGATGCTACTGCTTTTGGGAGGGGGCCAAGTGAGTCTGGTGTGGCGAGGTTCTGGCATGAAATCAGGATTATTCTGATTTCAAGGCTGAATATATAGATTTTTTATTGTAAATATTCAGTTCTGATTTTGAGATTTTCCCGCTATTTGTACAGGTAATATTTGGGATTTAGTAATTTAGTACTAAACCCATTGACCCGGCCTTAAATGACCGTAGCTGTTGATAGGCCGTTAAGCCCCAACAAACAAAAACAAACACGTACTGCTTCTAACTTATAGTTTCGATTAGTATCGGCTTCAGGAGTGCGATAGAAGACCAGAAGCCGATTTCACCAAAATTACTAAATATACTTATCTTGTTCAGTACACTTTGAGGGAAAAATGTTAAATTTAACGTTAAATTTATTATTTTTTATTTAATGAAATAAAATATTTACTGACAAAATTATTTTACTGAATGTATTACATTATCACAGCCATTTTGGCTGTGATAATGTAATAAATTCAGTTTATAATTCTGCATACTTTTAATCATCAAATATATGCAGTCGTTGGTTCTATATGAAATACATGTAATGTATTTCGAAAAAAAAGATTACTGCCTGAAAGTATACTTACCTAGATAAGTATGCTTAACACTGTTTGTGAAATCAGCCACAGAAGTGTGAATATCAACACCTGCATTGATCCATAGCTCCTCAGTCACAACCACACAATTAGCCATAGTTAATACGACTACATTTTCAGATCAGTTAACATAACCATAGCTAAGCCGTTTGTACACGGGAAGGGGTTTCCTCCGCCTGAACAGGTTGTGACCAGATACTTTATCGTACAGGAGCGACAGAAACAGGTAAGATGAATGTTAACATCATTTTTATAAATCCAGTTTATGTACGTACCGATTGTTTTAATATAATGTGGATGTGACTGGAGAAATGGTTTATGGGATTTGCGACCAGTGTAGCTCCTGATCAAATAGCACACTGCTATAGCCTGATATACCATATATAGTGCTTGTTAGAAGCATAGCTGGTGTTCCAATGGTGGAATGGCGAACAGTGCAGATCCTGATCAGACTGTGCGGATGCACAGGCTGATCTTGATCAACACTGGTCGCAGAACATCATAAGCCCCATAGTATAGTATAGTATAGTATAGCATAGCATAGCATAGCATAGCATAGCATAGCATAGCATAGCATAGCATAGCATAGCATAGCATAGCATAGCATAGCATAGCATAGCATAGCATAGCATAGCATAGCATAGCATAGCATAGTATAGTATAGTTTGTTTACATTTCAAAAAACGCACTATGCGAATATTATACAAACATACGATATCCGTTCGTATATACGATATATCCGTACGGATATGGTATGAATATACAGTGGGGTCATCGTGCAGTTAAAATATACCGATGTACCGGTTCATTTCGCATGTAAACATCCGGTTTTAATTTCGATTATTTGCCACAATTTTAAGTTTTACGATACAGAATCAATTTAAAACGGAGGATTGTGAATTACAGTATCACAGTGCATCTTATATATGTGTGTTCAATACAGGAATTCATCTGTAATTCATCATTGTACTCCGCACCACCGCCGGGGTCACAAACAAATGACCCCCACACACACCAGCCATCTACATTTGGCGTCCTAAAAGTTCCGGTCTATATCCCACAGTGGGAACAATGTGTATCACCACCACCACCAGTTTTTGTCTATGACTACACTACATCCCCCCCCCCGACCACCACTTCTGTATGTAACGCAGGATGACGTGGCCGACTGATCAAGTGCTAAACTAGTCCTGGTGCGATGGCCGACTGATCAAGTGCTATACTAGTCTTGGTGCGATGGCCAACTGATCAAGTTCTAAACTAGTCGTGGTGCGATGGCCGACTGATCAAGTTCTAAACTAGTCATGGCGCGATGGCCGACTGATCGCGTGCTATACTAGTGCTGGTGCGATGGCCGACTGATCAAGGGCTGAACTATTCCTGGTGCGATGGTCGACTGATCAAGTTCTAAACTAGTCCTGGTGCGATGGCCGACTGATCGGGTGCTATGCTAATCCTGGTGCGATGGCCGACTGATCAAGGGCTAAACTAGTCCCGGTGGGATGGCCGACTGATCAAGGGCTAAACTATTCCTGGTGGGATGATCGACTGATCAAGGGTTAAACTAGTCCTCGTGCGATGGCCGACTGATCAAGTTCTAAACTAGCCCTGGTGCGATGGCCGACTGATCAAGTGCTATACTAGTCCTGGTGCGATGGCCGACTGATCAAGGGCTAAACTAGTCCCGGAGGGATGGCCGACTGATCAAGGGCTAAACTTCCTGGTGCGATGGCCGACTGATCAAGGGCTAAACTAGTCCTGGTGCGATGGCCGACTGATCAAGTTCTAAACTAGTCCTGGTGCGATGGCCGACTGATTGAGTGCTATACTAGTCCTGGTGCGATGGCCCGACTGATCAAGTTCTAAACTAGTCCTGGTGCGATGGCCGACTGATCAAGTGCTATAATAGTCCTGGTGCGATGGCCGACTGATCAAGGGCTAAACTAGTCCCGGTGGGATGGCCGACTAATCAAGGGCTAAACTATTCCTGGTGCGATGGCCGACTGATCAAGGGCTAAACTGGTCCTGGTGCGATGGCCGATTGATCAAGTTCTAAACTATTCCTGGTGCGATGGCCGACTGATCGAGTACTATACTAGTCCTGGTGCGATGGCCGACTGATCAAGTGCTATACTAGTCCTGGTGCGAAGGCCGACTGATCAAGGGCTAAACTAGTCCCGGTGGGATGGCCGACTGATCAAGGGCTGAGCTATTCCTGGTGTGATGGCCGACTGTTCAAGGGCTAAACTAGTCCTGGTGCGATGGCCGACTGATCGAGTGCTATACTCATCCTGGTGCGATGGCCGACTGATCAAGTTCTAAACTAGTCCTGGTGCGATGGCCGACTGATTAAGTGCTATACTAGTCCTGGTGCGATGGCCGACTGATCAAGGGCTAAACTAGTCCCGGTGGGATGGCCGACTGATCAAGGGCTAAACTATTCCTGGTGCGATGGCCGACTGATCAGGGCTAAAACTAGTCCTGGTGCGATGGCCGACTGATCAAGTGCTATACTAGTCTTGGTGCGATGGCCGACTGATCAAGTTCTAAACTAGTCGTGGTGCGATGGCCGACTGATCAAGTTCTAAACTAGTCATGGCGCGATGGCCGACTGATCGAGTGCTATACTAGTCCTGGTGCGATGGCCGACTGATCAAGGGCTAAACTATTCCTGGTGCGATGGTCGACTGATTAAGTTATAAACTAGTCCTGGTGCGATGGCCGACTGATCAAGTGCTATACTAGTCTGGTGCGATGGCCGACTGATCAAGGACTAAACTAGTCCCTGTGCGATGGCCGACAGACCAAGGGCTAAACTATTCCTGGTGCGATGGCCGACTGATCAAGTTCTAAACTAGTCCTGGTGCGATGGCCGACTGATCGAGTGCTATACTTATCCTGGTGCGATGGCCGACTGATCAAGTTCTAATCTAGTCCTGGTGCGATGGCCGACTGATTAAGTGCTATACTAGTCCTGGTGCGATGGCCGACTGATCAAGGGCTAAACTAGTCCCGGTGGGATGGCCGACTGATAAAGGGCTAAACTATTCCTGGTGCGATGGCCGACTGATCAAGGGCTAAACTAGTCCTGGTGCGATGGCCGACTGATCAAGTGCTATACTAGTCTTGGTGCGATGGCCGACTGATCAAGTTCTAAACTAGTCGTGGTGCGATGGCCGACTGATCAAGTTCTAAACTAGTCATGGCGCGATGGCCGACTGATCGAGTGCTATACTAGTCCTGGTGCGATGGCCGACTGATCAAGGGCTAAACTATTCCTGGTGCGATGGTCGACTGATTAAGTTATAAACTAGTCCTGGTGCGATGGCCGACTGATCAAGTGCTATACTAGTCTGGTGCGATGGCCGACTGATCAAGGGCTAAACTAGTCCCTGTGCGATGGCCGACAGACCAAGGGCTAAACTATTCCTGGTGCGATGGCCGACTGATGAAGGGCTAAACTAGTCCTGGTGCGATGGCCGACTGATCAAGTTCTAAACTAGTCCTGGTGCGATGGCCGAGTTAATCGAGTGCTATACTATTCCTGGTGCGATGGCCGACTGATCAAGTGCTAAAGTAGTCCTGGTGTGATGGCCGACTGATCAAGTGCTATACTCGGCATGGCCGACTGATCACGTGCTATACTGGGCATGGTGAGATGGCCAACTGATCAAGTGCTATACTGGGCATGGTGCAATGGGCGACTGATCAAGCGCTATAGTAGTTATGGTGCTATGGCCGACTGATTAAGTGCTCTACTAGTCCTGGTGCGAAGACCGACTGATCCAGGGCTAAACTAGTCCTGGTGCGATGGCCGACAGATGAAGGTCTAAACTTGTCCCGGTGCGATGGCCGACTGATCAAGGGCTAAACTAGTCCTGGAGCGATGGCCGACTGATCAAGTTCTACACTAGTCATGGTGAGATGGCCGACTGATCAAGTTTTAAACTAGTCCTGGTGCGATGGCCGACTGATCAAGTTCTAAGCTAGTCCTGGGGCGATGGCCGACTGATAAAGTGCTATGCTATTCCTGGTGCGATGGCCGACTGATCAAGTTCTAAACTATCCTGGTGCGATGGCCGATTGATCAAGTGCTATACTAGTCCTGGTGAGATGGTCGACTGATCAAGAAGTTCTAAACTAGTCCTGGTGCGATGGCCGACTGATCAAGTTCTAAACTAGTCCTTGAGCGATGGTCGACTGATCAAGTGCAAAACTAGTCCTGGTGCGATGGCAGCATGATCAAGTTCTAAACTAGTCCTGGTGCGATGGCCTACTGACCAAGTGCTAAACTAGTCCTGGTGCGATGGCCGACTGATCAAGTGCTAAACTAGTAGTGGTGCGATGGCCGACTGATAAAATTGCATGCCATAATAACTAGATGGCCATGGCCTGCATGTCGTTCCCGCCGAGGCATTTGATAGTACAAACAATTTTTTTATTGCAACAAAGCTTTAGCCCATTGACGTAAAAACATGCCGCACCCGCCTAGGCTTTGATAGTATACCCAAAAACGTTAACTAAAAAAACGCTTTAACCAGAAAACTTTATCCTGAATGCACACCAATGTGCCGACTCTATCGCTCTGTCTGCAAGCGGGCCCAACAAAAACTTTAAGGGACATTTCAAAGTAATTTGACCGTGACATTTGGCACATATAAATAATAATGAAAATGTGGGTGACAAATACACAGTATGTGAAGTTTCGAGTGAAATGGTGAAGCGGTTTCAGAGATATAGTGTTCTTAAAGGTACATGCCCACTCAGTAGGCACAAAATGTTCTTTATATCAGAGACATCATCCGAGACATTTTCGGGCAAAATAAACATTAATTCACCATTAATACACATATTTATTGGCATTATTATACATTTTATATCAGACGTAAATTTCCACACTGCTATCAGGGGCGATAACCGTGTTTCCTTAAAATGTTACCAAGACATTACTATTTATTTTTTGATGTGCAATGATCATACTTTATAATCTGTCGAAAACATTATTTTTTTCATGGGATCACATTTAATTAGTATAAGTAATTAAAATATATCATGCCCCATTTGCCTATGAAAATAGCCTGATATCACCGCGTGTCACTATCAGTGAAATAAACATTACTAAATGATTATATCCATATAACGGGCACTCGTAATGTTTAGAACTGGTGGAATAGTGACAAAATTATACACTTATTTAATTCCTACAAATAATTCCTATAAATATGTACCTTTAATTAGCATAAATAATTAAAAAATATCATGCCTCATTTGAATATGAAAATAGCTTGATACCACCGCGTGTCACTATCAGTGAAATAAACATTACTAAATGATTATATCCATATAACGGGCACTCGTAATGTTTAGAACTGGTGGAATAGTGACACAATTATACACTTATTTAATTGCTATAAAGAACAGTTTGTGCCTACTGAGTGGGCATGTACCTTTAAAAACTTTAACCTTAAATCAAAACAAGAATTGCGTCGGTCGAACGCGGATGCGACCTGCAGCATATTTGAGAAACTGTGACAAAGTGGTTAACCGAAAAGTGTGACGGACGGACGGACGGACGGACGGACGTTCCAACATTTTGGGTTTATGGGGTATTTTCATTATTTGAAGAACAATGAAAAAGCCCCTAAACAACAATAGAGTTTATGAGCTTACGGAATATTACAAAGGAATCATTTTGTTCCTAACCCCGCCCTTAAGCTCTCAAACCCCCGGACGTTGGCCCGGACGGACGGACGGACAGACGGGCGGTCCAAACACTATATGCAACCCGTTTCTTCGAAACCCGGTGGCATAAAAACTTTAACCGGACGCACGAAGTGACGTACATATGGATGTACGTACGTATGTAGGCCAATGTGACAACTATGTCGCACTGTCCACATGCAGGCATGTCAAAAACTTTGAGGTAAATTTCATTCAAAGTAATTTGACCTTGATATTGGGCATAGGGATTGCAGGGGTTGAGCATAGAATGAAAATATGAATGATGATAAACACACATGTGAAGCTTTGAGTGAATTGGCGAAGCTGTTTCTGAGATATAGAGTTCTTAAAAACTTTAACCTACGGTAAATAAAAACCAGATGGCCGTGGCCCGCTTGTCGAGCCCACCGAGTCATTTGATGGTCTCAGAGTATATTTATTTGAAGTGTGAATTAAGGTATTTAAAAGCTTTAACGCAAATTTGAAAGTCATTTGACCTTGATCTTGGGCATGTGGGTCGCATGAGTGGGCTTTAGTATGAACATATGGATGATAATAAAGAATTATCTGAAGTTTGAAGCAAATCTGAGTAAGTGTTGTGGAGATATAAGGTATGCAAAAACTTTAGCACAAATTTCAGAGTCATTTGACATTGACCTTGGGGCACAGGGGCCGCATGAGTGGGACACAGAATGAATATATGGATGATGACTAATAAGCATTTGATATTTCAAGTCAATGTGACTTAGATATGGTATTTAAAAACATACACAGATTTCGGACGGACTGACGTCATTGTGATCACTAAGTCTCGCTTTCCGCAAGCAGGCTCGCAAAAAAACTACGGATGGACGTCAATGCGCAAACTATACCGCACTGTCTGCAGGCGGACGCGACAAAAATTGTCCAACCCCTTTTTAAAGGTGCATGCCCACTCGGTAGGCTAAACATGCTCTTCATGGGAATTAAATAAGTGTATAATTGTCACTATTCCACTAGTTATAAACATTACGAGTGCCCGCTATACAGATATAATCATTTGGTAATATTTATTTTACTGATAGTGACGCGCGGTGGTATCGGTATTTTCATGTGCAAATGGGGCATGATATTTTATAATTATTTATACTAATTAAATGCATCAACTGAAAACAAATTGACAGATTATAAAGTATGATCATTGCACATCAAAAAATAAATACAGTGAATAAATAGTAATGTCCGTTAACATTTTAAGGAAACACGGTTATCGTCCCTGATATCAATGTGGAAATTTTCTTCCGATATAAAATGTATAATAATGCCAAACAATATGTGGGTAATGGTAAATGATTGTTTATCTGGCCCGAAAATGTCTCCGATGATGTCCATCGCTCCAGATAAGCTGCGTATTTGCGTAAATACCCAATTAAAATTGCCTAAAACCCAATTGAAATCAGAAGTAGCGAGTATCAAAAAGCAATAACAGATTTGTGGTACCTTTATCATGCTACAGAGAACAATAAACAGACCACATATACCACAATTCTAATGAAATGCCAAGACATGTTTTCATTTCGAAGGAAATTATTCCAGTGTCCAAAAGGGAGAGATAATCCATGACACGGGGTTCGAATCAAAAATCGAAATAAACTCCGCATCTACTCATCATAAGGAAGCTACATATCAAATTTCAGTGCTGTAGCTATTACAAAAAAAAATACGAATTAGAAAGCAAAATTTTCAAATTCTGAGTCAAAAAGGGGGAGATAATCAATGACTCGGGGGTCGAATCAAAATAAACTTTGCAAATCTTCTCATCATAAGGAAGCTAGCTACACACCAAGTTTCAGGTGTGTCGCTATTAGGGTTTAAAAGTTTTACGAGCTACAAGCCAAAATTGGAAAATTCTAATTTGAAAAGGGGGAGATAATCCATGACCATGGGGTCGAATCAAACATACATGTACCAAGTTTCAGGTCTGTAGCTATTACGGTTTAAACGTTTTACGAGTTACTATGTTGGTGACGGACGGACGAACGGACAAGGGTAACACTAAATGCCCCCTCCACTATTGTTGTGGGCCATAAAAATTAGTGAGGCAAAAGTTGTCATATATACAAGTAACTTACCTTAATTCATCAGTTACACATCAGACGATGAAGGAACTTTAATTCTGGTATAGAATATTAAAGTTATTCATTATGTTCAATAGTGCTGCTTTGACATGACGTGAAATTAAAACATGCATGACATGATCTGGAAGAATAACCACAGACCAAGCACGCATATTCAGAATCACGTCTGTCGGTTCTTATCCAGCTCCGATTTCTGTCACCTAGCTGTCCACAAAATCCAGAATCCAACATTGTAGAAAATTTAATCCTCTATGTTGGTGTATGTTATAACAAAATGTCACTTAGTATATTATCTAATGCGGGTTGAAATCTCTTGTTTCTCTAAATAAATGCGTCCAACAATCCCTGTAGCTGCTATCGTGATAACAAATGTTAAAGGTTCTGTTAGCGCCTCACATATTGATCTAAATATCCACTATTTTGATTCCAAGTACCAGAATAATGATGTTTCCATGCGCCGTCGTAGTGTTATCTGTCAGATTCCGTTGTTTATTTGATCAAATTGATGGATAAATTTTTGTCCGCTAATGTCGCCAAGAGCATAATCTGTGACATTGACTGTAATAATTTGGCATAACTTCTAGCTTGTGAATTTTTGGTTGAATAGTGATCACTATGGTGAATAAGTGTGTATTTGTGCCCGGTTTGCTCAGTAGTTAGAGCGATGGTGTGGTAAACCAGAGATCCCCGGTTCGATGCCGGGCTGGTGCGCATCTTTCTCACGTACCTGTGACATTTAGCGCCCAGCGTAGTTGCGGGAAGTAACTCTGCAGAATACTCCCATATCGTCCGTACCGAGAGTTATGGTGCTCTCCGTAGGTTTCCCCTGCAAAGTACAAATCACATCTGATTTGCACTTCAACTGTTAATTGCGACATATTTTCTGTATTTTTCAATTGAAAGAAATGTCAGTATTATACTTACATTCATTTCTGTGTAATAAGTACAGAAAATATGTCACAATTAACAGCTAAAGCGCGAATGAGATCCGATTAGGTACTCTGCAGGAAAAACCTATGGAGCACCGTAACTCTGGGTACGGACGATAATTGCATGAGTATTCTGCAGTTACTTGCCGCAACTACTCCCAACGTGGAGTCGTGACTGATGAAGAAATGTTCCACAAATATGGAATTCAGGGTGGAAATATGTCTGCCCAGTGACGATTGTTGCCCAACGAAGGACCGTGACTGATAAATACTCCCAAAATTGTACCCAAACATATGGAATTCGGAGACAAAATTAAACATGGAATTCGAGGATGAATTTCAATTTGGCGGAGAAGAATGTCACAGTACGCAACTGACTATGGGGATGAAGTGTGTATGATCTGTGCCTTGTTAGTTTGCTCGGTAGAGACATGGGCATGGTACGGTAAACATGAGGTCCCTAGTTCGATTCCGGGCCGTTATTTATCTTTCTCACTCTGTGTTACAAGTAAACCGTTTTATTTTAAAGAAATGGCTATCACCGGAATAAATATTATCTTCACAAAATTTGATTCGGGCCAATAGAAATCAACAGCCACAGCAGAACGTTTGCAGTAATAGAAATGTAATTCCAAAACAATTTTTTTTTTATTATCAGGTTTCGAAAATTAAAAATTGCTTTTCTTTAAAAATTATTATCAATATGTTCACCATGTTATTATGGTTAATATGCAATTCACAGTGTCCTTGCAGCTTGAAATTGAAAGACATTATGAAAAGTTGTGTTGATCTCAGAAATTGTCATGTCGACTATAGGATCGCGTCGAAATAATGTTAACAGAATAGGAAAACGTAATTTGATACCGATGAAAAAGGTAAACAAAACGCTAAATTGGTGCTAAGTTTTGCAATATTATACCGTATACCACACATTATAATTTGATTTTATATCAAAATAAATATATTGTGAGCATTGTGGTGTCTAGTAATTTGTTCTTGATATTCGGAACGGCAGTGACGACATTTTTGTTTGTCCAAGAAACTGTCAAGGTCAATGTTTCACTGTTTGTCTCGCAATAACCCGCCTATTTATATTTGCTCACCAAAAAAACAGATCACCAATACCGCTGACTTTCTAGTCACTTTGAATTAAATAGATGGGATAACAATTTGGATTGGAACACGGATACGTTTGACTTTGTGCTGTTGTTTTATTTATTGACGAGGGTTTATTGTTGCTAGTAGTGTCATGTAACAACACCGGGTGAGATATTAAACTCTAGCTAGGCATATCGAATCGTATCTCGTAAACAATCACAAGTTTTTCATTATTTAATTGGATTTTGTTTCTCGTTTTGTGGATATATATCGACGTCATTTACATACAATATCACAGTTTCTTTAAATATATTTCATGAAACACAGAGATAGATTAGTAATATTACGCATTTCTGAATATTAAGAAGAAAAAAAAACTGCCGAGGCGGACCAAATATTAGGGCAAATAGTACACGGCAACACCGTTAATATACGGTATTCTGGTACATTTATACCGTACATAAATCTGGTATGTTTGTACGATACAAACGTACCAGAATTATACACATGAATACAAATCGTATAAACGTACGAATTGAATGGTATATCTATACGATATTGGTTGGTATGGATGGTACAAACATACCGTACGTTTACACTATATGCATATCGTATAGAAAAATATCGTATTGGTATAGTATGCGTATAGTATTGGTATAGTACGTATTGTTGACCTGCAGAAAAGCGCTACTGTATATGTTCATCTCGTCGCAAAAATATGAATATCCTCTATTTCTCCAGTCAGTCACAGCCACAAATATAACAAGACCAGGGACGTGTGTAACCCACAACTGTCACGTGCGCTGTATGGGCAGACAAACCAAACTTTTAATCAAACGTTCAGTGGGTCTCAGACCAGGGACCATACATACAATCTTCGTCCTAGCTCAGACCGACGTATATAGAGTAGTTTTGGAAATAAGCTTGATAAAATCTGATATGAATTCTTCTCCAGTACGACATACATTGCCCTGAGCAAGCTGGCATCCTCATACTTCACACGGCTATGCTAACCAAATGTTTTATTTATGTCCCGAAATATTCGGGACTTCTCAGTCTTCTTCGGCTATACAAATGTTGCTCGTGTTTACAGCCCAGTCCAGGAGGTGATGTGGTGTATATACAGCGGTACACGTACTCCGGTGGCATGATGAGCAACCTTCTTGTTCCAATCGACGACACCGTGTCCACGGTTACCGTGCGGCTCGAAACAGACAACCCACCGCTGCCTCTTGCTCTGCCCATGTCTCCTGCAGGTTAGGGCATTTATCAATGAAGCTGTTGGTTATTACATTTCATTTGCTATGTACAGTGGAACATGTCTAAACCGGACAACAAGAAACATATGTTATCATAATTTTGATGCGTTTCTTGTTTATTTATCTCAGGTGATAATGCCTGTTCGTGATCTCATAGCACACAACTATGTCTCGGAATAATCAAATGCCTGATTTACAGTGAAACCTCGCGAAACCGGACACCCTGGGGACCTCCCAGGGTGTCAGGTTTAGCGAGGTTTCACTGTACATGTATGTATAATTTAGACATGTGTATTGCAAAACATGTGTTTTCGCAGTATATTAGCACGGTGCATAAACTATCATAAGACGCTAGTGTAATACATAGAGGATATTCATATTTTTGATACGAATATGACATATATCTCGTGGTGTGAAATGCCCATATGTCACTCGTGCCGTCACTGACTAAATTATGGTATCTCCGTATATAACTACACGCATACTTATCCGTCCTAGTAGCAACGTTGACCTTGATACACGTGTAGCATGTTTAGGTTGTTACACGAATGTTCGTAGATTTGCCATCTCTGGTCTATCTGGATATGTGGTTAGTGACATAATTATTTGTCAACAGCGCCCGGCAGGAAACCGTGTGCTGGTGTTCTTAACACTTTCAACCATGGACATTACTTTCTTAAATTCTATTGCGTTTTCATATTATGTTTTGGACTATGCAATTAATAACCAAATGTAGATTTTTAGAGGTTAATAATAGTAGTAGATACTGCAGATCCTGATGAGACGGCTCGTTACGAGCCGGCTCATCTGGATCTCCAGTGTTTGCACATGTTGGTTTCTGGCCTCTAGGGTTGAAAGGGTTAATATATACGAATGTCGATCTACTTGCATTAACACATTACATGTGCTGCATGTACTTGAGAGATGTGAACGTTTTAATGAGTTAAGGAACCAAATCAACACATGTATGTATGCACGTTGCTCCATCGTGCTTTTCAAAGGTCTCGGTGCAGCCATGTTTACATAAGTAGCGCGAGGAGTAGAGATGCATATATCTTCTTAATTCAGCCTCATATGCATATTTATTATATACCTACCCATGAAATACATAGTTATACGATGTAAATAAAAGTCATATGTTCTCATCGATGAAATAAACAACTTCCGGTGAAAATACTTTTGTATGGTTGGAGTTTCTAATGTATATCATGTATATGGTCATGGTGCACGTCATTAGTTTGAGCTGGCGATCAGTTATTGGCCAAATATGGCCGATAATCCACGCCGGACGGCCTCCGATTCTGTGTGAGATTCTTTCGTACACGCAACTTTCGCTTTGGATGGGGTAATCAAGACGCGAATAACTGAATAAATGCTTGAAACAGCGATTTGAAGTGAGTATATTCACATACCTAATACCTTTATCGATTGCCAGAGACATATTTTATACATTTAATCGATGTTTATTGTGTTTATGCGAATCGGAAAAGAGAGGGCTCTTTCTATAATAGCCATATTCTTACCCACCTTTCTATAAATAGAAGATGGTCATTCACGAAATCAAGTGGGTGGGGTAATGGGATTTTTGTTGGTGTCATAGGTCCGAGTCTTCCACCTGTGATCATGAGCTGCCATGATATATCTTTCTTCCTCTAGGCTAGAAATCACGTTATGTAATCAGAACAGTTTCCCAATAGGATTCCGTGTTTATGCTATAAAATTAATTTAAGATTCATAATGATTTATAGTGGAACCTCCCGAAACCGGACACCAAGAAACATCTGATCTTATTTTTCTTGGGTTTCTTGGTCATTTATCTCAGGCGATAATGACTTCATGTTCGCATAGCACACGACTATGGCTCAGCATTATCAAATTCCATAAGTAACGAGGCTCGGCGGACCCTATATATGTAGCTTTTTGCCCTGTACTGTAGTACACGTGTTATATATGTAAGTTATTTTTGACATATTGGATTGTTAAGAAATTAAGTGCGAGGGAGCGTAACGACCGCAGCATTTAGTAGTGAAGTGTACAATGCAATGTCCCATCCGAATATTGATTTACCATGTCCTGTTGAACAGTTAATCATTAAATCTGGTAATACAATTCTGCCTAACGATTGGATTAGAAAGTAGGGCGAACTATAAGCCACTAAATGGGATTTCTCAGTGCAACGTATTAAGCTTATAATACACGAGCATAATACATATACTATTTAAATGAGACCACTACGGAAAACGTGTTCGATAACCAGTGAAGCTTCAATGTATGTTGTTTTGCTTAAATGCATCAGCTATATCTAACATATGCCCGGACTTAATATGATATTTATCAATCTTGTCGACTGATTTCATACGATGCTATGTCGAGTTTCTTATACAATCAGTAAGTTTGTTTAACAAATATTGTTAAATGACTGCCGTTGTTCGACACCGCTCACAACATACAACGCGTGCTGTTTGACCATGGCTATAGACAATGCTCATGTCGGGGTCAAGCCAACACATACGTAATGCATGTCACTCACGAAGTTACTAGAACCCGCCATTACGTCACCAGACCAGTTCACAACAGTCGCACTGAACTTTTGAAATTGGCGCGGCTGCATCACGCGACGTGTACTGGGCCCTGGAATATGTATGGCTGAATCAGCTGTTTGAATAGAGCAGATTATCAAAGGCATCACGGGACGGTTGAAAATAGCCAAAATTGACTGCTTTTCTGAGGGCGGCGGGTGACTTATAAAAATCACCGCCTCTCACAATCAGTTAAGGAGGCTCTTGCGACAAGTTTTGGAAAATACTTGCAAATGAAGTACAAATCGCGCGCCACAATAAAAATTCAGTAACCGCATCAGATGTGTTCAATTAATTTTTTACAAAGTTACCCCACCCACCTATTTTTGGCCAGAAATTTCAACACGACTGAATTTATCGGAATTGTTTTCATGAAAATATGAGGCACATATACTTTGTTATGTCTTGTTCTATCACTTGTAACACCACACCATTTTCTGAAAATGATTTGAAAGCGGGGTCATAACCAGCTCAAATTTTCGCTACAAATGCCCGAAAAATACCTTAAATTCTGACGCGAAACCGTACCGGCGAGATAGCATAGCAGACGACACTTTACAAGATGTCAAAATAAACCGGAGTTAAAATTCAGTTTCGTAGAATTATGAAATACTGTAAAAAATACACCTTGTCAAGCCTCCCAAAGTCAAGAAATATTCATAAACCTATTTTTCCAGACACACTGGTGTAACTTACAGGGTCGGTAGTGAAGTATATTGAAAATCGTCCACCCCCTTTTTAAAGTTAGCTGTCCACTGTCCCGTGAGACCAACGTACCGTAAGTACTTCATAAATGCTCAAATTGCACGATATTTCCGGACGGAAACGTTTGCTGTGGCACGAGGGAACTGTTTGAACACGCGGCCTATGGCATTGGGATTCAAACAGTTCCCTCGTGCCACAGCAAACGTTTACCCACGGCTGGACATGGTCGAACGTTATTATCCAAGTATATTTGCTTGGATATAGTCCTTATACGGTTTTTGGGACCTCTCATGTTTTATGCAAATGAGTAATTGTCGACCAACGAACGTACTTCATGCTTCATGATTCTAGCTACGCCACGTGAGAGAGTTCCAAAGCGAGCGGTGCATTATGAACGTGTCACTCACATTTTTGACCAGCTACATTTTTTTTGTGCTACAGTTATATTTTTAAAAACAGTTTGTGATTTTATAAAATATTAACTGTCGTGTTTCATAATAAATATTTTGTTAGGTAGGTTATATTTGTAGCGCAATGATCGACCGCTCCACATGCAATTTATACGTAGTTATACGCCATGAAAAATAGTGAGCTAACATTATATTGTGTAGTGTAATACATGTGTTGTTAATTTTTCTGTACGACATTTATATTACAAAATGTTTATCTGATTTAATATAATATAAACTGACATGTATTAATTTGAGTATATTTTTTTTCACGCGCAATGATACAACCTCGTGTCTCATGAAAAGTAGTTTCCGCCATTTTATGCAGACAAATTACAGAATCGTTTACATAGTCATAGGTCAATGGCTCGATAAAATCCAACATTGGACAGCGAAATGATGATGATTTAAAACAAAAACATTGTTTTTTGACAGTTACATATCGCATGCTTTAAATAATCATCTTGAGCCATCGATATTATTAATCAGTGTCCATTTTACTTAAAACATCAACTAATCTATAATGACGTTACACAGCATATGCAGTACGATACACTTCACAAAGGAAACGTTGCCTTAGAGTTTGAATAATTATAGGTTCCGCCGAACGAACGAGTACGCCGAAATATATTTCCGTACAAATCCAATAACCTATTTATTATATACCCGTTCAACAAAACATGCATCCTAATCATTAAATAATCCGATAGTGTGATGAAATGCGACTCGCTATTATTTTTGTTGAACAATCCGAGCGCCTGTGATGGCTTCAGTTTATGCAAATTGACAAGGTCATTTCGCGCACCTGAATCGATACAATACACGAATCAAAATACTGAAAGTACTGAACATAGGGTACCACAATATTAAACTAGATTGATTGATTGATTGATTGTTGGTGTTGCAGTTTCATTAACCCTTAAAGGTACATGCCCACTCAGGTAGGTACAAAATGTTTTTTACATCAGAGACATCATCTGAGACATTTCCTGGCAAAATAAATATTCATGCGCCATTATCCCACGTACTGATTAGCATTATTATACATTTTATATCAGACGTAAATTTACACACTGATATCAGGGGCGATAGCCGTGTTTGCTTAAAATGTTAACGGACATTACTATTTAATATCTGTATTTATTTTATGATGTGCAATGATCATACTTTAAAATTTGTCGAAAATATTATTTTTTCAGATGACGCTATTTCTTTAAAAAAGTATAAATAAATTAATTAAAAAATATCATGCCTCATTTGCATATGAAAATAGCCTGATACCACCGAGCGTCACTATCAGCTATACACTTATTTAATTACTATAAATGACATTTTGGGCTTACTGAGTGGGCATGTACCTTTAAAGCGCTGGAAACGACTATTGTCGTCTGCTGTTTTAAATATTTTTATATTTTCTCCTCAAAAACATACTGAGACGATTCTACTGCGCTGCCAAAACAGGTTTTTAAAGAGATTAAAATATACAAAATGAGCATACGGCAATTTTATTTTTCAGCGTTTTAATGGTTAAGGTGTAAACTATTGATATGGCACAACTTGAAGTACAGTATGCACTGCTACAGTATGTACCAAAACATTCAACAACATTACAGATTATGCATAGCAATATCAGAAAGATACGGTAACACATATACAAGACATCATCAATTCAAGTATACAGATTCCAGATATCTATGATCATTATAGATATATTGAAAACTGATTGAAGAGCAATAGTTACAATAATTCCGCCACGGAAGCGGTGTTGCGCCTGAAAATGCCTTATCGGTACATCGCCAAGTTTACTTCTGTTTTGTGAATGAAATAGTTGACCCCGGATCGAGTATATTAAAACATACAAATGACGTCATTGGGGAAACCGCTGACAAAATGTTCAATGTATGGAAGCCCAAACTTGTTAGATTTGTGTTGTCGTATTTAAGTACTTGCATTAATATGGGTATTAATATACGCTGGATGTGTTATACTGTCATTAATTTGTTCCCTGACTGTAAGTTATCACCTTAAATACTGACTTATTGACCCCCTTCTCTGAACGTAGAATTGAAACTCATGTTGGCGTGTATTGGCCATCATAGACAAATGTCAATCAGGCCGAATTCGGGAATGTCACTAAAATCCGCTGTAAATCATCGATAGAGAGAGAGAATGAGGATTAAACATCAGTTAGACCTACACGTGCGAGTTTTGTTTCGCACAGGTGTCGGGTGAGTTTAAAAATAGGTTGTCGGAAGGTCAAACTTGATGTAGTTTGTGTGTTAAACGCGTCGCTTGTTTCGGAGAGTATTCGGAGGGGAGTTAACTCTGTTACTAAATTTAGCGATGACCGCAAATGGGGGCAAATCACGCGCAACAAAATAATCCGATGTATTTTTGTACGTAGAACATCCGTTGTTGATATTGTTCAGTGCAAGTAGTTTTTCATAATATTATTTTCAATTAGCGGTTGCGTATGCCAGTTAAACGTTGAGTAACACAATGCATTTTGTTGTTATGGTTATTCCAAGATATCACTACGGACGTGCCCATCGAGGGGGGTCTGGGGCGTGGCTAACTGTCCGACGCGATTCCAATACATAGGCTACCCTATGTAAAAACCAAGATGGCTGACATCACTACAGACACAACAAAACCGGGAAAAATGGCGTTAAATTTGGATAAAAAGCCATACTTAAACACGTAAGTTTATTGAACACATGTTTTATTTGCCGACGATATTAATGAATATTGTTAATACCCCAAAACTTTCATATAATCGTCCGGCAAAAATACGAAGCACATCCATCAGCATCGGATCGACTGTCAATAATTTCGACACGTTCAACAACTGCTGAATTTAATTTTGTTCTGAAGACAAAATAGCAACATAATACACAATATTGAATTATTGTATGTATCGGTACTACGGTAGTAAACTTCACGGCAACATTTTCAATTCCATTGGCCAACAAAGCAAACATGAACAAAATTCATCAATAAATGATCATAAAGACAATATTTTGTGTTTGCCTTGAAAATCTGCTCACTATCCCTAAAAAAACACCATCACCCTCCATATCTCATTTCTACGTGTGGTTTACACCAATTACATGATATTCAGTACAATACAGATCCCTACAATTAGTTGCGAACAGTGACTTGCATTCTACCATCCGTATCGAGTAGCGATTCCACTCATAGGCTGCAGAATAATTAGCTGCTAAAGTTTGAATAAAATCTGATTCGCTATTCTGCAAAGGAAGCCTATGTTTGGAATTGTAACTCAGACTACGGCAGTAGATTGCAATAGTTACTGTTCGCAACTAGCATACAATAAGGTGATTTTCGTACAACTAAATTTGATTGACATTTATCACATTTAAATTTCAGATGTGATTTGGTACAGCTCCAAAGTTTCCGAAACCGTGGAATGTATTGCCAGGCAAGAATGTTGCAGGAAATGGATTTTGGGCAGAGAAAGTGTTCGCTGACGAGGTGACATTTTCGATCTCCGGTAGCGGCAGAACATTCACACTACTCGGGACATATACAGTGGCCGTGCTCGGTGGGGCGATTAATTGACCCAGTTGTACTGTGCTCAGTGGGGCGATATTCTGACCAGACTGTAATATATTTGATATCTGACGATGTTCTCCGATAGACAGTTCGGCGTCATAGTGTGTGATGGATTGTATATTTTTATGTCCCGTAATTTTCATTATTTTTTGTGGGGGAACTCCTGCTTTCGATAAAGTGGTGACTCTTGACTTTCTAATACTGTGATTTGTCAACCGTGACGAGATTCCAGCTTGCTTTGCAGCATTCTTCATCAGACTGCCAAGTGTAGCCTCTCCCATGGGCCGTGGGTAATACCTGAAAATGAAAATAAATATTTGGGAGAAAATGTGTAAGAAATACTTTTGAGAACTTTGCATATCGAAAAGGCTGTAGAATCATTTTAAGATCACTATTCAGACACACTGAATTACATCTCATTTTTCACCAATTATAATAATTATCAAAAATTTTTCGTATTTATAACTATTTTACTTTTCTAACTAAATATTAATGTCACTTTCTATACAACTTCATTTGATCTTCAGCCTTGTCCGTAATGATTTTCAGTGTCATATGATAATGTTTAAATAACACTTAAAACAAAATGGAAAAAAATCATAGTGCATTATTTCACATAATAAATGTCATACCATGGCTCATTTTCTGTGCCTTTCAATCGTTGTTCTGGTACTGCTGTCAGGTAAAATGGACTGTCAGCAGCCAACATCTCGGAAGGTCGGCGACTTCTGAAGATCTCAAAAATCTTGACAGGGTGACTCGGCCTCTGAAATGGAAATATTGGTCCATAAAAGAATGTTATGTTTCTCATATATTGTCAGGCCAGACGGCCGATATTGATTTCAAGCAAAAATATAATAGTTTTTCCAACAAATTTCACAGTACATTGTATTCACAGAATTATATCTCAAATTCAACTTCAGATGTATTTATGGATTTAAGTCGATATCAACAAAATACAGTGATAAGAAACAATATTTTGTTCACATGCTGGCCCAGATAATTTGCTCCCATACCGTCCACGAGTAGATTGCAAGTTACCGTTCGCAACAAGCTTTATTCGCTGATGTTTCCATGCCAATTCAGACCTATTTATCTTATTAACAATGATATAGTAAACTTTCTTTACTGAACAACATGCTGAATGTATGAAAAGCAAAATACTTTTTATGGACTACAAGTAATAGTGATCACAATACATCGGACCTCCGCTCGTATGCACCTAACTTTATTGTGTCTTGAGATATTTGAATTAATAAAAAATGTATAACTAAACAAATATTTATATTTGAATGCTGATATATTGAGGATCGATTAACATTACGCTCGTGAACATTTGATCGATTCTCCAAGTATCGTCATGACAACCGTGATAGTTTTTACAAGTTATTCAATTTTCTATCGACAATATCTCACGACTCAAAAATGTTTTGCGCTTACAAGGCCAGCAAACATACCTGGTGTTGTCTGTTGCAAATATATTCGGTGTGGTCTCTCGTGTATTCGACAGATTCGCCCCATCCCTGGTCTTGCTTGCCCTCTCATTGAACTCGAGAAACTTTTCCCCATTGGATGTCGTTTTCATCTCTATATCACCACGACTCAAAAATGTTTTGCGCTTACAAGGCCAGCAAACATACCTGGTGTTGTCTGTTGCAAATATATTCGGTGTGGTCTCTCGTGTATTCGACAGATTCGCCCCATGCCTGGTCTTGCTTGCCCTCTCATTGAACTCGAGAAACTTTTCCCCATTGGATGTCGTTTTCATCTCTATATCACCGAATTTCAATTGTCTTGCTTCATCTCGTCCACGCAGACCGAACATTTTTCCGAAATAGTAAAATATCGTGAATTGAAGGCTTTTTGGTGTACTTGTACCTAGAGACCCAGATGAATACATTTTCTCTTCTTCTTCAGGTGTAATGTTCATGCATTTTTTAGGTTTATTGCCCTTCCCAAGTTTCTTCAGCTACATTTTCTTGGCCGTTAATGCTCTGATACACTGCCCAAATACTCTGTCTCGATAAATATTGTTTTTGCAGCATTGATAATGTATACAGATTCGACGAATATATTGATTTTAAATGGAGTATATATGATTTTTATGTGTGAAATATTAACTAAAAATGGTTGAGCACGTACTGCGAAGGATTTCAGGACTTTCAGTCCTTTGATATTACGTATATTAAAGCATCACTACTGTACGATGCTCTATGTAATCATCACTTTAAGTTTTTATTGTGCCTCGTTGGTGGCATTAGTCTATTCGTTCCTTCGCCACGTAGAAACGACAATTAAGATTATCGTACATTTCGTTCCTTCGCCGAGTAGAGACGAACATTAAGGTTATTATTGTTCGTCTCTACGCGGCGTAGAAACGAAGAGACGAAATATCCCTGTCCTACATTTATGTTGGTTACAGGTGTTCCCGTGTCTTTCGCGCCCGGTTCTGGCCATTCCAGAGAGACGATAGGCAGCACAATACTCGTATTCCGCATGAATATATCCCAGGTTTGTATGTAAAATACGCACTCAATCAATGCAAATTTTGTTTGAGCGGTTGTAATAATAAGTGTATTGTAATTTGGACATATGTATGCATTACATGCACTGGGTCTCATATATGCGCAAACAAATATGAAACATTCATTTTTGCGTCTTATTTCTACACCGAATGAGTCATCTGAAAGAAAATGAATTTCAAGGTGTATGATCACGTTGTTACAACAACAACAAGAACAACAACAACAACAACAAGTACTGAAACTTCCAGAATCCCTCGGATTCAAAGTACGTATTCTTTGCGAAGAATCGATTTCCGTGTCCACCGACACGGACATAGATTCTTCGCCAAAACGACATATGTATGTGCCGAACTCCCGGGACCACCAAATGCAGCTCCTGAAGATGCGTTTCTGCGCCATATGTCATCAAAGTCTGTTGCATATTAAGGAAAATATCAAATAATATTTACTGTGGAGTGGATGAGCTTTCAACACTTTCAGCCATTGTTGTTGTAACCACGTGATCATGCCTTGAATTTGTAACAAGAAATGTTTATTATATTGAAAAATAAATAGCGTTGCAAAATAGTTAGTGACACAAACGCTAGTTTTTATGAAATGGATCGTTAGTATTTAATTTTCTTTTATAGTATTTATGTCACTTAAACTAGTTTTTCTAATTGACACTGTGTGATAGTGTATGCTCATTTCACAACAAAAACTAGCATGTTCCTTACTGGTACGTGTTTATCGAACATATATAGTCACAGTATCTCCTCTTGTTTTATCACATTAGCTGATAGTACATGTATATACTTGAATATAGTGCAAACATTTCGTTTCTTATGAAATCACTTGAATATAGTGCAAACATTTCGTTTCTTATGAAATCAGTAAATATTATATTTTCCAGCCCAGTGACAATGGAAACTGGAAATTTACCAAAATGGACTCGGCCCCGTGGCACGTGACAGTATCTGCCCAGAGCATACTACCGTTCACCTACGTGTTTCTAGGCCCTGTGCCTGGGGGCACGGGCCTGTACCCAATTACGGGTAACCCGATTATAGGTAAATGTTATAAGTTTAATATTGTGATTCTGTACAGTCAACATGGTGCTATATTGCCTGGCTGAATCTATATTGACCCGGGGAGATCCATTGTTAAGTCCCGACCCTATATGAACTTGGCTATTTATGAGACATTAAAACGCATTCACTTTCATTGTTAAGATGTGTATATTCTCCCATCCTCAGGACAGACCGAGAAAAATAATGTACTATTTGATTTTCTACAAAACAGCTGCATCAACCCATTTCATGCTGGGGATTCCCCATTTTCCTGATAGAAAAATTCAATTAGTTTTCTCGTAGCTCCCTAAAAGTATACGGTGTGGCCACCATTTGAACCGTCTCAAAGAGACGGTTGAAATGAGTGATCACAACGTATACTTTCGATGAGAAATGAGAAAAACTGCAGATTATTTTTTAGAAATTGTTATACCCATACATGGGTATTCCGTATTGAATGGGTTCAATAACGCAGTCATAGAGCTGATAATTAATTAGTCATGTCTTAAACCAACGGTTACTGTGTACAGTTAAACCTCTCTAAAAAGTATATCTGGTTTATAAAAGTTCCACCGCATTTGTATCGCCAGGTGAGCGCCAGACGCTACAGGTTACCGTTCCCAATCATGCCAAAGTACAGATTGTAAACACGGCCCTGATTATCACTGAATCCGGCCGGACCTTGACCCGACCTACCCTACACAATCTGGGCGGGCGACCTAGCAATGGAACATACTCCACGAACGTTACCATACCGACCGAGGTAAGCTAGAGAACAATGCATGGGAAATGGGCCCATAGATGTGGGCAGAAACTCTGCAAAACTCCCGTTGCTACGGACGGTGTGGGAGTTTTGCAAAGTTGCAACTCGCAACTAATGCGCTCATAAATAAATATAAACGAATGCACTGAAATACAGTGTAACATCTCGGACACCAGTAAACTTGTGATCTTATTTTTGATGAGTTTCTTTTTCATTTATCTCTGGTGATAATGTATGTTCGTGATCGCATAGCACGCAACGTGCATGGGGATTACGTTGTCTGTTGTGTTTGTTTTGCGTACAATAAAGATTCACCTCACAACTCATAAGCACAGCCGTAATGCGCTTATGAGTTGTGTGGTGAATCTTTATTTTTCATCATTACGACTGCGGTTTCATCCATGTTCCAGTCGTTAACACTACAAGTCCGACAATACCAAAGTTAGTAGCATTGCTTCTGTAGTTAATCTGGACATTCAGTAGAGGAATTTCGGATAAGCGTATTTTGCAGTTGGCAGCCTTGCAATTTCTCTGCAGACTTTACAGACTAACTACATGTAGAGCACAAATTGGTAGCATAAGTGGACGGATGTTAATGTGAGAACGCCTTTGAAAACGAAAGTAAACAGTCTACACTACAGAAACCTACTGCGTCATGTTTCAGGATTTCTACGTAGCCATAGAGGGCGTGGACAGCGGGGGTCACGTGTTTCGACGTCAGGACCCCGTGCCGATATCGCCTACGACCCTTCGACTGTTCGTAGCGTCGCTAACCAGTATGTATCTGATTGTGTATAATATGATCAGAACTAATCGGCATCATTTATTGGATAATACTGGCATTATTTATTATTAAACTATCGGGTCTTGTAGAGAGGTAGCTATTGTTGAGTGGTCGCCGTTCGCGGATGTTCGACTGCACACGTATTTGTAGGTATATTTCACACAGAGGAAGGTTAGTTGTGCGTAATATTGATTTATGACTCACGGTGTCGGGAAGGGGTAAGTGAGGTAATAAACACCTAGTAAATTGGTAAAGGGGTCACCGTTTGTGACCTATATTAACAAAAGTACGTAATGTATGTTCGTACGAACTATATTTAGGTAGATATGATTGACATAATCAATGTATAACCAAACCCAACAAACACACGACGACGTCGGTACGACGTCGGATCTAGATCGGATCCAGGAAGCGACGTCGGCGACTCAAATCCAACGGCAGCCTGACGTCGAAATCACGACGTCGGATCAACGTCCGTTTCCGATGTCGAATAGACGTCTGGTCCAGGTCGTGATTGGTATATATTAAAAGGTGACTCACTGTCGGCAGATATATCTCTACGTTAGCCTATAGATACGCCAATGGAAGAGCAGCTGATCTGATTTCCACACCAACTTAATTCAGTTTAACCTTATTTTCGACATGTTCAGGCCTATGTAATTAATCATTTTATATCCTAGACGATTAATTTTGCGCATGTATTTAGGTACATGCAATTTCATTAACGTTGCAGAATTCTAGGTCAAGACCGTGTGGATGCCTTGTTAAAATACAGTGGAACCTCTCTAAACCGGACACCCTGGTTGCAGAATTCTAGGTCAAGATTCTCGTCGCGCGCGGAGTGTTGACAACTGGCATGCTTTATTAGCGTCCGTGTCAAATGCCACTGGACCTGGTTCCCGCATTACTGCATAGCGGTAGTCACAGATACAGTAATACGCTGATAAATAGCCGACCTGACTCATTCGGAACTATCTCGGATATTTTCGCCAAAGCGGAGATCTGATTATGCTATACTCCCCGAGGTGCTCCGATTGTCTTTAGGTTATCCCGCCATTTCCGTTTTCTCTTTTTGATTTTAATTTGAAACTCGGGAAAGATCGACGTAATCTTGAAGAAATCAACTTTCTTATGTAAGTATATTGATGCATGCGTGTCAGCTAACATGTTTTCAATAACATTTTTAATGCAAAAATACATGACAACGCCGTGATCAGTTGATTCACGTTTCAATTCGTGAAATTATTTCGCCCCGTCTCACTTCAAGTGTCCCATTCCTAATCAAAATATTATTTCTTAATTTTCTTTAGTAATAGAATGTTGAATAGTGCCTAGAAGAAGTACGCAACGGTTATTCAAGTTTGAAAATGAACATTTCCTTTCCAAGTACGAGATCCGTCAAAAGACACCATGATTACCGTTTGATTGGTTGAGTCTAGGCCTGAAATTAATAAAATTCTTTATATATCCTCGGACCTTGAGGATCTTTGACATGTTTGATGAGCTATATCCCCAGTCAGTCCTCGAAAACAATTTACAGTGCAGAACCGTCAGTTTGGTAATCTTGACATTTTCCTTGCCCCGTTATTTATTACAGTTGATCCAGAGTGAAACTGCAGATCAAGTAATCAATGCAAAATAAAGTGTTCTAGACGATAAAACCCGACATTGAATTGATGTCTGGTCCAGACGTTGAACTGATGTCAGAACCAGACGTTGGATAAAGGTCGTTTTGTGACGTCGGATAGACGTTGGATTATATTTGAAAATGAAAGTTTTTTAGACGTCGGAATCCGACGTTGAAATGACATCAGCAACCGACGTCAGTCCGACGTCTATCTGACGTCGTGTGCCCACTGGGAAGTATAATGAGGGAGTAGACAGGAACTGCCCCCTACAAACAACAGACAGGTCGTACCAGCGACCAGCAAGAAAAGGGTGAACGAAGGGATGGCGGGTGGTCAAAGAATAACGATGCTGTGTGGCTTGTAGAATTATAAAAAATGGAAGAGGAAGCGGACCAATCGGTGCACAGCACCCGGTCACGTGGCCAGGAAAGGAGGGGTGACGCACAGGAGGAAAGAATGGGAGGGAACCCGAATGGTGTGAAGGAGGCTCCACCGTCAACATAAAGCACGTTATAACGGGTTTTATAACTTGTATATATTCCATTGCTACATACTTTCAATGATGATATATGTTCATAACCGCAAAACAACAACGCGTGTCTTGAAATGGTCATCCGTCAGTTTTCCAGTGGAACCTCTCTAAACCGGAAACCCTGGGGACCTCCCATGGTGTCCGGTTTAGAGAGGTTCCACTGTAGTACAAACTGACATTGATCATATGAGCTTGTCTGACATTATGAGTAAAAACTTGCCATTCCGTTTACCGTGTCCAACACTGGGTCCGTGGCTCAAGACATTGACTTGAAGATCCATGACGACAGAGGCTTCGCCGTTGCTCCGGTTTGTATGTCGCCTCAGGTCAAAGCTAATAGCAGCCATTCCAATACACTGCATATTCGTGGGGGCGGACCAGTCGGACAAACGGTGTATGTATACATTTATTACAACAGATAACGTTACAGTAGAACCTCTCTAAACCGGACAGACATGCAGTATGTGTATCTTTATGATGGTAATGCCTGTTCAAGTTCGCAAAGCACAGCCGCATACCTTGGTATAGTCATATGTCTGATTTACAGTGGAGCATCTCTAAACCGGACACCCTGGGGACCTCCCAGGGTGTCCGGTTTAGAGAGGTTCCATTGTATAATGTACAGTTAATAGCTCACTCACAAACTGTAGTGAAGTTATTTTTTTCTTTCAAGTGGTATGCATATTCACATAGCATTAATGTCAATGAATCGTCTTATGTATTGGCAGTAACTGTGTGCCTAAATAAGTTGTACCTTAATACAGTTCCACAATGCTGTATAATTATTGTCCGTACTTTAAAGGTACATGCCCATTCAGTAGACACACAATATTATGTGTCATCTGAGATATTTTCTGGCAAAACAAACATTCATTCACCATTACCATTCGTATTGATTGGCATTATCATACTCTTTTTTTTATAGCAGACGTAAATAACCGTGTTTCCTTAAATGTTAACAGACATTACTATTTATTCTCCGCATTTAACTTTTGATGTGCAACTATCATACTTTATAATCTGTCGAAAATATTATTTTTTCATCGCATTTAATTAGTATAAATACTTAAAAAAGTAGCGTGCCTCATTTGCATATGAATATAGCCTGGTATCACGGCGCGTCACTACATATATCAGTAAAATACATATTACCAAAATATTATATCTGTATAGCGGACACTCATAATTTTTAGAACTGGTGGAATAGTGACACAATTATACATTTATTTAATCCGTTTTAAGAACAGTGTGTGCCTACTAAGTCGGTATGTACCTTTAAACTCTTCTTAAACAGTACTTTCTAGTATATGTACATTTATTTATTTATATAACATGCGTGGTACAATGTGTTCAGCTAGTACACACTGTACACTAAAAAAGATTTGAAAAGTGCAAAATTAATACATCACTTAATAATAGATATATTCAGTCCATTACGTTATGCATGTACATGTGTGTCGTTGTCTGTGTTAATCATGCAGTCCTATTAGGGTATGCACGTTTCGCCAAATTTAGTCAAGCCAATGAAACACCCGTAATGCTGGTAGGTGGTTGTTCGGGCGAACGCGACGGCGTAAATTAACGGTAGGGGTTTCTCCTTAAACGAATCACGGTTTGCCTGGTTTGGCCCTCAGGTACGTTTTTATCGTTGGCACTTGTGTTACCTGGGAGTTGAATTGGGTTATTGCCCATTATAGAAGTAGTAAGATTACTGATCTTACTAATTTTGGGAGGGCGCCAAGTGAGTTTGGTGTAGCGATGACCTGGCATCAACTCAGAATTATTCTGATTTCAGGGCTGACTATATAGATTTTGTATTGTAAATATTCAGTTCTGAGTTTGGGATGTTACCGCCATTTGTACGGGTACTATATGCGATTTAGTACTAAACCCATTGACCCGACCTTAAATGACCTCAGTTGTTGATAGGCCGATAAACCCCAACACACAAAAACAAACACGTATTGCTCTTAACTTATAGTTTCGATCCTTATCGGCTTCAGGAGTGCGATAGAAGATCAGTAGCCGATTTCACCAAAATTACTAAGTATACTTATCTTGCTTAGTACACTTTGAGGGAGAAATGTTAAATTTAACGTTCAATTTATTATTTTTTATTTAATGAATTAAAATATTTTCTGACACAATTATTTTACTGAATGCATTAAATTATCACAGCCATTTTGGCCGTGATAATGTAATAAATTCAGTTTATAATTCTGCATACTTTTAATCATCAAATATATGCAGTCGTTAGTTCTATATGAAACACATGTAATGCATTTCGAAAAAAACGATTACTGCCTTAAAGTATACTTACCTAGATAAGTATGCTTAACACTGTTTGTGAAATCAGCCACAGAAGTGTGAATATCAACACCTGCATTGATCCATAGCTCCTCAGTCACAACCACACAATTAGCCATAGTTAATACGACTACATTTTCAGATCAGTTAACATAACCATATCTAAGCCGTTTGTACCCGTGAAGGGTTTTCCTCCGCCTGAACAGGTTGTGACCAGATACTTTATCGTGCAGGAGCGACAGAAACAGGTAAGATGAATGTTAACATCATTTTTATAAATCCAGTTTATGTACGTACCGATTGTTTTAAGATAATGTGGATGTGACTGGAGAAATGGCCTATGGGATTTGCGACCAGTGTAGCTCCTGATCAAATAGCACACTGCCATATACTGATATACCATCCATAGTGCTTGTTAGAAGCATAGCTGGTGTTCCAATGGTGGAAAGGCGAACAATGCAGATCCTGATCAGACTGCGGATGCACAGGCTGATCTGGATCAACACTGGTAGCAGAACATCATAAGCCCGATTTAGTATATACCTACCCATGAAATATATAGTTATACGATGTAAATAAAAGTCATATGTTCTCAACGATGAAATAAACAACTTCCGGTGAAAATACGACTACTTCCGCTATCTATATTCATAACGCGCATCTGCAGTGCCGGACTGCAAATAGGCTGCAAATACACATTAATTACCGTATACAGTCTGAAAAACTGCTAATATCCATGGAGCGGTATACAATAAATAGAATATTCATATTTTTGCAACTGATATGACATATATGTTCATCTCGTCGCAAAAATATGAATATCCTCTATTTCTCCAGTCAGTCACAGCCACAAATATAACAAGACCAGTGACGTGTGTAACCCCCACCTGCTGCGTGCGCTGTATGGGCAGACAAACCAAACGTTTAATCAAACGTTCAGTGGGTCTCAGACCAGGGACCATAATACAATCTTCGTCCCAGCTCAGACAGATGTTTATAGAATGTGAAAAACAAATTTATGAATATAAATAATTACTTATTTAACATTTGTGTCATTTTTCTACGGATAGCGCGGAAATATCTGGATGTGTTACAACACTTGTCGATACTACTGAGAAATAACACTAGTCAGTGAGATTAAAATTCAAGTTCACGATTCCTGAGAAAAATGGTACATAAAAACAATAATAATAGTATACCCAAATAGGATAAACACACGAGAAGTATACAACATATAAGTGTCATGTATAGCAAATGCAATGCATACGTCATATACGGCAAATGTATTGACAACATAAAATACACTAACGCTACTTAAAGGAATTCAGTCTGCTTTTTATTTGGCATGAGAGCTAGTAAAACTATTGATCTTGATGGTGATGCAACTAAGTTTCAAGCGACTGAGATTTATATTATACAGATGTAAGTTACTTTTTAAATTTAACCCTTAGACCGCTACACACAACAATTGTCGTCTGCTGTTGCTTTTATATCTTGCCTTATTTCTCAATAAAAACATGTTTTGACAGCACTTCAGAATCATTTCCAATGGAAATGATTCTGAAGTGCTGTCAATGCATGTTGTAAATTATTCTAAAGTGCTGTCGAAGCATGTTTTTGATGATAAAAATGGAAAATAGAAAATAAACAGCAGACCACAACGTCTACGAGACGGCATCCGTATGTTGTGGCTTACAGTGTGTTATATTATATGGTGGTGTTGTTAAGCAGGATATCTTGTCCGTACTTTGTTTTCTGTACTTGATTTGCCGATCATAGCTCAGTAACAACCAATCTAATTGTGTGAGTTTGCATATGAAATCTGAATCGTGTGTCAAGGTTCACGTGTCTATCCACTTCTCAAACATGCTGAGCGACATTCCGTAATGTTACGGACATTTTGTAAGGCAGTACATATATTTCTTCAGATTGTTACGTTGTGCTATATTATTTGTTTTGCAGACAACAGTTTCGACTACTACCACGACCACAACTGCTAAAACCACAACCACGCCCATACCTACAACCACACACATACCTACAACCACGCCCACATCTACAAACACGCCTTCAACGACAACCACGCCCATACATACAACCACACCCACATCTACAACCTCGACTTCAACCACAACCACGCCCATACCTACAACCACACCCATACCTACAACTACACCCACATCGACAACCCCGACTTCAACGACAAGCACACACACCACCACAACTGCTAAACCTACAATTACATCTACAACGACAGCGACATCTACAAGGATTACCACGCCTACATTCACACCTACAATGACCCAAACGACCACTCCTACAACCAGAACCAGCCATACAGCTACTACTACTATAGCCAGGCGTACACCCGCGACGACTCCATCTACGACCAAGTCTACAACCAGAACCGCTGGTAAATCAACCAGGTCAAGCACAGTAGGACGAACGTCAACTGGTCGAGTAACGCGATCAACGTCTACAACCAGAACCGCTGGTAAATCAACCAGGCCAACCACAGTAGAACGAACGTCAACTGGTCGAGTAACGCGATCAACGTCACCTCCGTCGACGTATGTGACTGCTACTAAAACAAAGCGTCTATCAACAGCGCCAACTTCACAATCAGCGGGTGTGTCAACCACAGCCACAGTAACGTAAGTTTAACTTATAAGCTGTATGATGACATTATTTACACACTTAGAAAACAATAGGGTAAATTGAAACGAAAGGAGACTGAAGAGTCTACAGTAGCGCTTTTCTGCAGGTCGTCAACTATACGTACTATACCAATACTATAAGTATACTATACCATTACGATATGTTTTCTATACGATATGCATATAATATAAACGTACGGTATGTTTGTACCGTACATACCAACCAATATCGTATAGATATACCATTCAAATCGTACGTTTGTACGATTTTTATACATGTGTATAATTCTGGTACTTTTGTATCGTACAAACATACCAGATTATCGTATATTCATGCCATATCCGTACGGATATATCGTATATACGAACGGATATCGTATGTTTGTATAATATTCGTATAGTACGTTTGTACTATACGATGATACCGTACAAACATACCAATATTATATGATCATACGATATGCTCATTACTATACGATTACGATATGCATATGATATTAGTATATACAAATAGGTAAGGAGCAGAAAAGCGCTACTGTATGTACAAATAACATTACAATACACGAAGGGGGCCGAATATCCCAATGAAACCAAAATGTAACCGTTAAATAATTCATAAAACAGGCTAGTAACAGCGGTCTTGAACAGACACCAAGGTCGACTCTCGGACTAGCGGTGTGCAATATTATCAACAGGAAACATGTCCGAAGAACAGCGGCAATTCCGTTTGACAGCGGCAATTCCGTTGCAGATGACCATTCCTATAGTTGCCATTACGCGATGAATGGTAACCATGCCGCTTGATTAAGTGTGTGTGTCAAAAAGCCTATCTAAATGTTCAATTGTTTGCACGTGTCTCCGGATTGCTAGTCATTCACTATCAATAGTGTAAACATTGCTCCGTTTCCCTACAACTAGTACTGTGTTGATTTTGTAAGCTAAACTTTGCATTCTGTTTGTATGTTTGTTGCCCTCTGTTAGTATAAATTTAATTTGTTAGTACTTTTTTATAGATATGTGTTATTACGTATTTATTTTCAGAAGTGGTGACGTTGCAATTCATGCTTTTACAGTTTGACCTTATCGCCCCTTATTGCGTCTCACGTTGCCATTATTCTCCACTACTCATATATTTTTGTTTACACTATTGTCATTTATTTATTATATACTGTGGATATTCCTTTCATTACTTTATAATTCCAGCACAAAAATGTTTACACAACTAACTAACATTTGATTGGCCCGTAGCAAGTCTCTGTCCAAAATTTATATCCCAATAAACTCCCACGCCGAACTACTTTCCGTAACCGTGAGGCGCAGTTAAAATAATTCTTAATAAAACGGAAAATAAACACATTTTCTTGATGAATTTATTTCAAATGCTGGAATTATAAGGAATGAATGGCCTTTTTGTGGAATTTATCTGGGATATAAACTTGGAAAAGTCGCGGGAATAATGGACGGAGGCCGGAAGGCCTTCGTCCAGTATTCCCGCGACTTTTCCAAGTTTATATCCCAGATAAATTCCACAAAAAGGCCATTCATTCCTATGGTGTTATTCGTATATTCATCTTTGCTATTGTCTGGTATATTACTGCCATTGACATGCATGGTGGCGAGATACGCGGGAGCTTATGGCGTCGCGCTAACCAGGATCATTTGCCGAATTGGACTGTTTTGTTCACTGTAGAAACCAATGTGATACCCTTGATGTCATATTTACATAGGGTGTTTCACTTTATTTAATAGTTCGCTCCGTGACCGTGGACTTCGTGGTGATTCATTGTTGGAGAGTTGGTGGCAGTTTGGTCTTGTGGCGCATATGTCGCCGTGGCGATATTTGTCTTTTTCTTTTTGCAAAGTTCATTGTCATGGGGAATGTGTTCCTTTTGTTCCGGATGGCACTTCGTGTCGCGTTGCAACTACTACTGCTATATCCTGTACCATAGTTATCACTGCTAACTGCGAGAGGCTTTGTGTTTTGCTGGTTCATTTGTCTCATTTCGGATAGTGACTTCTCCAATGTAAACATACATACCACGATCTGGCCGAAAGTTTAGTGTAGTATATATTAAGAATAGCTTACCTACGTACTACTAACGAATTCAACAAGTGCATGTTGATGTTACAGTGGGGTCAGCGTGTAAGTGCACACACGAACGTACACGACAGGTTGGAACCAAAAGTGGGGTCAGCGTGTAAGTGCACACACGAACGAACACGACATTTTTGAACCAACATGTCGTGTTCGTTCGTGTGTGCACTTATACGCTGACCCCACTGTAGTTTGCCCGACTACACCGTGCACGTACATCATCGAATTTCCTTCGCAAATGCTTTCCAAAGCAACTTGTCATCACTATATTGTATTGTATTGTATATTGTATATATTGTATTGTCGTTGATATCACATTCTTCTTTCAGGTCACCGGTGCACAACTCTACCACAGCACCTATAACTACAATTCCATCTCAACAATCGAACAACGAAGAAATATCACTTGGCGTCGTAATTGGAGTGATGGTGGCAGCAGGAGTACTGTGCCTAATTTCCGTATTTGTATCCATCGGAATATTCTGCAAAGCTAATTCGATGAAGAAATCATCTGTTCACCCACTAACAACGTAAAAGAACAAACGTCCCGTATGGTATATGTTCTATTGGGATCGTCAAATAATACTAAAATGACTAACGAAGCTAAACCTTTCCAACAGGTAGTAACTAATGATCCGTATTGACGCATGATGATTCGGACGTGAGGCAAATACTATTACAAAAGTAAATGGAACTGGTACATTCACCATCAGTAGTGCCGGTGACATTATTGACATCAATGCAATGGAATACCTAGCGTGTGTTTGATTTGTATGTGAATATGCATTATAGTTACAGTTTCACGATGTATAGAGTAGTAGGTTTCTGCCGTGAATGGGAAAAATATCTGACAAGGCTTAGGAAACGGGATGGGCGAGGCTATGCCGAGCACATCCCGTTTCCGTGCCGCGCCAGATATTTTTCCCATTCACGGCACTAACCTACTATTCTATTTATCCCGTCAACACCTAGAAATAGCTTTACAATGCAAACGAATAAACCCAACCGCACCCTCAAAATCGGAGAATCGACTATGACAACCGCACATATTCATACGCAATGATTACGTCGTATTGACAGGATATCAAAATGGTTCACGGCAGCGTGTTTCACGGCACATACGCACTGTGTTGACGGGATAAATTGCGCTTCACTCTGTGTTAGTTTGCTGTACCAAAGTCGGGAATGGAATATATATGTTAATTACACAACACATCAGCATGTGCACATTTGTAATGTTTTTCTTTTCTTTTGCCAAACATACACATATTTTAAAATGCTCCGCTGTTATCGCCGCAAGGATGTCCATATCTCTGTAAAATACAATAACATGGTGTCAAAATGGGTAATGTGCCATACTGCGATAGTTAATAATTGTAGTACTATGTTTTACACTCGAAGAGAGGAGAAATATCTTACATGTTATTATCCTTTGAACTATTTTTAGACTAATTTTAACTATTTGGGAGATTAATTTAAAAAACCTTAGCACCTTGGGTAATGGATTATTTCTGAAATGTTATTTTATAAGTTATCTAAATTATTAATGGTATGCTTTCGGGGGGCGCGCACCGGGTCCCCCCCCCCCCCCCTGAATCCGCCCATGCTAATTTTTAGACTCAAAGAGAGGAGAAATATGTTACTATCCTTTGAATTATTTTTAAAACTAATTTTAAATACAATGTATGTGGGAGATTAATTTCCAAACCGTAACACCATGGGTAATGGATTATTTCTGAACATTTATTGTATAAGCTATCTAAATTATGAATGGCATGCTTTCAGTGAGAGCGTGAGCAAGCGAACGTCAAGTATTATCGAAGGTTAGGAATCAAGAAGAGTCGGAATATGATGAGGTAATGTTTGATCCCTTTCCACAGGATAATTCGTTTTATTTCATGGGTTTCGCTGTGAGAGAAAACCCGTAATCAACTCCTTACAAATAATACACCGTGAAGAGAACACCCGTAATTGCACCCTCTTTTATTACAGTCAAAATACATGTTATTTGAAAATGTGGAGAGAGTGTCGACTACTCTACAATGTTAATGTACTTGAACGCATTCCAAACATATACTCAAATATATCAAGTTTATAGAAACAGTTGCGTAATTTGGATTTAAAAATGTTTACGTGACGTCACGTTTGACGTCTCACAACGTGACGTCAAAACGCGGGAAACACGTCAGTGTGTACAATGGTGTCGGGTAATTATGCGCACCTAAGGCTTTCCAAACAAATGTATTTGTCATTAACATCCCCATATTCAGTCAAAATTTCCTGAATATTCAACGCAGCTCAAATATGTCCGTGCAGGTAAAATGTCATGACGTTCTGCCGTCAGTAACTGACGTAAATTGTGTGATGTATGACATGCGTGTTTGCAACGTCACATTTGTTTCTGCTAATGCTGCGCACCTGGTAATGTAAACAAAAATGGCGAACAGCATACTGGATCAGCATAGCAAAATTGGTATTAAACTTGAAGCAGAACTACCCAGTGACATAATGACAGGTTAGTTTCTTAGTTTCTTAGTTGAACAGTTAATTAAGTAAATAAGGCAGCTATTCCATCAGCAGGGTCTGAGGATTTTACACATTTTGACTATATTTGGATTAACTTTTTACCAAACAATTGGAACGTGATAAAATTGTGTCACAGTGTAGCAATTGATCAGCTTGTTTATTCCAAAATATTTTATTATGACGTACGCAAGGCTAAATTTGACGTGAATTGCGCGCCTAATGCGCAGAATTAGCCGAAATGACTTCATACTCACAGCTCAATTATTTTGCTTACAATCTCAAAAGATATGCATATGAAGTGAAATAAATAGGATATTCCATCGTACATGTTTGAATAGCGGAAATAATACACGTCGTGTCCGTCGGCTTCTGTACAAGCAACTCGTTCACTACGCTCACCATTTAGTTTAAACATATTTTATTTGTATATTATTTACAAGTAATGCATCAATCATAGTAAATACAGAATTATACAAATGGGATTGGATTGAAAGCAAGCTTATATAAATCCTCTCCCTGACGTGTAACTTGGTATCACAGGCTGCAAGAACCAGGACATAACAAACATAACCAGCACTGCCATTAGCATACAATTGAGATTTTATTCTTGCTTTATGCTCATAGCTCCCGCTTCCTGCGATACCCGGTAGATGTATTATAGATGACAATATGTAAATATACATGCATGCATTAAACAATTTTAACAAAAAAAGGAAAGACAGCTATCTTAGTTCGTTATTATAAAACAAAAATAGAGAGAAAACAAAAAATTCCACTGCGGCAGTTCGAGAAAACAAAATATGTTCGCACACCAAGCCACCCACGCCCACATTAAGTCTTGGTTGTCGTGATGATGTACAAAAGCAGACACATTGGAACCCCTCCAAACCGGACACCCTGGGATATCCCCAGGGCGTCCGGCATAGGGAAGTTCCACTGTAAATAAGTCATATGATCACTCCTACACCTCTTTCATGCCTTGCAATCACGAACAGACTGTACCATGAGAGATAGATACAAATAAAAATAAAACCCCCCACCAGAATTAACCACACAGTCATTTACAAGGTGTCCGGCTGACAGAGGTTCCACCGTACCATTTAAAAGCGACTTGTATTCTCTATGTACATTCTTACAGCTGTAAATATTGTTTCGTTAGTAGGATCGTCCAGTTGTATATTACCATAGAGTATAGTATGGAGGGTCGGTTGACAATAAGCTTGTATATCATCTATTAGTTGGTTTCTATGTAGTGCATATCTTGGACAGGAGAAAAAGTAGTGAGTGGCATCTTCAACTTGACCACAGATACAATTTGGTGATTCAACAATATTTTTGCAATGAAGGTCATAGTTAAGAGCACTGCATTTTGTCCGGAGTCGTGTATGTATTACTTGCATATGCCGTTGACCACTGTAATAATAACTTGGAACCTTGTCTGTGATTTTTTAATTTTGGTTTTAAAACAACTAAGTGAAGGAGCATTCCGTGTGTTTTCTGACATAGAGTTCCAGTCTCGGACTGAAGAGGGAAGAAATTAGTTATAAAAGAGAGTTGTTCTGGATCGTATGGTCTGTAGGTTGTCAGCATTTCTTAAATTGTAACGAGTAGTGTCTGTTTGTTTGGCGGCGGAAGGATATCTACAAGGTAATTAGGTGAAATGCCGTTTTTCATTTTGTAAAAAAGCGACAGTTTATGTGAATGTCGTCTATTTTCTAATGTTTCCCAGCAGATTTCAGCATATAATGAATCGATTGAAATTAGCCGAGTTGCACCTGTAGCTATACGGGCAGCTTCAATTTGGATTTTTTCCAATCCATCTTTCTCATATTGAGTACAATTATCCCATACGATATCAGCATATTCTAACAGAGGTCTAATAAAGGAAAGGTAAATTATTTTGAGACATTTTCTATCTAGTATGTATTTTAGTTTTCTCATAATGTATATTCTACGCCATGCTTTCCCTGTTATATATTCTATAGTTGATGCCATGTTCCTTCATTGTTAAAGTATATACCTAGGTGTTTGTGGCTCTCAACTTCTGAAACATTAACATTATTCATCAATATTGGGGAATGTGCTGGTCTGTTACGTTTCCGTGATATACGTAGTGATTCTGTCTTCTTAGGGTTAAATGTTACAAGCCATTTATTAGACCAATTGGTAATAGTTTTCAGATCGGAATTAATGGTCCTAGTAGCAGTTTCGGGAGTGTCTACAATAAGGTATAAGCTGGTGTCATCAGCGAAGAGGCGTATATTGGAGCTTATGTCCATAACAATATCATTTATGTATAGGAGAAATAACAATGGTCCGAGGATATAACCTTGTGGGACACCAGCTCCAATGTGGTTCCAGTTAGAGTAAACTCCTGGCAGCACAACCCTTTGTTTCCGATTACTAAGGTAGCTGGCGAACCAGTCATGAACGTTATTAGTAACACCTGCCGCTGTTAATTTCATAAGCAGACCGGTATGCCAGACACGGTCAAATGCTTTGCTGATATCACAAAATACAACCCGGACTTCTTTTCCATCATCTAATGCACGACAGAATGCACTATAAAGGAAGGTCAGTTGGTTTACAGTTGAATCACCTGGTACAAATCCAGACTGTAAAGGTGTTAATATATTGTTGTCTTTGAAGTGATTGTACAAATATTTAAAAACTGCCCTTTCAAGAACTTGTACTAATAGTATTGAGCAAGGATATGGGGCGATAATTCGAACTGAGAGAGGGATCACCAGCCTTAAATATAGGACATACGTTGGCCTGTTTCCACTCGTCTGGAAAGTGTCCACATTGTATAGATTTATTAAAAAGGTCCTTTAAAGGGACATCTAGTTCAGATTTTAATTCTTTAAGGATGCGATTATTGACACCATCTGGGCCAGATGCTTTCCCTAGAGGTAAGTTAGATAATATATTATGTATATCTATTTCACTTAGAGTGATAGATTCAAGAGTATTGGTCACTGCATATGGTGTTAAAGTAGGTAGGTGTGAAGGGGGGTTCCTGGTAAAACTGTTTGGTCACGGAAATAGTTATTTAAAATGTTAGCCTTTTCTGTACTATCATCAATTATTGTTCCGTTATGTTGTAGTGGTGGAATTGTTTTATTTTCATTTTCATTGATAAAATGTTTCAATACGGACCACCAATCTTTTGACAGAGTTGTCCTGACTTTAATTTATTACTTATCCCGTCATGATAATCTTTCTTGGATGCCCTTATCATTAAAATGACGTCATTCCGAAGTTTGTTTACGAAATTTTAACCAGTGTGAGTTATTATTAGTTTGTTTTGCCTTATTATGATAGAGCCGTTTCCGTTTTCTAATCATCCTCTTTATGTTAGTTGTTATCCAAGGCAAATCGGACTGTCTAATGATTATATCTTTATTAGGGATATAAATCTCGGCAAGTGTAATAATTGTATTAATAATATTATGTGCATATTCATCAATATTTTGCGATTTTAAGTCATCCAGTTTATTCTGGAGATATCCCTGCGTAACATGTCATAATCACCGTTCTCATATTTCCATATTTTACATTTAAATGGCTTGACCTTAGGCTTGGAGAATTTTAAAAGGCCGAAAATGGGACAATGAAACCGAGTCTCTTGCGGTAAAAATGGATCGCCTACTCCGCTCATAACTATAGAGTCTTTATTGGATACGAATAGTAAGTCGATAACGGACTTCGAATGTTCAGTGAAGTGTGTTATGGATGATATACACTGCGTTAAAGCAAATTGTGTACAAATAGATGTTACCTTTCTGTTCGATTGGGCGTTTAAGGTATTATAGTTAAAGTCGCCAACAATTATAATATCTCGGAAACCGGTATCAATGGCCATGTGAATTGAGTCCTCAATGCTATTGTTATATATAACGTTAGCGCTTGGGGGTCTATAAAAGATGCCAAATAAGAAATGCTTTTTGTTAGACACAATTTCAGCCCAAATAGATTCAATATTAGCGAGTTCGAGATCGAGTCTACGTTTATGAAATAATGTGTTTCTAATATATATGACCACGCCGCCATGCCTATCAGCGTGACGATCCTTCCTTTCGGGAGATTTAAAGTTGTTAAGAAGGATATTGTCAGTATTGTTGTTATCACCAAGCCACGTCTCTGTGATAGCTATTATGTCAAAGTCCTTAATCTCAGCCCTTAATAAATCTATTTTTGGGTACAAACTTTGAACGTTGCAGTGTACGAATGACAGATGGTGAGACAGATCTGATTGTGGAATTATGTTGGGACTCAACGAGAGTGCCGATGATTGAGAAGAAGTTGAACTGAATGAGTATTCAAATGAATTATCACTATCTATGGGACCTGGATTTGGATGAACATCACCAGAAAGAATAATAATTAGCCATATTGTCCATACTATGGTAAATAATACGGAGCCGCAATTATTAACAAATCGAGAGTTAAGTTCGATAACTAAAGTGGGTACAATATATTTACAATATTGTACAGGTTTAGACATGTGTGCCAAGTTGGCATTGGTTCTAACAGACGAGAGTAAACTGTGTGTAGATGTGGCATTCGAGATCAAGTATGAAAACAGAATAGCGTGGAGCGCTAGAGGGAATCTGCTTCGTACACGGTAGTCGCATCCGCCCAATACGGTCGAACGACGGGTGACTATGGTCACGTGACCGACGAAATCATAATGATAAACTGTGATTCGACCGTAATAAGCGGATGGCACCTACATGTGTATTGAATACCAAATGCAGACCCGAGACGGATCAGTGAGCGAAAAAGACCTCGAACTATCCTACAGTGGCTGAAATAAATGCATAAAAAACACAAGAAAAACTGCATGTTGGTACTTATGACGAATACTGTCCGGACACGTTTCTGGAATAGACATACACCATTTGCTTACGCGGAAGCCGACGCACACTTGTGTATTATTTCCCTCTATTGAAAATGTACGATGGAATATCCTCTATGTATAACAGTTCGATGAAATGTTATGTACAATAACGCAGACATGTAAAAGAAAATAACACCAACTGCATTGAAAGGCCCACAACACAATTACCCATGACAATAACGAGGGAAACAGGGGTATTGCTATAAACAAAATTGAACAATCGTAAGCACGGGGCAATGCAACATGATACATGTAACAGTACTAGCGCCTTCAAACTGCCAGTGGTAACATAGTATGTCAAATTCGCTGTATCATTCTCTTATTACTTAGAGGTTAATACGTGGCTTGTTTGATATCGGCCTAGGTTTTCGGCCCGATTTAACATGGTATCAGCCTGAGACCGAAGGTCGAAGGCTTATACCAAGTTACCGAGGGACGATACCTAGGCCGATATCAATTAGTCACGTATTAACGTCTTTATTACTTAGATTACTTAGATATCAATTTCAATATCAATCATCCGGCAGTTATGATAATCCTATATTAAAATATATACCGTTATCCATGATTGAATGATGAAATACAGAGCCTGCACATTTAAATTCCCGGCCAAAATATATACGTGTTCTGAGGCAGTACTATTTTCCGATAGTTTGCCACTAAAATATTATTCCTACATTGACCATATTCACACACCCCGATACTACATCTGAGTAACATACCGTGTGTTTTATAATCGCAACTTATAATTTGATATATACATATAAATACACATTGTTGTAAAGTCACTCTTTTTATTAAATTTTCGACCACATGGTCTTTTTCAAAATAGTGTGAAACTGTATTGGCAGTCCTATGTGACGTCCATAGTGTAGCAGTGTACGGCTACACTGCAGTATGGACGTCACATAGGACTGCCAGAAAAATTTATAAAAAGTGTGACTTTACAACAATGTGTATTAAATGTGCTTCCCTTCGGAGGTTATTGGAAATTAACATATAAATACATTTAGATTGTATTATTGTTTTACAAAGTTAACCTACTATGAGACAAGCCATCGGATTTCGTGCCTGAATATGACAAATATGTTCGGTATTTCCCGTAAATGATGTAGAAAGTTGACGCAATTTACATAAATATCACGATCTGTGTAAATATTGTTCATGAAAAATCGCACATCTTCTGAGTTACTACTAAATGGCATGGTATGTCTGATATATATACTTTTAATTTAGTTGTTCTGCGCGACGTTGTACATAATTCTATGCAATTTAAGATATGCATATTAGTAAATACAGATCATGTGATACACACCTCTTCCTTGTCCATGCCCATTGCCTCGTCAAATCGGTATACTTTTACACTGCCGGGCACAATAGCCTGCTGTAACGCGTGACCATACACCACAAACCTGAAACATAAAGGATGCGCTTAGCGTGTCTAGGATTGTTAATTAATCTTTATGTATACATGAAACACCTTTCTAAACAATTGACAAAACAATTCATATGGGTTTATATTGAAATAAATACTTATGTATTAAACGATTAGAATCTAGGATTGTAATTAATCTTTTTCTATACATGAAACACCTTTCTAAACAATTCAATTAATATGGGTTTATATTGAAATAAATAATTATGTATTAAGATATTAGAATTAAAATAATATTATTATGTATATACCCCGGTGCATATGCGATGTGCAAAAATGTGTCATGTACATGTATATACTAACTAATTAACCATCCAAGATATGGTAAAGGTTCCTGTGACATAAAGCATACATACTCGGCATATTTCAATATACAATAAAATAGGACAATGTAAAACAAACAGACCAAATAACCAGGGGCCTGTTTCACTAAACTTCGTACGACTAACATGTTCCTAAGTGCAAATTTAGGATCGTCTGGAAATTTCAATTGATGAATTTACATTTATTGAGCATAATAATTGTTTACAAGAAAACATTGTTAATGTGAAAATTACAGACTATCATAAGTTTGCACTTGACGAACATTTTAGTCGTACGAAGTTTAGTGAAACGGCCCCCAGGATACAATACTGTAGCGCATACAAGTATACGTGATTATGAGGTTATTATACGTGTTGTGGTTTTGGAACCATCACTAACCAGCGGCAAAGGTGAAAAACAAGCAACACTGAACATAACATACAGCATAGAAACAAGACTTAACATGCTGACAAGAAGAGCCAGACACCAACGACCAGATGGTTGCAAAATCGGTATACAGCGGAACACAAGTGATTGGTTAAATGGTTATGTTTAGAAACCAGCTGAAAGTGAAAGAAATATAAAATGCCATGAAAGCCGAAAACCGCAACTTAGGTACAGTGGGGTCAGCGTGTATGTGCACACACGAACGAACACGACAGGTTGGAACCAACCTGTCGTGTTCGTTCGTGTGTGCACTTACACGCTGACCCCACTGTAATTCCTATTGTCAGAGGAAGCTTTAGTGGCGGTTGTTGGTTGTCACAATTATTTATTTCTCTGAATTTATGCTCGTTTCTAAATATAATTAATGAGCGTTTAACCATTTTACATCTACGCATGTGGAAGGGAATTGGGAATGAGGTCATATTATGTTAATCGCCATGCGAAACACACCATCGGAAACATAGTACTAAACGTTCCTAGTACGATGCGAAAATTAATATACTAAATGTAGTACATGTTTAAAACACGTACAAGTACATACATTTATGACAGCATTGAAGTGAATGGTGGTATCCAGCTGTATGATAAGGCATGAGTACTTTTACATAGTTCTACTCTTTTGTTGACACTGTCCCGGGTGTGGAAGGTTGTAGAGTAAACACCCACATTTAAAATAAGCTAATTATTTTTGACGACTTTTAGCATTGCCTTTGAAAATACACTACTGTCCGTATCACGAAACCTGCCCAACTTGTACGGCTATATAAACAATGCGAAAACGTTATTGTTTTCGATAATATTGCATTTTAGCAAAATTTAAGAATGAGCCTTCTTTATATTGCGAAAAACAATTTCCACATTTTAAATCCCCATAGACATCTTCACAGAGTGAAGATGTCTATGGGGATTTAACATGGGGAAATTGTTCTAATTTCAGAAATAGTGGACCGATTTTCAAAATGTAACTTTTGTGTTCTTAGTTAGATCATTTCCAAGCTATCTAGCTAGGTTTCAGAGTCAATTTCCAAACTGTTTCGTTTTTCGACTCCTCCTCCAGGTTCTCCCCCTCTTTTTGCCCGATGTTAAATTCACATAGAGAACTCATTTTTCGTAATAAAATCAATATGTGAACAAATTTCACGAAATAAAAAGAAGGCTCATTCTTAAATGTTAATAATATTTAATATTATCGAAAAAAAATACATATATTGTTTTTGCATTGTTTATATGGCCTTAACATTTGGGCAGGTTTCGTGAAACAGACAGTAGGCTAATTCTGGTACTCTGCGTATACTAACTTATCGGAGCTGCAGTTTGTATGTGCGACCGTGGTGTCCAAGTTATCATCGAGCAGCCAGGATAACCGCGAGTCGTGACGGAATGCCAGATGTGACCACGCCCTATGGCTCATGTACCGACAGTCGGAGTTGAAGTCGCCGCCCAATATAATATTCTATAGTAGTGAATAATGTACAGTCGGTGAACAGAAGTAATATTCCGAAAGTTAAAATCCCATAGACTGTATTTCAATGTTTACTCTCAAACATGTAGGTCAGTACATACTTTACCAATTTTAATGAAATATAAAGTGTTTTAAAGAAAGTAGATTTATGCAGAATATGAATGTTTTGGTTACTTATTACCACAAGCAGTTCGATATATACATGTTTTTAAATATGGCGTAATTATCTGGCGTCACTTTTTGAGCGACGTCACCATTGACTTCAATGGGAACAGCATTTCCAAAAAGTTCCCATATTTTTAACTGCATGCATCTTGCAAACTGCTTTGAATATTGAATACAGATATGAATCAAATTCTGCACAAATCTATTTGCTACTCAATGCATTTTATTTCATTAAAATCTTTGAAGTAACATGCTAACAACCACAGTTACACATACATGCAAGTCTATGGGAAATTACTTCTGTCCACCTACTGTACATGTACAGTGGAACCCCTCTAAACCTGACACACTGGGGACTCCATTGTGTTTAATTTAGATGGGTTTCAATGTAATTTATTTCATTGCCCTGTCGGTTCATGAATGAAAATGTAAAAAATTGGTCATCGAGTGTTTAATTACAGTAGAACACCTCTAAACCGGTTTAGAGAGGTTCCACTGTATGTTTACTAATCACGATACAAGATAGTACTGATTGTGCGAATTGTGCGAAATGTAATTAACGTATATACACAGTACAGTATGGACTGGCATTCGAACCATGGTACACATTAGCCAGGCTTTAGCAAAGTAAAGTGTCGATTAGACGAGCACAATATGCACTGGTATTCAAGTAGCGAGTGGTGTCAAAGTCCGGTTTGGAACGGTCAGCGGCAATGCCAATGATTGGTGGGATAAAACTGGTTTGCTTGGCACCATTAATCTTCATCATAGTCTTCAAAGACAAATGCGTACTATAGTATATAACTATAAACTATGACACGAGCATTACGAACACATTACACAAGTTCACGGAATAGCAAAACGCATACAACAGATATCACTAGTGGGTTGGCAATACCTTTCTGCATATTGTTTCATATTTGTAATGTGATAAACGAACTGTAATAGCTATTAGTCTATAGATCGAAGCATGAACAGCAGATAGCATGAATTAAAATAGGCCGGGTAGACGGACAGGGTTAACAGCAGTACTAGTCTTCAACGAGGTTCTACGGTGCACTAAATGGATAGCAGTGCACTGAGATAAACAGACAAAAACCTGGAAAACTTTTTACCTTAGTATAGACAAGTCATCTCATTGTCAGCTTCCTGGCTGTATATTTGTCTTCTACGTTTGCGAGATAGTTTAAATATTGTTTTATTTATTCATTAGTATCGGTAATAATTCATATGAGACACGCCATGTGAGTTTGTACCTTCGGACATCTGTGTAATTTCATGAGATACATTTACAAAATTTACACTATTTCCGTAAATGGCGTCAAAAGTTGCAGCCGCATGCACTCTGAAGATTTTGTCAACTTTTGACTTTATTTATGAAAAATATTGTAAATTGTGTAACCTTATTTCATGAAATTACGCAGATGCCCGAAGGTACAAAATCACATGGCGTGTCTCATATTTCAAACGTCTGTGTTTTTGTCGCCGTTGTATGTAGCGATTTAAAACGTCAATACAACTGTTATTATTACCCAACTCCCTATATATAATAAATACATGGTTAGTGCCGTCGAAAATAAACTATATTCGGTTGAGCCTTAGACAGCTTTATTGGGGCGAGCTTTAGCGAGCCCCTATAATGTTGTCGGGGCGAAACCGATTATATTTTATATTCGACGGCATTAATCATGTATTTAATTTATACCGTATACTAAACTTAATTGTTGAACGTGCGTGACGTCATCTTTTGACGTCATTCCATCGCCATACGTCACAAATCTAACGACGTCATTCAAAGCAAAATGGCGGCGTCCACGATAGGTAGATTCGGTATTGTATCGGATTAAATCTTCGATTTATTTACGATGAGCTTCAATAATGGCTGGTGTTAGACTACACAGTTGTCATAATAAGCATTACAATCATAATGGACATATCCATGAGTAGTATATATGGTGTCAAAATGATACCACCTAACGGTGGTATCATTTTCACCCCTATATACTACCACCACCACCCCCGATAAAACACCGTTTCGTCCAATAACACAAACTGGTCACCAACACAAAAACGTGACAATTGGTGTCATAAACACATCATGTTTTCCCCAATTGAACAGATAAAACTATAGTACTAAAAAGGATTTGTTTTCGTCTCGTTGTCATAAATACCTCATGTTCATTTAACGTCCAATTGAACAGATAAAATTAATAGGTTATAACAAAAATATTATAACAAAATGGATAAAGTAATAGAATGGGAAGTGGAATTTTGTAATGACCTTGTTGACGAATTTTACTATAAAATGAAATCATTATGTAAAATAGATTACATGAAATATCAGCGTAATTTATTACGCGCCGATAAAAGAGTTGCATTTTCAATATTATCCCGAAAATTATGTAGAAATTATAAGAGCCAAATTCGCGAAATGATGCGACTAAATAGGATCGACAAACGACTAGTTGAAGAGAATGGAGCTAATTTTATAAAACTGTTTAAAATCAACGATTCGTTTACGGATACGTTTTTCTACGAAGAAACGGAAGAAATTAGTGATTTATTTGAATCAAATCTTCCATATGAAGAAATTTTTTATTCAGAGTTGTTTCTCCCCCAATAGGTCTAATTTAGCTTGAAGATCAGCAACTAACTCTACCAACTCTAGTCTACCACGTTCCCCCCTAGCCACAGGGCAGCGTAGTTGCTTATGTCTACAAAGAGTTTGGGCACTAACGAACTTACAGGGGCATCTGGGGTATTGAAATTGTGGGGCGACACAAGGAAACTTTCTACGTCTCGATATATGTCTTCGTAGATAGTCTTTACAAGCAAAAGTCTTACAACAAGTAGCACACTCCATTTTTTTTTTGGTATATATATGTATATGTTTATGTTTAATTGGACATGAAAAAACATTATGTGTAAATTATTCATATCCAATTGAACAGATAAATCTCATAGGTTATACAAAAGTATATTACAGACAAATATGATAACGCCAGAACTAGAAAGTTTGAGAAGAGAAGCCGAATCTCTAGGGATTACTTATAGTAAACGGTTGAGAGTTAGGGGGTTGACAAATCTGATAAACTCCACAAAGAATGAGGCGTTTATGAAGCGGTTTACCCGCGCCCACAAACGAGGAGCCTTTAATGATATATCCAAAGCGGAGGAAGTAGGTAACAGAATTCAAAAAGAAAGCATTGCGGGGTTAAGGGCTAGTGTAATTAATTCTAAAGAATTACCTCCAAGCACGTCCCAAATTAGACGCAAAAATAATAAGAAAAAATCTATCGTTAGCGCGATAGTGGAAAAAGGTGAAGAAATATTGGGGGCTCACGATGAAACATTGGAAAAGGTAGAAAAGGGAAGACGGGTAGTTGTATTATCCTTTCGTAAAAACATTGACATTAACGAGTCTGAACGCATGTCCGATAAAATCGCTCCGTATCTAACAACAAATTTGTATTTGAGATATTCATATTCTTACAAGCTAGAACATATGGAGGAAACTAAAAATGGAAAACCTAAAACTATAATATTTCGCAAAAATCTCGGTGGTAGCGAACCACTATCATCAATGAAAACCGTTAAAAAATGGCTGTCAGATAAGGAGCAAACACGAATAATGTCCGATAAAATAGACAGACCGAATACAAAGTGGAAGTTTGTAAGATGGGTAGAGGTTTTTGTAAAGTTAATACAGGGTAGTAGGGTAATAGATTTGGGACTACAATCCAAAGAAGCGGCGGGAGGAGAACTTCCAGAATGGTTGAGGAATAGAAAAGGTATGTATTCTTTAGATAAGTATAATGACGACCTTTGTCTGTTCAGGTGTTTAGCTATGCACCTTGATAAAAAAATCAGACCTGACAGATGTACGGAAAAAGCAAAAGAACTTAGTAAGCAATATTTCGGTAGTAAGGTGGTTTCACCAATTCCTTTTTTTCGATCTGAAAAAGGTTGAAGAGTTTTTTAAAATCGGTATAGAAGTATATCAACCCACCGAATGTGGCGTATGGTGGTTGAAAAAGGTACCAGCGCACTATGATGCAATAGGTAATAAACCAATGACAATAGGACTGTTTAATAATCACGCATTTCTGATAAAAAACCTTAAAAACCTATCTAAAATTTACGCCTGAAATAATTGCAAACAGAAATTCACGAAAGCGAGTAATATGAAGAGACACGGACCAACATGTATGAGAGGTGAGACAAAAGTAATATGCGATGGTAATTATTTAGAGCGCCCGCGTTCGTCGTTCGAGAAAGCGTTCTACCCAAAAGGTTCTAACAGTTATGGCGCGATCGATTGGATGTACTCTGTGGAAAAGCGGGAGGGAATTCACATTCACCACGAACAGTGCGGACACGGAGGTGAAAGATGGATTTTAGGAGCTCCGGTAGATGGATACTGTCCAGAAACCAATACCGTATATCAATATCACGGCTGTTACTGGCACGGGTGTGAGATTCATGCAAAGCATAAAAAAGAAGAACGCGCATCCACAATGAGAAGAGATAAAGTTATTAGAAAAAGCAAAGAATTCAACCTAGTAGTTATGTGGGAATGCGAATTTCAAAGAACGGGTAAAGATATAAAGATCGGTTGCGACACTACTCTTTATCCATATCAGATAGTATACGATTTTGAGGCGTATCTCCAGTCAGAAGTTGAAACTACCGGTAATAGTTTAGAGTACGAAGCTGAGCACGTTCCGGTAAGCGTTAGTATAGGAGATAATTTATCAGGAACGGTAACTCATATTTGTGATAAAGATCCCGCAAAACTTATAGAAAAATTCGCAGAAGATTTGAAAGTCAGGGGAAAAGCTATAAGAGAAGAAGTATGGTCAAGATACGAATTTAATACGGAATATTTACGCGAAAAACAATTCGCCCAGATCAAACAGTGGATAGATCAAGTACCGGTTATAGGTTTTAACAGCAGTAAGTACGATATAAACTTAATAAAGAAATATTTAGTAGGCGAACTGTCATCAACAACGAAGAAAGTAATGGTCGGAAAAAGGGCGAGCGCGACAATATTTCTATTTATTTCTCCGGAGTTTAGATTTCTTGATGTAATACTTTATCTAGGACCCGGTGTAAGTTACGATAGTTGGATAAAAGCCTACGAATGCAAAGGACAGAAATCTTTCTTTCCTTACGAGTGGTTCGATTCTACAGACAAGCTGGATTACCCGGGATTACCGGATATAGAGAATTGGTATTCCAAACTATCTGGGAAAATGTTACTAGACGAAACAGAATTAAGTAAATGTAGAATTTTCGAAGAAAATAATATGAAAACTTTCAGAGATTAGTTGAAATATTATAACGATTTAGATGTAGCACCGTTCATAGAAGCTGTGGGAAAAATGTGTGAATTTTATAAACACAGGGGTGTAGATATCTTCAAAGACGCGGTAACACTACCGGGTGTGGCTATACAATATTTATTGAGAGGAACCATTAAAGAACAAAAATCTTCGAAGACGATTATACCGGAGGATGCTCTATGTGCTCCGAAAGAAGAAACATACAAAATGATGAAAGACGCTCTAGTTGGTGGTCCATCGATAGTATTTACGCGATATGCGGAAGCCGGTGTTTCAAATATTAAAGTGGGTTCCAAACCTTGCGAGGCTGTTTTGGGGTACGACGCGAACGCGTTATATTTATCTACGTTAAATAAAGAGATGCCGTGTGGGAAAGAAACTATACATCATATAAATAACCCACATAATCCTAAACTTATTAAAAAGTTTAGTAAAAGAGTTTTATCTGGAGACTGGTTTGGGTTTGCGGAGGTGGATATAGAAGTTCCACGCGACTTAAAAGATAAGTTTTCCGAAATGTCTCCACTTTTTATAAACAGAGAAGTAGAGGTTGATGAAGTTCCCGCACACATGTTAAACTATTTAAATGATACTGGCCGAACTAGAGGAAACGGAAGAAAATTGGTGGGATCTATGTCGGCCACTAAAGTATTGCTGTACGCGCCACTGTTGAAATGGTATTTAAAACACGGCCTAGAAATAACGGGAGTTCATCGTGTTATAGATTATATTAGTGGTAAACCCTTCGAATGGTTCGCTAAAGAAGTTACAGCCGCAAGACGAACGGGGGATGTAGAACCGAATAAGAAACCGGTGGCCGACATAATGAAATTATTAGGAAACTCGTGTTGCGGAAAAATCATAGAGGCAACAATACAGATAATACAGATGGACACGGATAGTATGTATATAGGAGTTAGTGGAAAAACGATAGAGGAATTGATTAGACCTAACTTACTAGATGAGTTTGAAAAAGAAAAAAATAAATGGTTGGCTTGGGATAAATGGAGTAATAGAGAACCAGGACTTTTCAAAATGGAATTTAGCGGAGATAGGGCGATAGCGTTATCTAGTAAGTGTTATTTCGTAGAAAAATTTAATTCAATTAATAAAAACTCCGCGAAAGGAATGTCCAAGAGAACTAACGATTTAAATTGGGATAGATATAAACGAGTACTAAGCGAAACTACAGAAGATGGAAAACACATTATAGATGTAGCGCAAAATAGACGATTTAAAATGAAAGACGGCGTTATGAAAACGTACTGTCAACGAAAATTAGGACTCTCGGCGTACTACGATAAAAGACGCGTGTTATCGGACGGAATACATACGGAACCTCTCTAACGATCCGGGGGTAGCTGGGTGTCAGAAGGCACCATAAGAAGTTCCTCGCGAACAAACCCGCGAGATGGACCACCATCTAAATAGTAGAGCACGTGTTCATCGGGTTTGGTAATAGATCGATCTAGATGATATACATTGAGAGACCACACGGGATCAGTCGCGCGGCGGCTGCCACCTTCGAGCTCTCCCGGTTGATAGAGGTACCGGACGCCAATATCCGACGGAAGTGCAATCGGTGATTGCTGCTCCTGTAAACCAACGGGTCGCCCGCGCGAGACGGCAGAGGGCTTGCTCGTCACCCTTTTTAACTTGATAGCATCTACGGGCTTCTTACCTATCAATCTGGTCACCTCTCCGTTCAGTGAGGAGACCACGGCGGGCAGTCTGGTCACCCACTCGGTCGATCGCGTATGAGGGTCTACGAGTTCTTTGGCGTATTGGTGACCGAACAGTCTCTCAGCCAGGGTTCGATTGAAATGCTCCACGGTTCCCTGGTCCCGGTGGATGTTGACGCGGCCGCGTCTGACATAAACTTTGTGTTTATATAATAGATGAGATACCGCGCCCATGAACTCGCGGCCGGGATCGACCTTGAGAAGATTCGGCCATTTGAGAGGACTCCTTTTATATATTCGGGAAAGGGCCTCGGCCACCTCCTTAGACTCTTTAGTGGTCAACGGCTCAGCCCCCTTATAGCGACTCGCTACGTCAACGATTGTCAGCGCGTACTTGTACGTCTTGCGACCGACGCGATCGTGAGGGAGAAACAGGAGATCCGCTTGGTGAACTTGGTTCGGCACCGGCACGTCGAATTTCGGGCGCGGAATATTGTGAGGCGCGGGTAAATATATCTGCCAGATGGCCTGCTTCTTGAGCCATTCCTTGGTGGCGTTTTCTGAAACCTTGGTCGCCGCCGCGAGGTTCTTGATGGCAGCGAGTCCCTTCCAGTAGCCGCGTGGGCTATAGTACGTATTCGCCAGCTTGCGCGTTAGTTTTGCATCAAGTTCGCGCGTGTTCATCGTAATGCGAAGTATTATAATATATCGGACAATCTCCAACACGCACTCGTCATATAAAAAAAAAAATAAAAAAAAATATGTTGGTTGGTTGATCAGTAATTGTTCAGAATTTGATAAGAATTTGCAAAGCATTTGCTAAGAATTTGCTAATTACATTATATAAGAGGTTGGTTGGTAAGAATTTTGCTAAGAATTTGCTAAGAATTTTGCTAAGAATTTGCTAAGCATTTGCTTTATATAAGAGGTTGGTTGTTCAGAAATTGCTAAGAATTTGCTAAGAATTTGCTAAGAATTTTGCTAAGAATTTGCTTTATATAAGAGGTTGGTTGCTAAGAATTTGCTAAGAATTTGCTAAGAATTTTGCTAAGAATTTGCTAAGAATTTTGCTAAGAATTTGCTAAGAATTTGCTAAGCATTTGCTTTATATAAGAGGTTGGTTGGTTGTTCAGAAATTGCTAAGAATTTGCTAAGAATTTTGCTAAGAATTTACTAAGAATTTGCTAAGCATTTTCTTTATATAAGAGGTTGGTTGATCAGTAATTGTTTATTTTGTAAAAATAATTAATTTAAAATTTTCGATTGAATATAGTAGCCGACGAGACCCACCACACCCATTCCTACGACGATGAACGCGATCTCGCGGTCTTTTTGGGTCTCTGACGGTACATAGAAATCTGAAAGTTGGGGCTCGGGATCCAGCGGCGCGAGACTTCTCGGCGGATATGCCAGCGCGTACTCGCGGTTGGCTTCTTCATTGTTCTGGAAAGTTTGCGCGGCGTGATTCTCGCGGCGAAGCTCTTCGTTGACCCAGTCCAGATGTGCGGTTCGTTTTTTCGACCATGCTTCGTCTGAACTCTTGAGTTGTTCTTCGGCTAAATCGTGACGCTCGCGCTCCTCATCCGCGTCCGAGCTTTTCAGTTTAGAGAAGAAATAGTTGCTACCGCTGAAAGCCAATGCGTTTACGAGCGCACCACCTATCATTATTGCGATCGAAGCCATTTTATTTCCATATATTAACGGGTAGAATTCCAGCTTTAACTAGATAATCTCGGGTCCAAACTGCGGCCGCTACATCTAAGGTCGCGAGCCCTACGTCTCTCGCAGTAAAGTCCAATTTGGGAGCGGACCCTCCTAAGACCCTCTTTGATAGTTGAGCATACCCGATACTGAAACCCGATATCACCACGGCGTGATAAAGCGCATTCACTAACATTTTACCATCTTGTTCAGCCATTATTGCATATAAAAAGGATCGCGTTTAATGTTTAAATGGGGCGCATCCCTCAACGATTGGATTGGAACCGCGTCCAACAGTGTTGGGGTTGTTTTTTCAATTTCAGCCTCGTTGATGATCTGTTGTTGAAATGGTAAAGCACATACAGGGTGCCCACAACTGACAGACCACCAACAACAACCCACGGGATCCAATCAGTTGGAGCAATCGATTCCAATCCAATAGCGATTGGGGGAGAAACAGCTGCCACCGGGTGTTTTGTCGTCTCTGTCTCCGATTACAACGACCGTTTGGCCTCTCGAAGCTCGGCGAGTATTTTATCTTGTTTAACTTTTCGTGTGGCAGCAGCCGCTCTCCCAGCCGCCTGTCTTTTTGGATTTTTTATACGCTGAATGTCATCCAGTGGCGGAGTAACACTCGGGTTCGATTGTGTTGGAGCAATCGGGTTCAACACCGTCACTCTCGTGGGTGCGTCTTGTGTCATCATTATTAGGGCTTATAGTTCGTGGACATATATGTCCAAATTGACAGTGTTTACCCGTGATCAACGCGGTTGTCAGCGGAGCTAAGTACATTCCAAACTTGTGATAAAATGAGCAGCAGGCTGTTCTAAGAGTGTGTCCTATAAATGGGTCAGTCTCTAGATCGCCAATCAATCCCGCGGTGTCTGGTATAGGGAGAAGTATACTAACGGTGGTAGCGTAAAAATAAATAGCCGCCGATCCGAGAGTTTTCGTCAACTCCGCACCTAATTTGGATTCGTATAGCGCGTACATTTTATCGACCTCCGCATCCGACATCTTATCCACCTGACAAACTGAGATACTCCTACCGAGATAATGCGACTGTTTCTTCCATTAGCTGATCGAGAAGTTCGTCGCAGTTCATTTTTCTTAAAATTAATTTAATTATTCTTACGAGTCTCATAAGTCTAACATATTGCCAAGCGCACCACCAGATACTTATGATCACCGTTATGCTCACAATAAAGCTAGCAGCGAAGCAACAAATTCTTAGCAATTGCTCAGCATTGTTAAGCATTTTCTCAGCATTGTTAAGTATTTGTTAAGCATTGTTCAACATTGTTCAGCAATTGCTCCAGCATTTATTCAGCAATTGTTCAGTAATTGCTAATTACATTATATAAGCGGTTGGTTGGTTGATCAGTAATTGTTCAGAATTTGCAAAGCATTTGCTAAGAATTTGCTCATTACATTATATAAGAGGTTGGTTGCTAAGAATTTGCTAAGAATTTTGCTAAGAATTTGCTAAGAATTTTGCTAAGAATTTGCTAAGCATTTGCTTTATATAAGAGGTTGGTTGGTTGTTCAGAAATTGCTAAGAATTTTGTTCAGAAATTGCTAAGAATTTGCTAAGAATTTTGCTAAGAATTTGCTTTATATAAGAGGTTGGTTGCTAAGAATTTGCTAAGAATTTTGCTAAGAATTTGCTAAGAATTTTGCTAAGAATTTTGCTAAGAATTTGCTTTATATAAGAGGTTGGTTGCTAAGAATTTGCTAAGAATTTGCTAAGAATTTTGCTAAGAATTTTGCTAAGAATTTGCTAAGAATTTTGCTAATTACATTATATAAGAGGTTGGTTGATCAGCAATTGTTTTTGTAATTTGCTCAATTTATTAATTAATAATTGATAACTTCGTAAGCAGTCGGTTGATCGGTCTTTAACAGAAGCTTGGCGTGCTTAGTTTCCGAAAGCATCTGTCGAACCTTCAGGCGCTCCTCGCGCGTTGGGGTAACGTCGTTCTCTCGAAGACAGTCATCGAACGAGTCTCGGTCCTTGCAGTGAAAGAGGGCGACCCATTTCGTTTGCTCGCGTAGATCCTTTAGGACGGCGTTGTACTTCTGAGTGGAGATACATACGCTTTGTCTCGCATGGCGGCCAGAAAATGCGAGCTCAGAGAGCATGTCCTTCTTTTTGGTCATCGCAGCCTTGGCCAAGCAATCGTCAATCACGTATAGGGTGGGCTGTCCCTGGAATATTTGATAGAAGACACGCAGCCAACCGTGAAGCCTGTCGCCGGGGTCAATAACGTATACCTCAGGGTCGGTCCATATCCAAGGGCGCCGCTGATAAGTCTCGTTGTGCCGCACAGTGGGACACAGGATCACGATGTGACGAAAGGCATCGTGGTAAGAGCCCTCGAGTAAGTCGAGGATGAAAACCGTTTTTCCGCATCCTGTCTGCCCACATATTATAGCAGAGTGTGCATCTCCAATCGCGAATTGGTATTGATTTTTAGTACATCGCTGATACCTATCGGCCATCTTCGATGTTGAGTTGCACGTCCGTAATTATATATAACTACACGTTCAATGTGCCAGCTCCATCCGCCTCTTTGGTTATCTGGATCGTCACACTCTCGCTAGCGTTCTCAACTTGGCGTCCGCTACCGTGCATTTGGTCGTCGTCGCTGGCTCGCATGTCTAGCCATAACGCGTATTTGGTAGTCAGGAAATCCGCGAAGGAGACGTCCGAGAGCTGCAGGTCTTTGGCAACCGCGGCAACCTCCGGGGAACGCTTAGAGCCGGAAGCAAAATGTTTCCTTACTTCGTCCCACTGCTGGTGCGCGCGAAGACCCGCGCTGTAGAGTTGATTGGGTAATCCCTCGATCGTCACCTCTACCTTCGTGATTTTGGGGTTATAAAATTTGTCGGATTTTCTAGCACCGAGCGCGAACCGACCCTCCTCGAACAACATCAGTATACCTTTCATCGAGCGGGCGGGTACGTTGACATTAATATTCCACAATGTTTCGCTTTTGACTTTCGTCATCTTGCGGTGGCGAAGAACTCGGTCGTAAAGTATAGAAACGCGCCCGATATACTGGGTTCTGATCAATCGCGCGAGTTCGGGCATCGTGACCATGTCGTACTCCAGCGAAACATTGTCGATCGTATACTTCGATGTCATGTCAGTGGCTATGAGAACTCGGCCGTAGTCATTGAACGTTAGTTCGTATTCGAGGCGGTCAGCCAAAGCACTCTGATAGTAGGGCATGTGACTCTCCAGCAACTCAAAGTCGAGCGGGATGTAGAATCGGTTGCCGTAAGCGGCCGCGACCGCGTTGTCGCTCGCGATGTTATCTACCTTGTCACCAGCCCCTATTCTAAGTCTGGTTACGTTCCTATTTCGGCTGGTGTCAATACCTTGATATACCGCATTTTTGCGCTCTTGTGCCGTCTTCCACAGGTCCTGCTAGCAATGGTAGACGTCGCTGTCATCGATCGACAACACCTCATTACCAGAAATCTTTATCCTGGTCTTCTTGACGATGGCGCGACCCAGGTTCTGAACGATGGTTCGGTCCGCGTCCGTCGATGTAAGCGAAATAGTGAAAGCGAGGCGAACAGTCCCCGGCGTAATGACGTCGCTAGCTCCGAGGTTGGGGAAGCGAACTAAGAGTTGCTGGTTCTGGTCGATCGTCGATGGGTTGTTCGTAATAACGACACTCTGTCTCACGCCTTTTGCCCCGAGGGGTTCACGCAGTCTGCGATATGGATTGAGTTTACGACCGTATTGACTCGAAGACATAATCTATTAAACCTGTATGGTTTTGTCTTTAATATAATAATTTATAAATAATGGCTGATTACGATGCTGACATGGATGAAATCGGCAGAGACGATTACCTCGATGATGAGGATGATGATGATGACTTCGAGGATTCCCTCACGACACCCACCATACAGACTCCAGATCCAATCCAATTGGGTGGCGCTACCAGCAGCGTTGGTCAAAGTCTGGAATTACTCGAGGGGCTGTAAACGACTACTACAAACATTGGATAATAAAAAAGGTTTGGTTTGGTCCCATCTATCGGCCGCGACTACTCCAATTTCGAATTGGATCTGAACGGTAGATTGCGACGAAAATCATCAAATATCCCTATCATCAACACGAAGACCGGAAAACCCCTAGCGCTGAGCACCATTTCCAAATACAGGGGCGGTGGCGAACTCATAAGAAACGAACTAGGATTCACAGATTGGAAGCGTGGTAAAACAATTATGCCGGCCCGCGCTGTAGAGGCCCTCACGTCTACCGACGAAACGATGGCGAAGACGGCCGCCGCGATAGAAACTGTCGAGCTCAGCGAGGTCCCTCGAGTGGCCACCGACGCTATTAACACAATGGAGACCACGTTCACAGAAAGCGCTATAGATGGAATACTCAGCACGACGGATGACCCACCGTTACCTCTTCGAGAACTCCGGGGACTCGATAAGGCTCTGCAAACGGTCCGGGGTGAACTGGTCCTTAACCTCTCCAAACTCACGGCGTTGGATGACCATATCGCGCTAGAAAAAAGAAAACTTGAGGAAGCTTGATCAACAAACGCCTGCGGTCGTTGCTGGATGAAAAAGCAGCTCGTTTGGAGGCTGCCTCAACTAACCGCGAGGCTCTTCGCACCCAAATCAGTCGGATCCGCGAAACAATATCGAGGGTTCTGCGCGAGGAGACGACACTCGGTGAACGTCTTCGCACTTTGTTCAGAGAGCAGGGCATCACGATAGCAAGCATCCTCGTTGCTATCGATATGACTATAACAACCATAGTTCAAGCTTTCACAGGCGGCGCAACAGCACCCGCGCCAGCACCCACACCACCACCCGCGCCAGCATCCGGTGGAGCCAAGGAGTGGGTAAAAAAACAACTAAAAGCCCTCGACAGTCTTCTAGCTAAATTAGCCGGAAAGGCGGCTGGCGCACTACCTGGATTGATAGGAGGTATTATTTCTTACTTACTATCTATATTATCGAAAACGATTGGGTGGTTTGCTAATAATGTTTGGGCCGTAATCGTGGCTATCGCTGGTCTCCTACTTTTAGCCTCCCGAAAGTTCCTAAATCCAAAGCACAAATAGTCCGGCCGCCACGAGGGCTACGACGAGCCCTAATTTCTCCTCCTCGTGGGTTGTGATACTATTTTTCCCCCAATCGCGTTCAACAGTGTTGAGGGGGGAACTCAATTCGTGAATTGGGGTTCCTATTGCAGAGGGTGAAACAGGAGCGGAACTCGGTGGAACACTGGGTTCAAATGAACTTGATTCGCGAAAATTGGGGTGGGTGCTTGCGGTTTTATGAAATCGCTTCCGCTGTTGGGGGTGCGCTTGATGATATCCACGTTCACGTTCCCGTTGTGGCCGATTTTTTGATTGGCGGTGGCGATTACGATCTGATTATTGTAACCGTCAACCGGGTCGTCTCGTAGTATCATATTGCTCGGCGCCATATAAAGACCTATACCAAATACGTAGTTCTACTGGGGGTACTAGCATTCTGTAAAACGTCTTGATAATTCTGGATCGCCTTCTCCAGGTCCACCGTAGCTGAGATGGCGTCCTCTACAAGTGCCAAGAATTGTTTTTGCGCGTCAAACGCGGTTCCGACTCCTATTATAGAACTGCGAGTTTGCTTCTGTGCGCGAGGATGGCCCAGACGTATGTGCGAATGGAGTCGTTGAGGCGGGTAACACCGGCCTGCGTAAACCCTAGACCGTCGTCCAATATAAAGGTTTCTATACCCTTCTGCACGTTTTCGTCTTGTAAAATATAATCGACGTGAGCTCGTTTCGGAGGTAACCAATTGCAGGATGAGACGCCGCAGTGCCGACCTCCAGATACTTCCGGCCCGAAGGTCATCGTCGCGGGATCAAAATTCCCGGCGTTCCGACTGACGATGTGGTCACCCGATCGATCGTGTCTGAAATCAGTCTGCGTCCAATTCCCGGACTGGCCCCGAATGAGAACGGTGCCCAGGCTGTTGCTGTTAGGAAATACTTTCTGTCTCCAGTCCGCATCTTTTGAAACTTTAAATTCGTCACATATCCGTTCGAACGCCTTACGGTCGTATGTGTTGGAAATGGGGTTCCAGCCATTGTCTTGAGGTAGTGGAAGTACCTAGTTCTTTGAGAATCCTCCTAATTGCATAATACACATGAAAGTTGTAGACGCTACTGCTTAACATGCTGTTACTGTCTTTTATGTGGTCTCTGAAAGAGACGCCACACCCGGTTGTGGCACACCACACGGTAAAATTTAGTTGGTTCTGCCAGAACTGCATATGATTATTGTTCCAGTTTGTTATGACATCCTGTGTAACGGTTTTAGGAAGTCTGTACTTTTCAAACATGTTAGTGAAATTTGTGTCGAAACCCGCGCCCAAACTAGCTCTTATTGTGGGTTGCACAAGCTCACCAATGGTGTTCTTTTGAGTGTATACACCCCCGACTGAATACTTTGCATTAGAGTTAAAGCTAAATTCTTGGGTATCCATTGAAAGATATTATTATTATGTTTTCTTCTATCACTAATGTTCAAAATGAGAGTTGTGAACTTCAAAAGTCAATCGACAACTGCTGCGGAAAACGCCGGGTAGGCCTCAGATCAATCACCTTCACGGTTGGGTGGAAAAACGTGGGGGATAAGGAAGGGTTCGGCTACTGGAAGGATAGACGACAAGTAAGTGTGAGGCTGCCCCCGGCCTTTGGAGTTCGAGATCCCTCCAAACTTTTGTCGCGTCGGAGCTTGCTGGTAGAGCTAACCTCACAATCTCGAAAGTCACCGGACTCGCGACCTTTACCGTAGAACCCGCCAACCAGGTAACGATCACCCCGGCTTTGGCCTCAATGTTAGGATTAGCACCCCATTACAACGAGGATGAACTCCCTGTCTTCCCCGCGGGCGAGCACCGCCGCGATACCCCGGTGAACTTTACCTTCACAAAAACTCTCGGGGTGCACCTGGATCGGGTGAACACATCGTACAACTTGGTAGACGGCACTCCCAGCACATTACTAAAAACTGTGCCGGCCAGCGATTGTTTCTTTGGGGAGACTGTGACATTAGACTTCCCACACCCCGAGATGAAAGTTTTGGAATCGGGACACATCCACGAGTTGAAGATTTCTATTCTCGATGATCAAGCGAGAAAGTTGAATAACTATTACCCGATTTCGGTCGTTCTCGAAATAACCGATTAAACATTAATATATATACATATTAATCATGAGCATATACGGTCCAGGTGGTTCCAATTTAGAACGGGACGTTCCCGTCGCGGCCGCGGCATACGATGAGCCGCGATGAGAAGGCTGGAGAGGGGCGTAGCACAGTCCCACACAATTTTAACTAGGGCGGTTGCACAAATGGGAAAAATGCAAGCTCGAAAACCCGTCATAACAGTTTTTTGTGCCGAGGAGCGGGGTTCACTAAGCGAGGGGGCCTACGAATATTCATTCGGTGCCAACGCGAGCAACAGATACGGGGGATACACCATGGCAGTGTCCGGGACGATTTTTCGAATGGCGGTCTGCTCGGTCAACTTTCGCGGACACGCCACTGGCGAAGTCCGAGTGAATGTCGTCCTGAATGGTGTAGAACAGAATATTGGCATCACCAAGCACGCGGGGCAGAGGTCAGGGTTTACTATATTCGATGATGACACTACAATTAAAGTTTCGGCAGGTAGTGTTATTAACTTTGTTACAAAAATTGGCGACCAATCGGCTTCCTCCACTGCAGTGACACTGTTAATACAACTTGATTTATGATGAATGACGAGAAACTATATCCACACTTACCTTCGGGGACGGTCGACCCGGCATCCTTTAGGATGACAGGATCGTTGAGATACAACATATTCTACAACACGAGGGAGAGACGCGGACGGGATATGCGAAGAAATATAGACGGTCGGTCAATATATTAGAGGGGGTGAGCACCGCGTTAGCCTCAGCATCCGTTATAAGCTGGGTGGGGAGTGTGTCTTTGTTGTCAACAATCGTCGCTGCACCGGTCGCGGTGGCCTTGAGTGGTGTAGCGGCGGGGGCGGGACTGCTTTGCATGACGGCCAGACTCGTGGGTCGAAAACTAGAGGCCAAGAGTCGAAAGCACGATCGAATAGCGGTTCTCGCGAGATCTAAGAAAAACAGTATCGACGTTATCGTGTCGAAAGCGATAGCCGACAACGATATATCAGATAGCGAGTTCAAAATGGTCGTCGAAGAGATGGTCAGATACCAGGAGTTAAAGGGTACTATCCGGTCCAAGGCTCGACCACAAATTCTCGCGGACGAAGATATAAAAAAACTCGTTATGGAAGGGAGGGCCGACGAGAGAAAAAATCTCCTCGCCCGTCTCGGGACGTGATATGCTTATTCGCGTGTCTACAGCGACATCAGGATATTCCTCCACCATACATTCCAGCTGTTCCGACGGCCCCTCCATATGGAACATAAAAAAACAATAATAATTTAGGGCCCCGTTGCGACACCCACTGACCACCATACATTTCTATAACCACGTATCGACACCCACTGACCACCATACATTTCTATAACCGCGTATCGATATACTTTGTGGATTTCTTTACCCGATTTTTTAAATTGTTTATAATTTTATTAAAATTAATTAATAAATTGTTAACTGCACCTATATAATAATAAAATATCACAACGGTGCTGTAACATTTCTTTACCCGATTTTTTAAATTGTTTATAATTTTTACCCGATTTTTTAAATTGTTTATAATTTTTACCCGATTTTTTAAATTGTTTTTATTACATTTCATGCAATTATATGCATGGAATTACCTGTGAAAGAAAACCCGTAATTATCAGATTACAAATAATACACCGTCAGATTACAAATAATACACCGTGAAGAGAACACCCGTAATCACCGCGTGCACTGTCCCGCACTGTGGAAATTCTGGAACTACTTTCGCGAGTTGTAAACGGAAGTGACCTCCCGAGCGTGTGACGCGTCTGCATTCCACAAGATGGCTCAGCTGACAGACTGGGATTGGCAAGAAATAGATTTTCTACTAAGTCAATCGGATTTCGAAGATCTACCAAGTCCACAAATACCGACAATCACCAAACAAACCAAAACAGGTTTAAATCTTAAGTTTTATCATCCAAATTCTCTGCCAATCTGCAAATCATTGGCAGACATATATCAAATTCTCCCAACCTCTGGCAATGTTGACATTCGTAACACAGGAGAAATGGGACTTTATGCCATTTGTAACCAGAATCTAGCCACGGGTCTGCTCTGTTCGGCGTTCACTCAATAATACATACATATGCGGCATGCTTCTACCAAACTGTATAATTAGTTTATATAAAATTCCCTTCAATTGTGTTTAATGACAGCCTGGCAACAGCTATGGTCATTTTCTGCTCGTTAATGTGGTCGAATTCCATATTTCACCTGATGTAATGGTGCGAAATTTCCAAATTCAATAGAGGATATATATTCCATCGTACATTTTGAATAGCGGGAAATAATACAGGAGTGTGCGTCCGATTCCGAGTAAGCAAAGCGAACGAGTTGCTTGCACAGAAGCCGACGGACATGAGTGTATTATTTCCGCTATTCCACATATGTTTTCCTTTTATTGAAATAAACAACATCTTGGGATAATATATTTATTTTGGAACATAGTATATGTGCTGAAAGCATATCACTGATCAGAGCTCCAGATAAGGTGAGTATTGGAGTAAATTTTGCACACTTATTTTAGCAGCATACACAGTGATTATCAAAAGTGTGAGTACAAATGTACTCACACAAATGTGAAAATATGCATTGATTTACAAATTGAGTATTGAAAATACTGTAATAAAGTTGAATTTTACTTAGTTGAGCTGCAAATGCAACTGAAATAAGTGAATTTTTAAATATGTTTTATGTTTTTTTTATGATTTGTTCCATATTTAATATGGAAGAAAATCAATAATACATTTGTAAAAGTCAAATACGTATTGAATTTGAAATATGAGGGAAGGGGATAATATTCTTTAGATACAAACTTTATCTGGAGCTCTGACTGATTTGGAATAATACCTATACTTGGGTTTTGGGCTTTAAAAGCACTTTGGGATATAACAAATTCTAATAGGTCTCCTGTGACATCACCCATCACATACCTTCAAATGTGTGATTATCAATGCGAAATATGAATGAATGATATCACCCATTCGATTATGTGATGTCTTCCTTTCCAATAGGTGATATCATCTATTCTAATGTGTGTTATCACCCATTTGAATAGGTGATATCACTAATTGTAATGGGTGATATCAAGTATGCGTTTTGAAGTGGTGATATTACGAATTTGAATACATGGTATTCACACTTTTGTGTTGAATCCGCGATATCACCCATTTGAAAATGTGATATCACCTAATGGAATGGGTGATATCATCCATTCATTTTGACAAATTTGAAGTTATTAGTCTTGAAAATTATTTGTACAGGTTTCGCTGTGAGAAAACCTGTAATCAACTCATTCCAAATAATACACAGTGGAGAGAACACCCATAAAATGTATGCTGATTTGCTGTTGCAGATCACACTACTGGTACAGAAAACAATGCAGGTGCAGCTGCCGAAGGATGTCATCGCTTTGTGGAGTATTCAAAAGCGGAGGCAGATGAATTTATTAACAGCATGGAGAACACGTCAACCAAGAAAAAGACAGATTGTGACATGAGACAATTTAAAAGTTACTTAAATGTGAAGGGAGAGGAAAGGGACATTTGGAGAGTGCTCAAGTCCGGATCGTTATTTGAAGAAAAAAAGTTGGACATGCGGTGTAACAAAAAAATCCATTGTTTCCGCATAGTAATGCATCTTTGAATGCAAAGCAAAAGGACTTAAAATCACAGGGCATGGGAAACAGACCCAATGAAGCCGATGAAATGACGGACGCAGACATTGAAAACTTGTTCCAAAATGGAGTACTGGGCACTCACTCACCGACGTCGTTAATAAATCTTCTGCATCTTATTTTTTTCACTCGTTTTCACTCGTTCTTGGAATGCGGGGCGGATTAGAACAGACAGTTAAAATGGGGGGACATCGAAGTAGGGGTCGATGAAGATGGCGATGAATTGTTCATGTGCTTTCGCTTGCTATGCATGTGTTATTTTATTTTATTCTCCAAATAAGATATCTGAAGATTTGGAGAGTGCTCAAGTATTAAATATAAATCATTGCAAATACAATGTATGATATTCCATTGTACATGTTTAAACATGAGTAGCACTGCGGGTGAAAGCATCTGAACAATTATGTGTATAATCACTGGGAATTAATTTCAAACAGATTATTATGTTTTTTTCTCTCACAGTGAAACTCATACAATTACATAATGCATGTATTATAAAGTGTGTAATAAAAACGATCTGATAAGTTTAGCTAAAGATAAATAATCCAGTTATACGGATGTATTTTACTATTTCATCTATCTTTTATATATTTTGTATCCGTGTAGCCGAGACCCACCCATTGTTACAATAACAGCCCATTCTGTACTCGCGTTTTGCAAATAAAATATGAACAAAAGGTTAATCCGGGTCAAAGTATGTAAATTTCATGTTTACTATTGGTAATTACAAGTTTTTGAAGAGAACTGTGAAGAATTTAAACGGCTCGCTCGTCACAAAATGCCAGAATACAATGGGTTGTTATTGTGACTAAATTTTACAACAGACGGCTCTCAGGTAGAAGGATACTGTACAGATAATATAAAAGGCAGATGAAATAGTAAAAGCCATCCGTGTATTTGAGATTGTGTAAGCAAGTAAAAAACACGAGTAAAATACACCAATACGCGTGTTATCAGTAGCATATTTTATAAAAATTGCCAAGTACTAAAAGGGTACTTTGAGGGAGTAATTATTTATTTGTACTGAAAAAACATTTTTGTCATAAAAAGCAAATACCTGTTTATATTTGACGAGTAAAATTATGCAGCATTGATATACTGCATGTATTACATTATCACAGTCATTGTTTTGATTATAAAATATTGTATGGACTATTTCAAATAAAAATATAATTTATGTATAAATTGAAAATTGATCCCCCAAAGTACACTTAGCGTATTTAGCAATTTTGGTTAGATAGGCTACAGGAGCTCTGCAAGATAATTCAGTTGAATGTGTTACGGATACAAATGTATGTATATGTGTTGCCTAAATAAATTATATTGCTGCAAGCAATGTGCTTTGGTTCTTGTCCAAATAATGAATAATGGTGCTGCCGGGTTTGGGTTCATTTCCGGGCAGGGAGCGCGACAGCGATAGTCCATTAATAAGTTTCCAGACGTCAAAGGTATGAAACACAAACATTATGTAACCAACCAGTCAGTAAATATAATGTAGCAGCTCTGGGATCCAGTAAATGTCCAACAACTGACACTCCGCATGGCACACCGTTCCAATTCAATGTTTCGAGCAGCAATCAGAACGAGTGTGTTTGTTGGCTTGTGCTGAGGAAACCTCGATCCAGCGATAAATATTGGACGGTGAATGTCTGAAGCCGTGTTACCATGTATTTCCAGCGTTATTAAATACTCCATTATTCAAAATAAAATCACAACTTTCCGAAACTCGATATCCGCCATTTTATTTTACAGATTTAGCCTAGTTAGTGACGTCAGTTGTTATAAAAATAAGCTCCGCCCACAATAATTCATACGCATATGGAAACGCCCCCCGAAACATTACACAATGCATATTTGTTCGATTTTTTTCTTCAGAAATGTAATAAATAGGATATTCCATCGTACATGTTGGAATAGCGTGAAATAATACATCTCGTGTACGTCGTCTTCCGCGTAAACAACTCGTTCGCTTCGCTTACTCGTTGTTTACGCGGAAGCCGACGTACACTCGTGTATTATTTCACGCTATTCCAACATGTACGATGGAATATCCTATATATAATTTTATTAAAATTAATTAATAAATTGTTTACTGCGCCTATATAATAATAAAATATCACAACGGTGCTGTAACATTTCTTTACCCGATTTTTTAAATTGTTTATAATTTTTACCCGATTTTTTAAATTGTTTATAATTTTATTAAAATTAATTAATAAATTGTTTACTGCACCTATATAATAATAAAATAACGAACCATCCCGGAAATTCGTGAACCTCGCTAAGTGTTTACAAATAATTATACTTTGCGGTTTTTATCTGTTTTTTCTTATATTAATTAACTTTATAATTTTCTTAAAATTAATTAATAATAATTTTTACAAAACTAATTATCAAATTAATAAAATAACGAACCATCCCGGAAATTCGTGAACCTCGCTAAGTGTTTATAAATAATTATAATTTGAGCACCATTTTTATGTTGTATAGGAAAGTGATGAGTATATATACGTTTGAAAGCCTTACAACAATTGGTCTCATCTCGTGTGTGCCATGTTGTTGATCCGGTATGACGTCCGTCTCGTCTGTTTAATGGTAGCAGTCTCTAAATGTGTGTGTGTGTGAATTGGTGATGGAATTGTATAGCTCAAAGGTGCCGGCCTAAAAGATTTCTACCTAAGAGCTTGAAATTTCGGAAACCAAATTCACACATAGGCTCGCCTTACTTAGCTGGATTCTCTTAATTAGAGGAATTGGCAATGGGGTTCAAGGCGACCCGTAAAATGAGACTGTGAGCCAACAGATGCGTGGGCTTAAGAAAGGTCCCAACACCCCAGTGGCTGGGTGCCGGCTAGAAATCTGTCCAGTCGCTGGTGTTGTGTACACGAGTGGAGGCTTTTGCTATTTTTTTTATTTTTTTTACAAATTATTAATAATTTTTCAATATCGTAGAAATAAATTAGCTATAGTGGAGGAGGAAAATGTCGTGTTGAAAAATAAATATGACAACGGGATGAAATAAATCCTTTTTATTAGTATAGTGTTATCTGTTCAATTGCACGTTAAATGAACATGAGGTATTTATGACAACGAGACGAAAACAAATCCTTTTTAGTACTATAGTTTTATCTGTTCAATTGGGGAAAACATGATGTATTTATGACACCAATTGTCACGTTTTTGTGTTGGTGACCAGTTTGTGTTATTGGACGAAACGGTGTTTTATCGGTTAAGGTGGTGGTAGTATATAGTGGTGAATATGATACCACCGTTAGGTGGTATCATTTTGACTCCCTATATACTACTCCATGTCGTTGGTTACATCGCATATACTGTAAAATTGGACAAAATTCAGCTGAACCGACAGCGATTTCGATTTGAAAATTGAATTTGCTGATGAGACTGACCAATCAGAGGCCACGGTTAGGGGTCAAAGGTGAACAAATAAAGGCAAAAGCAGTACTTCATGTATATTAGGTTACTTCAGGTATATTAGGTTACTTCAGATATAAATATCATTTATTCAACCCCCTTTATTATGTTAGATGGAGCAATGGTTGCGGTATACAAGTTGATATTCCATAGTTTTGACTAATTCCCTGGGTTTTGACGTGTCTGGGCATTAGTTCCGCGTGTCCGGTCAACAGTTCCATGGTAATTCGGGAAACAGTCAACATATATTGTCCCTCGGTGCTATAGACGATCCGATTCACAACTGCGCTCGGCATGCGGCCTCCGGGAAATAGTGCCTCGGGTCGTCCACAACACCTCGGGGCAATAGGTTTGACAGTTCCCCCGAATGACCATGAAATAACTGTATACTGTTCCCAGCCCTGAATAGTGCATTCATGTTACCAGGAAGTAAACTTAACAATTTCACCCATAATGGAGTGGATGTTGTATGCTAATTGTGTAACCAATCGAACTGTCCAATGCAAATAGGTTGTTTTTGTTCTCATAAATTGGAAATTACTTGCAAAAAGTGCAGATCCAGAACCCTCAGGAATTGGAATGGACTGTGATATGCTAATGTTCCGACCAATCCAATGGTCACAAAATGATTTTCAGATTAGTCCATTTATGAAAGGGGGTATTTTTGTTCTCAAAAATATTAAAATTACATTCAAAAAGTGCAGATCCTGATGAGACGGCTCGTTACGAGCCGGCTCATCTGGATCTGCGCTTCTTGCATAAACCGATATAACGGGATTTCGGGTTCAAAGGGTTAAAGAGACTGAGTAAGGCATGGAAACACAACACCCATGTCAAATGTTACGGCTGTATCCTGTCAATTTGTTGGCGATATAAATAGCATACCTGCAAGTGCCAGTGTCGGTAGAAACTGTTGTAGACTGACGACATGTTTCCAATCTCAGCGACGGCGGCCGACGGTTTCATGTGGGACGCAACCATTCCAAAGTCGGTAATCGCTGACATATAAAACATTTATAACGCATCATTGCCTTGTGTGATATCAATTGATAATTCACAGCCAAATCACTATTTAGAATATGTTGATAGTAATGCGTAGAATACATTGCGGATGTATATTTCAAAAGGATTGTCGTAATATATGTCGGTCATGCCATTGAGATATTGAGAAATAGGCGATTGGTCGACTTGAATAGTTGGTTATCATAGACGGAAACAGGTTGTCGTAAAGTAAAATGGCAGGGTCGATCCATGCTGGCTTAACATAATAGAATACCATGTGTTTATACTTACCACGGTCACGACAACATATGCTACATTTTCAGGAATGCATTGGAATCACATTGCAATCATTATACAGTGGACCATCTCTAAATCGGACACCCTATTTAGAGATACTCCACTGCGTGTCAAGCACATATTCAGTCGAATACAATCAATGTGTGTCTACTGTCTGTTTCACGAAAGCTGCCCAAATTGTACGGTCATATAAACAATTCAAAAACAATTTTTTTTTTGATAATATTAAATTGAAGGAAAATTTAAGAATGAGCCTTATATTTAGTTCGTGAAATTTGGTAAAATATTATTTTTATTACGAAAAATTTATTTCTCTATGGGAATTTAACATGGCGGAAAAAGAGGTAGAGGAGTTGTGGGAGGAGTAAAAAAACCGAAAATATTTGGAAATTGACTCCGAAACCTAGCTAGATAGCTTGGAAATCATCTAACTAAGAAAACAAAAGATAAATTTTAAAAATCGGTCCAGTATATCTGAATTTTTAAAACAAATTCCCCATGTTAAATCCCCATAGACATATTCACTCTGTGAAGATGTCTATGGGGATTTAACATCGGAAAATTGTTTTTTCGCAATAAAATCAATATATGACCAAATTCCACGAAATAAAAAGAAGGCTCATTTTTAATTTTTCCTTTAATTTAATATTATCCAAAAAAAAATGGTGGAACAGACAGTAGTGACCATTACATGGAAATACGTAACTGAAAGCTAACCCTTCACAAAGGATATAATTGAGACACTGCAAGTCAAACACATTGAGCGTCAAGCATAGATGAAGTACTGTATCGTTCTCATCGGAGAGAACGAATAGAAAGCAGACCCATCACAGAGCATGTATTTTATGAGATACGCTGTGTGATTTTTGTACAGTTTGTAATTTCATGAAAGATGTGTACAAAATTTACGATATTTTTCAGATTACATGCGAAAAGGTTTGTCAACTTATGACGTTATTTATGAAAAGTATCATAACTTTTGTACACGTATTTAACGAAATTACGCAGGTGTCCGAAGGTACAAAATCATATAGCGTGTCTCATAATAGGCAGGGTCTTCGGTACAACTAAGTCATACCAGTCGATGGCGATCGGAACCGTACGCCGAATGGCGGTCGTTCGAAGTAGTCGTTACGGTCCGCATACTGGTACGAATCTATCACAGAGACACGCGACGTCCTGAAATGGTCGACACACGATGCCATGTGTAAATGATATGGCGAATAGTGGACAAGTTGTGCTGTGGGTGGCAGGTGGGAGCATGCTATGGGTAATTCGACGATTGGGGTTCATCCTTACCGGAATCCCGATCGGAGACCTGGTTTGACCATCACGAACATCGTTGGTATGTTGGCATTTTTGTATGTGGCAGTTGAATCTGCTTATACCCATTATGTGAATATTACGATTATTCGTAATCCTATTCCTTTTAGGGGAAGGGGCCAAGTGATTTTGGTGTGACCTGGTCCTGATACCAGGTAAGATTAATCTAATTTCAGTGCTGAATATATTTTTGTCTATGTAAATATAATATTCCGTTCTGATTTTTTGGGATCCCCACCCCCATGCAGCAGGTTAAACACGCGATCGAACCCGTTGGCCCGGCCTTAAATAGCCTTAGCTGTTGATAGGACGTTAAGCTGCAATAAATCAAATCAATCGAATTGTATTCTTTTGGCAAGACTTAAATTACAAGACAACAACAAGAGATTCGTGATACATTGTAATACCTTACATGACTACCAGAAATAGAGAATAGTAGGTTAGTGCCGTGGATGGGAAAACATATCTAGCAAGGCTTAGTAAACGGGATGGGTGAGGCTTGCCTACTATTCTATTTACCCCGTGAATGAACCAACGAGACTTAATGTGAAATGGAACGCAATCAACACAACACGGGTCCGAATATGCAAAACTATCGAAGTGACATAACGACCACCAAGGATTGTGAATATAATAACGTTACTGGTAGAATTCACACACAATAATTATGTCATAGCCTTTGTCTGGTATAGCCGCATCGCTATTGAATGGCACATGTTTCAGATTTATATTTAGAACACGTTTGATTGCACATATACAGTATCGCTATACATAATGCATTAGTGATTAACTTAAATTGAAAGAGTAGATATGCGGGCCATATATATGTAATGCATGTTATATAATATTGTATTTTGGACGGTAGGTTGATGCAATCTGAATGCGGACCAGCACATGGACCTGTGCATGTACCTTTTGTTTGAGTGTAGACGTAATACGTATTACTAGCAGCATAGTACGTTCAGTGGAAATGCATAGGTTTTTTCATTTGTATATGGATACAGGGATTTTTTTTTCGAAAATTGTAATTTTTTATCGCCAATTGCTTGATCATTTTTGAAGTCGCGATTTTTTTATTTTCCCCAGCGGAATCCCTGGGATATATGTACGAGTTCCACAGCGTGTGATATTGCGCGACTTAGGAGCGCAACATCGTTGGGCGGCGGAACGAGTGGCATATATCCACGTCATACAAATCAAATAACAGTTTTACTATATCACTCGCAATTTATATGAGCCTCAGAAAATATACAAAACATAATTAAATTAATCAAATTAGTGGTGATTTGAAAGGAACTTTTTTGCGAGGTGAAGCATAATTCCAGCACTGACCAATATGAACTCACGATACGTCAATATGGACAATATTGACGTCTTGCGTTGCGTTGTGTTTCAATGGGAAACGAACGTACGTAGTGCGCTTACCGTATATGTTCCACTACACTGTTGCATACATGTAACTAAACAATTACATATTTGGATTGCGCCGGTGCCTCGTTACTGTGGATACAGAGATGCGCATATCATGTACATAGTTCACGACATTTGAATTGCCAATTTGAGACATGTGATTTTTTACCTTCGGACATCTGCGTAATGTCATTAAATACTTTTACAAAAGTTACAATATTGTTCATAAATAAAGTCAAAAGTTGACAAAACTTTCAAAGTACACGCATTTACTCTGAATATTTTGTCAACTTTTGACGCCATTTACGAAGGTACAAAATCACATGGCGGGTTTCATATGTGAACTTGTGCACACTCGCTAGATGTCCATTGGTGTAAGATGTCGACAGTATGTACATGGCAATTACAGTGGAACATCTCTAAACCGGACACCATGAACATATAATATATCGATGGTCTAGTAACATAAGGTCGTAACTGCTATGCTTTAGCTAAAGCATAGCAGTTACGACCTTATGTTACTAGACTATCGATATGTGATATCATTTTGAGAGGTTTCTTGATAACGCATCTCAGATAACAATGCATTGTCATGATTGCAAAATACATCATACGTATGTCTCAGAATGGTTATTTGCCTGAGTTACAGTGAAACACCTCTAAACCGGACATCCTGGGAACCTCCCAGGGTGTCCGGTTTAGAGAGGTTTCACTGTTACAAACTGCAGCAAAGGTCCACGTTTATTTTTGATCACCCCTCGTAGACGTGAAAACTGAATTACGTACACCACCGGTCACGTGTGGATGAGTCCTTACTTGTAGAGAACTGTAGCCGACTGTTCCTTGCTTTTTGAACGGCCCAGTCGTCCGCTAACTACTTTCTCATATACCGCGCTCCGGCCCTGTCTGAAATATACATACAGTGGAACCTCTCTATGTCGGACACCATTAAAACCTCTCTAAACCGGACACCCTGGCGACACCAGTGTGATTAATGTAGATGGGTTGCACTGTCATTTATGTCGTTTGTGTTCACAGTGCTTACAGTGGAACACTTCTAAAAACCGGACGGTCCCCAGGGTATCGGGGTTAGATAGGTTCCACTGTAGTATGTTTCATGAGTTTTTCGTCATTTATCTCCTGTGATAGTGTCTGTTCCTGATCGCAGAACACACGGCTATGGCCAGATTGATACATTGCGTAAAGGTAACAGTGAAACATCTCTAAACCGGACACCAGGGTGTCCGGTTTAGAAAGGTTTCACTGTAAATCAGGCATTTGATCATTCTGGGCCAGAGTGTCCGGTTTAGACTGGTTTCGCTGTACATGGTATTACATGAGTGATTATTAAATATGATATGTGTTAAAGGTACATGCCCACTCAGTAGACATAAAATGTTCTTATTGGAATTAAATGAGTGTATAATTGTGTCACTATTCCACCAGTTCTAAAAATTACCAGTTCCCGCTATACATATATAATCATTTAGCAATAATTATGTTACTGATAGTGACTCGCGGGTGTATCAGGCTATTTTCATATGCAAATGAGGCATGATCATTTTTAATTATTTATACTAATTAAATGTGTCACTTGGAAAATATTTGAGACACATTATAACGTAATATTATTGCACATGAAAAAATAAATAGAGATAATAAATACTAATGCCCATTAACATTTTAAGGAAACACGGTTATCGACCCTGATATTAGTGTGGAAATTTACGTCTGATATAAAATGTATAATAATGTCAATCAATATGTGGGGTAATGGTGAATGAATGTTTATTTTGCCAGAAAATGTCTCAAATGATGTCTCTGATATAAAGAACATTTTGTGCCTACTGATCGGTACGGAAGCCCATTAGGGCCACTTCAGTTTTTTTATCTTTTCTTGAATTTTCGAGATCTTTTCTTGAATTTTCAAGATACTTTCTTGAATTTTCGAGATCTTTTCTTGAATTTTCAAGATGTTTTCTTGAATTTTCAAGTTTTTTTCTTGAATTTTCAAGATATTTTCTTGAAAATTCAAGAAAAGATCTTGAAAATTCAAGAAAAGAACTTGAAAATTCAAGAAAACACATTGAATAAATGGAAATTAAAAAAAAACTGAAGTGGCCCTAATGGGCTTCAGTAGATCGGGCATGTACATTTAAGAAAGTTTACTGATTGCATACGAAACGAGGTTATGAGCGAGCCTCGGAATTTTTACCTGTTTCCTAGGCTTCCTTATGTAGCCGATTTGACCAGAATTGCTAAGCATACTTGTCTAGCTAAGTATACTTTGAGGGAGTAATCATTTATTTTTCTCGAAATGCGTCATTTCATATAGAACTAACGACTGCATATATTTGATGATTAAAAGTATGCAGAATTATTATACTGAATTTATTACATTATCACAGCCAAAATGGCTGTGATAATGTAATAAATTCAGTATAATAAAAAGCCATACATTTAGCCTTAAATTGACAATTTCTTATCAATATAAGTATAGTTAGCAATTTTGGTGAAATATGCTACTGATAAGCTTGATATCAACGACAGTATCCTGGTAGTATCGTATTGACATGATGGTTAGTACGTGACAGGCAAAACATTCCAAATACACTTGTATTGTACTCAAGTAATAAAACCATGCAATACATTTGATCTGTTTAAAGTATGTGGAGTCCGAAGGACTCATCGCAAACTTTAAACAGACCAAATTTATTGTACCACAGTAAACGCAACAGCCCATGGTTTTATTACATATATTTACACTGCATTTTCTGATAGATTCAAAAATGTAAATAAGCACATACATGCGTTAACATTAAATTTAATCTTGCTTTACGTCATTTTATCGCAATTGCTGTCGCAAAGTTGCCGGTCAATAGCGTGTCGATGAACGTCGTGTATTTTAATGACGTCGAAGACACTTTAACGAATCAACAACGTCGCGCGACGTCACGCGGGGTTAATGTAATGTACTGGGAAATTTGAAATTTCCAGACGATCCTAAATTTTCACTTATGAACATCTTAGTCTTACTAAGTTTAGTGAAACGGGCCCCAGATCCGTACACGAAGTAATGAACCGATAAATTAGTTGTTACATATACAGTGCATATACATTGTATTCGTAAGTGAAAATTTAGGATCGTCTGGAAATTTCACAGTTACTGTAACAACGTTTTCTTGTAAACAAGTATTGGATTTACCAATCCATCAATTGAAATTTCCAGACGATCCTAAATTTGCACTGACGAACATTTTAGTATTTAGTGAAACGAACCCCAGATTATGTAAACTTACGATTTCACATAGGCGTTTACACTCTGTCGGAGTTTCTCGAACACAGTTTCGGAGGAATCCCGGATCTCGAGAACTTGAATGACGTCATACTGGCTGATTATCTGTCGACCAATCACAGCACATCTCACCAATTAATGTACATTAAATAAATGATGCAATCATAATGAACATGTATGACAGGGGCGGATCCAGCATTTGGGGAACGGGGGGGGGGGGGTGTCTAGTTGCGAACGGTAACGCCTGCAATCTAATTGCAAGAGTAATTGGACTCCAACTGGTGGTAAACTGTGATCTATGAAAACTCCGTGGCTGAACGGGAGGGGTGGAGTGCAACCCCGGACCCCCCCCCCTCCAGATCCGCTCCTGTATGTATATGATGACTCCGAAAATAACATCACGATGCGAATCCCTGATACTGTACAATAACTCAATGAGGGATCGTTTTACTTTTTTATTCTAACCACCTTCCTTTGGTATGCGTTTTTCGTGATATCTAGCTTTTCTTATATGACTGATATACTTAAACTAAAAAGCTCTTAGGCTCTTAAATATCACACAAAATCAATTTTATTTCTTTATAAAACTTTTTCGGTCTGGTAAATTTTGCCCGGTCTGGTAAAGATTTCAAGCTTACAAGACCGAATGTCCTGTAAAATGCTGGCATTTTAGCGGAGACTGTCTTACTAACTGGCTAGGACGTGATACATTGACTATGATATATGTCACGAAATGTGGTCAAAAACCTGGTGCTGCCCACTAGTAACATTTCTATTTCTACAAATTATCTCGGGCTCGTACTTTGAACGCACCAAATGTGTTACATACCACAAAAAACGCAACAGGCCATGTTTTATTCGTTAAGTACGCGTATACACATATGTACACTGAGACAACGTATTTACCTGCTGAAGAGCGCTGCGAACCGCTGCCGACGACCATTTCGATACCCCAAAAATTTGAATATTAAACGAGCCGATTTTAATGGTCCATCTTGGTCATTGAGGAAAATCCCAACGGTCAATGGTATAAGCACGGTAATCGTCAGGGTAAGATAACTTATCATGATCGATTCGAATTTGGAAAGGGGACGTTCCAATTTGGCTTACAGCTCTTATCGGGACGTGGTGAACTCGTTATCAGCGCGTGATCTCTTAAAGCTCTTGTGAATTTCTTTATTAAAGTCACAGGCACATTGTGGTACATGTATGAACGAAAAAGGCATATTTAAATCATACCCACATATTTACTCCGATATTAAATATCTACAAGCTAGGACACACGCCATATGTTCAACCAACGGAAGCGGTACTAGTGTATCTTGCAAAGGAACTTGCACGTTACCCATTGTATATACAGAGATACATACGAATTGTAAAATATTGGGGAAAGCTGATCAGTACTGACAATTGTATCTCACATAACTTGTATATTGCTACTATGAGGGAAGCTGATGATGGTAAAACAAATTGGGTCTCAAGGTTAAAAGACTTGTTTTATAGATTCGGTTTTGGAGATGCTTGGTTAAATCAGCGAACAATTGACCATAGTGCGTTTGTTAGCACATTCAAACAACGTATACTAGACTGTTTCATACAACAGTGGAGAGAAGATGTTGAGGCCAATAACGTAATGACGTTCTACAAACATATAAAAGTGAATTTTGAATTTGAGAACTATTTAAGTATTGTGTACACTCATGAGCTAAGGAAGTACCCAACTAGAATACGTTTGGGCTCACATGGGCTGCGGATAGAGACAGTGAGATATGGTAGGAATCGAATAGAGCGCAATCAAAGAGTATGCACTATGTGCGATTCAGGAGACATCGAAGACGCCTATCATTTTAGTATCATATGTCCCTCTCTCACACACAACAGATCGCAGTATATTGGTTCATTCTAACAGTTGAGACCAAGCGTATTCAAGTTTACGTCGCTATTAGCTACATATCATCAATGGACGATCGTAAATTTGTGTAAATATTTAAAAGAAGCATTCGAGTACAGAAAATCAGCCATTCTCTGGCAACATGTAAATGTGTTCACTCTTGGAATACTATCTACTATTTTGGATATACATGTATTTGTTTATATGACGAGAAACTTGTATGAGTTTAAGTCAATAAAGTATATTCTATTATATGTTGGGCCCGGCTCTCCAATACAGTAATTACAACGCGCTTGAAGGCAGCAGGGTCCCGGTCTTCGCGCTCGTTGCTATTACTAAATTAGCGAGGCGGGCCCAAGGAAAAAAATAGTCAACTTCGGAATCGGTTGGTTGAAAAGATGGCGAGTGTCCTACGTTGTAGATATTAAATATTGGAGTAAAAATAGCTATGCTTTAAAGAGGCTTCTGTCGCTCATACCACAAAGTGCCTGTGCTCCGATAAGGAAAGTTTGAAACGTTGTATAATGTTAATGTTTACAGCTCAAAGTTCACATCACTATCGAGTATATAGCTCAGAGGCGGGAAATCGCATTTGAGATGTTCTGGTTTACCAAATTGTCTTGGGGGAGGACCCCAAACCCCCGCCCTACGATACGCAGCGTGTATCGCACTTGCGCGTCAATAACCTTTTGTTTGCGACCCCAATGCCAGCTGCCTTCCGACGCGCATGTTAGCTATATTATCGTATAAGGTGACGTGGATAGTAAGCTCTAGTATACTATTTAAATACAAATACAGTGGAACTTTTCTAAACCGTACACCAAGAATACAGCCGTGGTCTTATTTTTGATGAGTTTCTTGAGCATTTATCTCAGGTGATAATGTATGTTCGTGATAGCATAGCATACAACTATGGCTCAGAATGATCAAATTCCTGATTTACTGTGAAACCTCTCTAAGCTGATTCTACATTGTTTTATTTTTGATAAGCATTGAGGAGTGTGTAAGTTATTTCCCAGACAAATTGTAGAAATTCAATCCAGATACAGTGGGGTCAGCGTGTATGTGCACACACGAACGAACACGACAGGTTGGTTCCAACCTGTCGTGTTCGTTCGTGTGTGTACTTACATGTACACGCTGACCCCACTGTACAGGGAAAATAGCAATATTACTTCACATAATCATTGGCATCTGGACATACGCTGAAGCATGACCATGTCACATTAATACACTGCTAACTGCATAGTATGTCATCCATTGTTGCTTGATTCTCATTGGGTATTTACACTGAAATAATTCCAGCACAAAAATATTTACACAATTCCCTAACATTTGATTGGCCCGTAGCAACTCTCTGTCCAAAATTTATATCCCAGTAAACTCCCACGCCGAACTACTTTCCATAACCGTGAGGCGCAGTTAAAAGAATTCTTCAGAAAACGGAAAATAAACACATTTTCTTGATGAATTTATTTCAAATGCTGGAATTATAAGGAATGAATGTCTTTTTTTGTGGAATTTATCGGGGATATAAACTTGGAAAAGTCGCGGGAATACTGAACGAGGCCTTTCGGCCTTCGTCCAGTATTCCCGCGACTTTTCCAAGTTTATACCCCGATAAATGAAGGCCTCGTCCAGTATTCCCGCGACTTTTCCAAGTTTATATCCCCGATAAATTCCACAAAAATGCAATTCATTCCTATATGTCTATACATGTATCCATGTCATATTCAAACACCAGAATTCCGCCACGGAAGCCGACTGTCCCCCCCCCCCCCCCTGCCGAGGCAGTTGACCGTAAAATGAGCATGGGCATGTGCGAACGCAAGCATTACGAAACCACCAGACAATCGCATGCTTAAACAAATTGTGTATCGAATCAGAATGGCATATAAATACATTCGATGGCCCACAAATACTACTCCATCAAATCATGCCAGATGGCTCGTGTATTTTGAAATATGATACCGTAGAGTATGTACTATTGCAATAGTTAACCACATTCGCATTGTATATTTTAGCAATCTATTGGTAAGTTTATTAACAAGTTGACTGTCTTTGGTGTCAATAAGTAATAGTTATATTAAGTTCAAGTAATTTCGAGCGAACGTAGCTAGCGAAGAAATTAGTTTATTAAAATTTAATATGTGAACTATAACTGTATTATTATTGACCCAGCCTCTTCGTGTGTACACATCTATTGTGATGAAGCCACGCCCATAAATGTGTTTTCGAATTGCGATACTACGTCGTTATTAGCCGTTTGACAATGAATCGACCGAGCACGCGCGGTGAAATGATTCGTGTCACGGGAAATTGCGTCAACAAGGTGGAGCCTCTTGTGCTAAATATAGCTTTCCACGTATTGAATAATTTAAAGATTAATTTAATAGATATTGGTGAAAGCATCACAATACGCGATTAATTGAGGCGAAATGCTGTGCCTTCATTGGTCGATAAACTAGGGCAACCAGTAAAGATATATTGAGATAGCTCACAGGAAAGTGCATACTGTTATAGGACTGTTGTCACATACAATGCATAATAATCTAATTGAAATATACAGCGAAATCCATGCACATATCCTCATATATCTCATTGATTCCATCGACATACATTGCAAATAGAAATGATAATCGGATTTAAAAGCAAATTGGTTGTCATGTAAAACAATGGGAACCACGTACACGTATGTGTAATCATTTTTGAAGATTAGCTATTACTACGTCATGTGACAGTATCAATTGTAATGTTCCATATTGGCAGCCATCTTGAAAATTATAATTGGCAACAGCAACATTAACTAGCGGCGTACACCAAAATATAAACACTGACATGTAGCTGTGACTGTATAAATGGGGCATATGGGTTTTGCGACCAGTGTAGATCCAAATCAGCCTGTGCATCCGCACAGTCTGATTAGGATCTGCACTGTTCGCTATTCCCATTATGCTTCTAAAAGACAATATAGATAATTATCAGGCTAGATGAGTTTGCTATTTAATCAGGAGTTACACTGGTCACAAATCCCAGAAGCCCCATGTATCCAGTCAAAACCACGTGTAGTCGATATACCAATGGGAAGGTGGAAAACATATTAACTAGTTATGCTTCATTCCTTTCCTTTCATGGTGGCCATCTTGGATCCAATATAGCAGACAAATCTATTTGGAAATACGAGGAACGGCGTCTAAATTTAAGTTGGAATTTTCAACAAGATACCTGTAGCCTATTTCATCAACTTTGCAAAGTATACTTATCTAGCTAAGTATACTTTGAGGGAGTAATGATTTAATTTTCCCGAAATCGATTATTTCATATAGAACTAACGACTGCATATATTTGATGATTATAAGAATGCATAATTATTATACTGAATTTATTACATTATCACAGACAAAACGGCTGTGATAATGTAATAAATTAAGTATAATACAAATTAATACATTTATCCTTAAATTGAACATTTCTCTAGATAAGTATACTTTGCAATGTTAGTGAAATATGCTACACGTGAAAGTAGACATAAACATGTGCGTATATAGCATCGATGACATTGGTGGCGGCCATTTTGAAAATCAAGATAGAATTCATGTATAACTTGGCTATTTGTTTGATACCAGCCATCCGTATATTAGACATTAACGTTCTGAGCTACCTCGATCAGTTGTGCTACCCGCTCATCCGACAGGACATGCTATTAATGTTTGTGAATTTGACGGGTTTGTGTGATTCAATGATTTTCATATGTGGTTGTTTTTAGTTGATTGTTTCGTGATGGTGTTAGACCAATGATAATCGCCAGGTACGACAAATAAGCAAACAGGTTACGCGTGCAGTTATATTACACTTGTCGGTTTGCATCGCACTTCGTGACATTATGTTACTTTCCTTGATACAAACTCAATGTGTTAGGAGACCCGTGTCACCATTAAGCAGACTAAATGCAGACAGTGTTATGTGTTTGGATGTAGCACCCAGCTGTCACCATTCAAATAATATTAGGTGCGAGCGTCCAGAAGTCAGAAGTGCAAACTTATGATAGTCTGTAAATTTCACATTAACAACGTTATTGCATTTACTGTATTGAACACAGGCTGCATATGCAACCTATGCTCAATAAATGTAAATTCATCAATTGAAATTTCCAGACGATCCTAAATATGCACGTACGAACATTTTAGTAATACGACGTTCAGGGAAACGGGCCCATGATAGTATACGACAGTCCTCTTGTTGCTGGAGATGCAAGTTTATCCCGTCAACACAGTGCGTATGTGCCGTGAAACACGGTGCCGTGAAACATTTTTGATATCCTGTCAGTACGACCTAATCACTGCGTATGAATATGTTCGGTGGCTGGGGTTATATTTTTGCATTTTACAGCTATTTGTAGGTGTTGACGGGATAAATAGAATAGTATGTTAGTACCGTGAATGGAAAAACATATATGGCGCGGCATGGAAACGGGATCCCGTTTCCTGATCCTTGCCAGATATGTTTACCCATTCACGGCACTAACCTACTATTCTCTATATCCCCGACATAATGTTGCTCATCATTTTACAATTCGCTCTAGAATGAGTAACGCCTCCCGGCCGAGTGTATGGACGTCTATAGACATGTTTAATGTGAGTACGTCATGCCGACAGATGTAGAGTATAATATATGGTTGATCACATTATTAACAAAAGTCTTTGATGCGGAGAGATGGTACATGTATTAAAAACGCTAATTGTCCTGGTGCTCCCGGAGCTTAACTATACGCATTTTACGTCGTAGCAACGTTTACATTATGCTGTAACTTAAAGTATGAAATTAGTTATCAAAATGTTGTCACATGGTATAATTGTTAGCTGAGCATAGGCGTTCATATTACAATGGACCTGTAGCCGATTTCACCAACATTGCAAAGTATACTTTTCTAGCAAAGTATACTTTGAGGGAGTAATCATTTATTTTTCCTGAAATGCATTATTTCATATAGAACTAACGACTGCATATATTTGATGATTAAAAGTATGCAGAATTATTATATTGAATTTATTACATTATCACAGCCAAAATGGCTGTGATAATGTAATAAATTCAGTATAATAAAACTTAATAAATTTATCATAAATTTAAAATTTCTCCCTCAAACTATACTTTTCTAGAAAAGTATACTTTGCAATGTTGGTGAAATAGGCTATTTTCAATGTTGGTGAAATAGGCTATTTTCAATGTTGGTGAAATGGACCATTTTCAATGTTGGTGAAATAGGCCCCTGATTTCAAGACAATCGAGTTGCCGCCATCTATCACCTGGAAACACAAATTCACCAAGCTGAACGAGCCGACGCGACCCGCACTGGCCAACGCCCACCCCACCACCGTTAACCCTTTGAACGCGAAAGCCCGCCTTAGCTGTTTATGCCAACAGTGCAGATCCAGATGAACCGGATCGTAACGAGCCGTCTCATCAGGATATACACTTTTTGCAAGTAATTTCATATTTTATAGAACAAAAACACCCCTTTTCATAAGAGTGAAGGATGTTAACCGATACAATTCGAGAAAAATAAATTATTACTCCCTCAATGTACACAAATCGGCTACGGAGTAGGGGGGGGGGGGGGGGGGGGGGGGGGGGGGGGGGGGGGGGGGGGGGGGGGGGGGGGGGGGGGAGAGGGGCGGAATACGAACACCACGCCGCCAGCAGTAATCCGATTTACAAAATTGTCTCTGGGGCATTAAGCCCGGGAACTGGTTCAATCCAGATTGTACAGTTTCAAAAGTCCCAAAAGATATTCTGCTGTGTTTATGCACACGGCATTAAAGGTCCGCGAGCCAGTGCAGTCGCTAAGTAAAAGCAAAGAAAAGCTTACACATAATCAAACACAGCCATGTTGTTCTGCTAGGCTAGTGGTCCTTGCCTATTATGTATAATGTAGGTAATGTGAACATTTCGGTTAAAGTTATCAAATTCGGAGCCGATAAATGCACCGCTATCTCATGCCATGCCAAGCCACTTGCGGAACTATAGACCAATCAAACGCAACTGCTTTTGCTCAATCGTCGGCCATAGACAAACGTGTATTGTATTATCAGTGAGTGCAAACCAGTTCCTATCAATACGCTTTCGTCGAAAGATAATTATTTTGAAAACTCCCAGAAAAAGTATATTGTTGTTGTTCCTTTGTGTCTCAACAAATCGGTAATTCGTATCTGGCCATTTCTGATCAATGAGAAAAAGGCACGTGACCATGGAGTGAGCATTCATAAGGGGGCAGTGACCAGTTAATTTAAAATTATCCATTTCACTCCCTCGGACAGTATGTATTTAATGCAGTATTCCAAATAAGTGGACAGACAGCAATATACGTTCGACGTTTGTGACCTAGATAGTAGCTTTTACATAAACACAAATATGCTGCTCTATTAGTGCTCCTTACCTATGCAGGAATGTGAACTATCTCGGTGCAGCCTCTTATTCAATTATTCAATTCTGAGGTAAAATATTCACTTTAAAACCATGCCGTGCCACGTCACTTGCGGAAATACAGATTGAATGTTGCATGTGTTCTCAATCATCATCCAGAGGCAAATGTACTATCATGGTGCAAACCAGTTCCCATCCATGAGTTTTCTCTGAAATTAATTATTGTTTGAAACTCCCAGAAAAATTTGTTGTTTTGATTATTTTTTGTCACAACATACCCTCAATTCGTATTTGCCCATTTCTGATCAATGGGAACAGGTCAGATGGCCCTGGAATGAGTATTCATCAATTAATACGATGTAAAATGTGAATAACATACAAAATCAACTACAAAATAATAATTAAACAATTAAAATGAATTTTAATCAGCAGAAAGTGTAATATTTATAAATTTATAAATTGCCATTATACGAAACTGGCGGCTAACTGGTCACTGCTACCTAAATTGATACGATGTAAATCTGATGCAAATCAAAAATTAAATAGAAAAAAAAATAATACAGTGATTTTCTTTTCAACATCAGTTGAAAGTTTAATATTTACATGTATAAATACCCGGGACAACATGCGAAACTGCCGGCTTACTGATCACTCCTACATATCACATGCATTTTATGTACATGTAACCATAGGCACTTTATGGGATGAACGAAACCGGTGTGTTAATGACTCCTATCGCAGGATGTATAGTATATAGGAAGGCGAGACATTCGCCATCTTGTTTTCCTTGTTGTTGTTTTTTTCAACCAACGGAAGTGACGTAAATTAGGTTACCTTTGATTGGTTTCGTGATTTACCTTGCTGTTCACCAGCTGATTTTGTGTTTGTGCAAGATCGACAGTGCATGTGCTATAACATACACCATGGAAAGTCACATTAACATGAACACATGGTAAGAAATAGCCCATATTAATGTCATTTACAATATTTAATTCATGATTACCTATTCAGATAAGTGAATGTCGTCCAATATTTCAGTTGGTTCACGGTCAATTCGTACACATACCAGTTCGTACCCGCTTTGGTCATTTCGTACCCATATTATGTGCATGTTTTTTGGTCATGTCGTCCCTATAGGTACGAATTGACCATGTTTGCTCATTTCCTACCCAATCTGTTATGACCCGTATGTGATAGCAATGGGCATATTGCGTTGCTCTTGAGGTTCCGTACGTACGTCCGTGTACATTTACGTCGAAAAGTCAAACAGTTTGTAATAGTTTCTCCAGGTAGAGACCAGTGTGCCACGGGGGCATATAACACAACATGTCTAGTGTAATTTGTATCTTCAATGTTCAAAGCCTTCAGGCTGTAGTTGGCACACATGCATTATTGATTGTTTACTCTTCTTGTATATTTGTCACTAATGAGATCACTCACTTGTAGGTTTATGAGTGTGCGCATATACATGTGTGGTCGTGGGCCATATATCTCATTCATTTCAAACCGAAAGTATCTGACTGTCTGTCGTCTGCTACACGCCGCATACACGTGTCTTGCTTGGTTCCCTATTTGCGCACCGCCTGTGAGTATCGAGTCGGTACTATATGTGCATAGTTTACTGAGCCGGGCACCGCATGGGCGGAGCAAGGAATATTGCGTTTGACATGCGCAGCAGTATACGTCCGTTCCTTATTAGGTCATTCGGGCACAGTTGTCCGAAATACATTGCTTTCTGGGACAGTTTCGGTCCCTAGGAGCCCACGTGATTTGGGCTCTATAAATACTGCCCCCGGCACGCGGGCCGTTGGGGGGGGGGGGTGGCAGAATTAGCTCAGTAGGTAGAGCGTCGGACTGCGAATCGGGAGACCCCGGGTTCGTATCCCACCTCGACCGCTGCGAATGGTCCATTCGGCGTGTCCTTGGGCAAGACAACTTCGTGCTAGCCTAGTCCTATCGGATGGGGACTTAAATAGTCGGTCCCTACATGCAAGGTCATCGAGCCATTGCCGTCGTGTCGAAGCATTTAGATTTTAGCGGGCCCGGGAGTTGGCCGATTTCTAGCAATTACAACGCAACTCCATTAAGTAAATAATTAAATATTTCATTTTACTTTCACTATTAATTTGGAGATTCTCAAATTATACATCTTTGGGGACACTATCGACATGGTGAGTCATTCATAATTACCATAGCATACAGGGTGCACGGCCACTCCCCCATGTTGCATAATTAAATGCCCTTTATGTTCCAATATTTTGATATCGTGTACGTTTATTAATACCAAGTAGTTCCGTATACTCATAGAAATAAAATATATTATCCCCCACCAGTCGTGTCAGTGTATTTCAAAACATTCGTGCGAAGGAGGCCAGAACTATCTCAGAGAACCTGCTCAAATTATAACCGGCGGTGGTTCAATCTGTGAACACCGTAGACCCTGATCAGCCTGCACATAAACTGAGAAACGTACGTTACATAGGGTGCTGTACTAAAATACACCCACACCACACCCACAGGTTTACCATTTCCATTACACATATAGGCGGAAGCCGTAAAACCCCACAGACTAACCCGTCCGGTTACACATGTAAATACATAAATATCCTCAATTACTTCATTAGCATGTATTGTTTTCTTACTTCTGAACCGAACATAATCATATACTCCATCTTCAGTAACAGTTTACATATTATACTGGAATTGGTGATATACCTTTGAATGCATGATATCACCAATACGAATTGGTGATATAACGCTTTTCAATTGGCGATATCATGCATTTGGATGTGAATATGTGATATCACCCATTATAATAGATCATAATGTGCTAGTAAAGTTCAAAACGGCGCCCCATACATGAAGATCTGTACTTTTTGCAAGTAATTTTGGTTAGAGTGAAAACACACCTTTAATGGCTTTAGTATTAAATGGACTAGTCTGATAATCAGTTTGTGGCAATTGGATGGGTCCTTAAATTAAAAGATGACGGTCCATTCCATTTATTTGAGGTTGAAAGGGTTAAACAATGACTTTTAGTGCAATTAATTAATTGTAAACACTCCAATTTTATTTGTTGTTGTTGTTGTTGTTCCTCGAAATACACACATTTCTCGGAATTCGCGTATGTAATTACCGAAATGGGTCTGTTTTGAGTTCGAGATGGGTACGTGTTGACCAAAAAAAGTGGGTACGTTTTGACTTGGGTACGTTTTGACCAGCACCATTAGGGCCGACGTGTGTTGATGACAATGTGTCGTAGGGCCGACTTGCTTTAGGGCCGAGGCGTCACAAAACCAATCACCAAACCAGTCCGTACTTCCATTGGTTGAAAAATGGTTCCCAGCCTACATCATGTACATGCGGATTATTTAGTAGCTTACAATTAGCGAGCTGGTCAAAGGTAAATGACGTTACTTCCGTTGACTGAACAATTTATTCCTGATTCTCCCACTTTTCAGTGTCCAGTTGTCCAGGTTCTCCCACTTTTCATTTCCAAAGTATTGGTCAGTTAGGCGAGACTACGGTGCTATAGTCTGTATCAAGTTTGCGCTGATGATAGATTACCGGACAATTTAAGATATAAATTATGATGTTTATAAGTTTGTGATGAATTAATCCCTCCTTTCAATATGGCATTGATCTTGTTTAATTAGGTGCCTAATTGGTATGTATCATCACCTGATGAATCTGATAATTGAGTAATTATAATAAAAGTGTGTACATGTATAATAATTATTTTTCTTAGAACTTTAAAAGTTTGTAGTGCTTATTGAGTTAGTATATTACGGCCTACAACTAAACCCTGAACGTGTATTTCTGGATCACAAGCTGGCGTCACGCAATTCGGCTCTACGTGTTTTCCCGGACTCCAATGTGAAGGCATGTTTCTTTCACTACACCCAGTGTATATGGCGTAAGGTGCAGGCACTAGGATTGAGTACCGTGTACACAGAGAATGACCGCGTACACCGGCTGGTGAGACGAGCGTCCGTTCTGCCCCTGGTTCCTGAGAACGAAGTAGAAGACATATGGCTCACCGCGCTGGAAGATATGGAAGTCGACGATGTTCCGGCTAACGTCTCCAACTTCCAGGACTACGTCACCGAGCAGTGGATCGACCGAGACGACAAAGACGTCTGGAACCACTTCGCCACAGAGGCACCAAGGACGACAAATCACATTGAAGGCTGGCACAGCAAATTGAAAAAGGCGGTTAGACACGCACATCCGAACATTTTTGCTATAATCGAGATATTGAAACAAATTGAAGCAGCATCGTGCATCAAGATTCTGCAGTTCCAGGCAGGTGGTGCTGCCCGCCCTCTGAAACGGAGACGATACCGTCTCATTGATCAGCGACTTGGCCAGTTGAAGATGCGTCTACAGACGGGTGAGCTGACGACACTGGAGTATGCCGACGCAGCATCACACCTACTACACATCTGAATATAATTATGATATGGTATCCGGCACCGTTCACTGAAACAATGAAATTATACTGACTGCACAGTGACACAGTGTGTGGATTGAACTGAATTGTGCAGACCCTGATCAGCCATGATTACATGTATTCACTGTTGTCCACATGTTTTTGCTTATTAAAATATCAAGTATTCTAAAACTTAGCGTTATATAAGGGAATATACCAATAATTATTGTATGAAGAAATAAGAAAAATAAGGAAAATAAAGAATTGCAGATTACAAATGCAATTAACTATTTTCTATGCTGATTTCACGTTTTCCCTTCATAATTCACAATTCAAAGTTGATACAGAGCATAGTCCCAATTTCCCCCAAGGCTATGCTTATAACAACAATATTACCTGTACACAATTCCAGGTTCTCCCACTTTCAAAACAGCCCCATTTTAAGGAAAGTGGGAGAATCAGGAAGACATCGACTGAACAGATGGATGCGGTCATTCCTTCACCGAAATCAAACTAGTCGACGATAGTTTCGGAGTACCTCAGCGTGTAGTTCTGCATGGCATAATCCTTGCAACTTGTTTATTCTGATAGCTGTTGTTGCAAGGTTATGCAGTTAAGCTAAACTTTACGGGCGCAAAACAAATAAATCTACAATTTCAAAATATCGTAGTTCCGTGTGGAATACTATTATCAAATCATAAAAACTTACAATACAAACGTTATAGCAATGTTCAATTTATTGTAAAAGGAAGGTATCTGATATAATGTCTGGATATAAAATGTGTGAAATATTTCCGTCCTTTTTGGATGACTTGAAAATGCAAACAGCAAGTATTTAACGAAACGAAGTTATGCTCATTTTATAACGAGCAAAACATTATGAGAATAACAACAACATTTTCAACGTGGGAAAAATTTGTTTACACGGCGCATTTGTTTTAATTGTTACAGTGTATACTCGATATTGAAATTAATACCGTAATAGCGGTATAAAGGTATATTTAAGGATATAATTACCCCAAGTCAAAACGAGTTGTGGTCAAAACGCACCAAAGTCAAAACGAGCTGTGGTCAAAACGCACCCAAGTCAAAACGTACCCAAATTAGTCAAAACGTACCTAACCTTTGGTCAAACTGTACCCTTAAGAATATGTAGTAGAGTTATTAGGATGTAAAACAATTAACATGGAGTGGAATAAATACAAGGAATACTTTACATAGGAAAAGTGACAGTGTTTAACAAACATTTTGTACCGATATCGTTGAAAATAGAAACCACACAGCGGTCCTAGTATCGTCATATATTTTCAATTAAACCACTTTACACAGGGCCAGGATGAAAAAATATTTTTATTTTGTTTAAATCTTTAAAATCTTTAAAATAAAATGCATGTAATGCCCCTTTAAGTGAAAACTATTCAAAGCACATACAATGGATATATTTTACTATGCCAAGTTTTACTTCTCCAATGGGCATTTTTGGACCAAATAATGGGTACGTTAAAACTACGTTTGATAAAAAAATATTGACTTGTGGTATGTGCAACACGTATGTACATAAGCTCATTAGGGCCGCACCTGATTCTTTATCGATATACCTTTTACAATAATATCAATAATTATCAAGATATTTCCTCTAAATCTCCAGATAATGTGGTAAATTTCTTTTTCTTCCAGGATTTTCATGATATTTTCTTCAATTATAACTATATTATGTGCCATTTTCAAATCTATACTATATGAACAAATTTCCGGCCAATAGCTTTCATCAGATATATAAAATATAGTATACATACATAACATTACATACATACAGCTGGTTTTAGCAACGCCGTTATGTAGTCATGCTCTATTTTCTATACCCGATGAAGGTAATTTGCTGAATTTTGTTTATAGAGTATAATATTAAATGTTATTATTGTGATTCCTTCCTATGGGTGTGAAGAAGTTTATTATGATGTGTCTCCATATTAAGTTTCTTGCTTGTCTGAATGTTTCGTGATCACTCATTTACGAACTGTCTGACTTTCAGGTGTGGGCAATACTGTTCACATGAGTGTTCACAGCACATTGCGATTGGTAAGACCACATGATTCGGCACACCGCATTGAAGAAAATATCTAGAAAATCATGTATTATTTGGTCAATAGTGTAGCATTGCTACTTTACAAAATGGAAAATAAGTAAGTTTGGTAACATGTTGGTTAAATATATATTGCATGACGCCTAACAGAATGTATGAATAAAAAGTACAAATTTAAAGTTACCTACAGCAATGCAACATATATATATTTAAACCGTTAATATAAATTTCAGTTTCAGTCCAAAACTGTGCTATATGTTGAATAATTTAAAAACAAAACAAAAACATTTCATAGCCATAGTGTTATTTATGGTTTTGAAATTATATCCATCTCAGCATCAACAGTAAAAACAAATACCAGATATACTTTTTTATTAACTAATAATCATATGCATTGCTGTGGGTATATTGTTAAAAATAAATATATTTTGGTCTTTCGGAACTTTCGGCCTGGTACCAATGTGTACCGATCACGATTGGTGCTCATTAATACCATTTATACAAAAAAAGGAAACTAACCCTGCCTGGGTATAATTTATCAACATATGTATCCGTTTATTTAATTACGTCGACGGGAACATGTGTTGATATATACCTTGCCGGTCTCCAGCCCAGAAATGGGGAGAAGCTTACCTTTTAATTTCTTTGCATCTTATATATTGTGTAGGAGTACAACTGTATATGTACTTCACATGTCGGTATACACAGGTGACCAGTACCTCAGAGTATGGAGAGTGTGAGATAGCAAGTTGTATTATAGACATTATGGACAGAGGGAGAGAGAGACTTGTATTATAGAAATAAATTATGTGTGAGAGAGAGAGAGAGAGAGAGAGAGAGAGAGAGAGAGAGAGAGAGAGAGAGAGAGAGTGGTGTTGTATATAATACATGTTTCGTGATACTGTTTGCAATATTAGGACGGCGTGCACTTCCTTTGAGTCGGTGCGGCCGTTAAACGTAAGCATCAGTCCGTTTGCAATATCAATTGAATAATATATTTCGTTTCGTTTAAAAAATTCTACAAATACATACACCATATCAATCACGTGTGTCATTTTGTAATCAGTTTGACACAATTTCAGAATGTTGTTGACCGTCTCCATATATTTGACGCTTTTAAAAGAAATATACGCTGCAAATTCGTAAAGGTATACTGTAATATAACTTATTAATCAGTTACCTAATCAGATTCCATGAAATGTTTGTGATGCAATACTTTTAAATGAGAGAAATCTGCTTTAGAAAACCCGTCATGAAATCAGGTCGGGATTTTTCGCCCGTAAATTGACGCTCAGCGATATAATTAAGGCAAATAAAATGGAAAAAAAAGTTCGGATTACTCGGCTTTATTCATTCAATTTGCCTTCGCCAACGATGATGATCATTGCGAACTGAATATTCTGCATAAATCGGTGTATTAAAAGCATTTTCACGATGTAAGATCAACAGAATTACACAGAAATAGATACTTTAATATTTGATTAAGCATTTACTATTCATAAATTTAGATAATATTTTTATTTTATGAGGTTCCAAGTCATTCCGACGCTGTTCGTCCCGAAATCGGCCTATAAATTATGACATGTGCATGGTGGCACGAACTATCTGAACATATCTCAAATATGTCCAAATATAGCTAAATAAATGTTAACTGTGGATTATATTCACTCAGTTAAAGCGGCTCCACTCCAGATGGGATTACAGTGTACTGTATTTTTTTCACGCGATGTTTACCTGCATTTGCTATATATCTACACATTGCGAGCTCATTTTCGGTTGGTGGATGTTTATATTCGCGTTAAATCGTACTTTATACGTCCCTATACGAAAGGGCTTTTCCGTTTCCAATTCTATTTTTACTTACGATCTGCTTGCGTACGTAATCCCACGTGACACAAATGGCCCACAAATCATACTTCCGGGCATGCGCACATCGCGTCCAGCTATATCAACAACAATGTCCGACTCTGAGGTAAGTCGATACATATTAGCGTTATACACAGGCGTTCTATATGAAACGAATGTGTTTCAACATCAATACATTTCCAAATAACTTACCTTTACCTAGGGCAGACCACAGATGTTGTTTAAATATGTAGAAAGTATGTATTTTGTAACGGACGTGCTATCGCATCGGCAATTTTCTTCCGAGGGACCGTCTCAAAACACACACGAGTCGCCATTTTGGTGGCCAAGACAGTCAACTGCGCATGTGCATGATACCACGTGACGGGAATATCAGTATAGCGCGAATTATAAAAATAAATGGGAGTAACGCGCGCCACTCCCAACAAATTAATTAATATTAAATAAATAAATATCTATACTGGCCACTTATAATTTTTAAACCTGTCGCAATAGTTACATCATTAGGTACTTATTTATTTAAAATAGTATCCGTTTTACCCCTCATCTGGAGTGGAGTCGCTTTAATAAATAAGTAATAAATCAGATAATTGTCAGGAATCCTGTTGTGAAGCAGTTTAAGACACAGGTAACACCGCAACACTAAATATTACCCCACCCACTTGAACCCACATTAACGATTTACAATGTGAATGCATGCGTATTGACTTGAAAGATGAATACAATGAACTTATTTTAGTGGCCATGTGGTTTAAGCATGTCATGAATGACATGATTTCAAGTCAAGTTGAATGCACTGTAACTTAGATAAGCTTGGCTATACGGATATGACTTTTACTACTTCATCGGTCTTGTATGCTTTCTGTATCCTAGCTGAGACACCTGCTGTGTATTTTTTTTGTCACAATAACAGCTTATTCTTTCCTCATGTTTTGTGATGCGGTCTTGACGAGTGAGCAGTCTTTACTTATAACATTTTAAGATAAATTAGTATGTTGACAAAAATGGCCAGACAAAAGGGCAAATACCAGTAGTCAACGGAAGACCCCCATTGTGACCCCATCAGATGAATGTGACAGGATGAATCGTCCTCTATTGTGCCTAGTACACATGTTTAAATAATACTATCACAGTCTCAGAATTCAGTTAGACATTTCTCCCAAACCACTTGATTTTTTTTAAAATATGCATGCAATAAGATGAAAATGGGCAATTGGTAAATTATTCTAACTCGTGTCACAGGACGAGAAAGATGCGCTCGGCCCGGCCTCGAACTGCTGACCTATGGCTTACTTTACCATCGCTCTAACCCACTTGAACCGGGGACATATGGATTACTGTACCATCGCTCTAACCGATATTGGGCACCAAATGTGACAGGGCAATAAAGATGCTCATCGGCCTGGACTCGAATCGGGGGCCTCTGTACCGTACCATCGCTCTAACTGACTGAGCTAGCCGGGCACGAATACACACTTCCTGCCCATCGTGAGTTGTATACATACCGTGACACTCATATTTGCAGTTTAAAAAAATATAACGAACCGTAACAACTGATAATCTGAGGATCCCCATTGTCACCCTTTAAGGGGAATGTGACTGAATGGACCCCTGTCTATGTTGTTTATTATATAGGTATGAATAAAAGGAACACAGAATTGAGAGGGGCACTTCTCCCAAATCACTTATCAAATATTTAGTTATTAGTGTATACTGTTATGTCGTTATTTTAGGGTTTGCTTAATTTTTTGCTACATTGTTTGAACCAAGGTTTTTTTTCATCTGTAGACCACATACAACAACACTGGGGTTGGTTCCATTTTTTTTAATAAACCATATGGCTGCCATCTTGAAATTCAAAATGGCCACCATTGATATTTATATTTCGAGGTCATATATTGCAGCGGAAAACACATTATTATGGACAAGAAATATTGGCAGAATGAGTTCAATACATTTTGAGATACCAGCCATTTTGCACTTATGTATACTACTGCATTATGTTAGGCGGTTAAATCAGTAAGTTGGACACACTTGATTTTGAAGTCATTTGTAATTTTGTTTATTCAAAATGGTCGCCGCATTTAGACTATTTTAATATAGTGTGGTACTGGCAATTGCGCGTTTCTTTTCATTTACTTTTAAATATATTTATAGGACAGATTCACATGTGTTCAGAATAATAGATCGCTGATAATACACTTGGTAATGCTCGAATTATGTTACACTCGTTGTAGAGTACGAATATTAAAATATATGTACTGTTTGTTTTATTTGTTGTACTATCATGTTATCATATACGTTGTAAATTGCACTATACTGCCATATATGCATACACTATGTATTACGATTGGTACATATGCTATAGTTCGGCAATGTTCGCATTACATTTATTGAACTGTTATATGCTGGTGTGCGGCTAAGTACCATGACATTTCAATCACGTTGGACTCAATTATAACCAAGATAAAACAATTCATGTAAAATACAACAGTTATCAAATAGTATGTATTACAGTTTCTGTTTCCGTGAATATCCATACATTCACAAGTGGATATACCCATATGCATACATTTAAATTACACTGAAATATTGAATAATTGTCCCATATAACTATACGTCTGTATAAGGCAGATCAGCATATTCTATTTCTGCAAAACTACCCAAATACGTGCATGTGAAAATAAATAAGTGTCTCTGTTTGGTCTCTTACGATCTTATATGTGTATTATGTTGGTGTGTATAGACACGGAAGATGGGACTTTCTGATATAATTCTAGATTAGCATAGAATAATCAACCATGTTCATTTTAATGCATTTACAGTATTATATATTATATTACACATATGGTTGTGATATTATAATACACAGTTATGACACTTACACATACCACGTCAGGACAATATATGACTACAACATATATGATTACAGTGTATGCTGTTCCCCAGAAACAGTGCCCTCCATAACTGTGATACATATGCATACATATGCATTCAATATAAAATACATTTTTAAAACTTTTATTCTTCCTTTGTACCAAACAGTCTCATGAATGACCTCAACATATGTTCCATCATGAATTCACAACATATTGATCTCGATCGCATTATAGTTTAATGTCCATACGTATGTGACTAACAAATACTGAATTATTAAATCCTTCCTATTTACATAGTACATGCCTACCTGTATATGACTTCTTGATATTAAAGGTCATCCAAACATGATTTAATTGTTAATAAACACAGCATATGCCGTTTATGAACTGAGATGTAATGATCTGGATGTCACCATGCATTGAATTCGTAGAATATAGAGTAATGTGAATATTGCTCACACATACTGGTTATTAACTTATTCATACATGTACTTAGATGGTTTAGCACATGGCTACCGGCATATGACTACTTAAATGATACGTCATCCAAAAGTTATTTTATTTTGGGCAATAACATCATAATTTTTATGTCGTATATAATCTGAGATTCGATGACATAATCACACCATTGACTCTACATAATATATACGATATGTATATGTTATATCATTCCCCAATTTTCAAGTAATTGATTATGTCTCTTGCTACACCGACAAGCACACTTGCAGTGTCCATGTGCAGTGTTTCCAAGTTATTTGTATTCCATGTTCATGTTACTGTCGTCAATATTACGACTTTGTTAAAATAATAAATGTGTCGATAAATACTTTCAAGTATAAATGGTGGGAATATAACGTATGCAAATGCATATCAGTGTCTTCTATAGCGCAATAATGGGGACATTAGCATAACACTTATATAGCTCAAGATGCGATGGCGTAGTTATATCCAAAAAGCTAAGCATACTTCTTCGCTACGAAAAAACGCTGCTTTCATTATGTGGGAAATGAATAATGGTAGTTGTTACGTAGCCAATGAAGTTCATAATTCGTCAGCTTCCCTTTGATATGTCAATCGCTGTGCCTACCCTGTCGTGTACCGCATTAATACATTGATTATCGTTTTTCATAGATATATAGTAGGCTTCGTTATAATGGAAAATGACACAATATCCGCATCCGCATAGAATGTACCGGTATCTCATGGTTTCGATGTCTGCAAATCCCGTAACCAGACCTTTATGAAGAAAGGAGTCTTTTCGAGGTCTCGAATCAAGGCACGATGAGGGAGGTTGGGAAGGGGGTCATCCGACCGCACCGACCTCTGGTTACGGACCCGTTGCAATAATAAAATGCAATATTGGTGTTCATGGTCGTGTTAAAGATAACATGATAGAGTTCCGGTTTAATGTTTAATGGCTTTAAACGGACTATCGACAGCTCATTTCATCTGCATGGATGGGGGCTGGTAACTGGATATTTGCATACAATTTCCATCCAGCCCTGACATTAGACAAACCGGATCTACTGTCAGGTCTTCATCACAATATAGTAACTTAGCCCCCCTCCCCATAAACGTAGTAGGATTACCACTGATCGTAGTACTCTTATAACGGGGTTAGCCGGATTCAACTCTTGCCTACAATAAAGCTGAACATGCGAATAAGGGCCAAGCCTGGGATATCGCGCTCCCCGCCAATTATCAACCCACCATCGTTAATTATATAATAAATTACAATTCACATGTTCCCAACCTGCCTCTGTATTTTATTTCTATCTGAATACAAGTATTAGACACGGGCATTATGTTGATTCACTCAAATGCATGAATACCTAGATGTAATTGTAAACATGTTCCGGTTTCCTTTGACATTGTCAACATGTATTCATAATTATGTTCCACTTGAAATCCAAGATCGTGACTATGTAGTCGCTTACTAACCGTTACCATGTTACAGCTAGGATCTATTGTTATCCATGAGATGCACCAATAGTTTTTTGGTAGCTCATATTATAAAACAACGAAATATAGTAGCCATCTTGGTAACTAAAATGGCGGTCATAAAATATTATTATTTATGTTGTCATCGGGAACACTAACACATTGATGTTATGGTGTGGCATATGCTATGTCGTTGATGACTACCCTAATTAATATAGATGTGTCAGAATGGTATCCATATTGGCGGCCATCTTTGATTTACATTTGTTTGCGGCGACAGATAATTCGGTACAGTTGGAACACAAGTCTCGCACTTTTTAAATATTACAAATATGATTTCCAATTATGTTTCATTTCTTTACTACTTTGTCGATCAACATATCCTAAGAGCTTAAGCGATACTTAGCGGCCATCTTGAATATTACAACATGGTCAAATAATAAGTATATTAGATGGACTCATTCATTTTTGCGAAGAACACATTCAATAATAACAAAAAAGGCAAACAACTGAAATATAAATGTGCATGAAAGTGTAGCTATATATTTTTGTTATTCCACACACATTTACTGCACGTCTGTGTCAATATTTGGCGGCCATCTTATTATATGTATATGAATTTTTCAGTGGTGAATTGTTTTTTTATAAGTTATCAAAAAGTATTTATATGTATGTACACGCATAATGTAATTACCAAACGCCATATAATAATCAAGTCAGAATATATTCAAGACAAACTGTTACTTGGCGGCCATCTTGAAAATCTCAAAATACATACCGGTTTGAACAACCATAAAAACGAATCGTCTCATATATGTCCTAAGGAAGAATATTCAACAATTTAAGCAACTTTATCTGATAGTTGAAGCATGATATGCACGTACATCTCCATCTACTGATATAAAATATGTTTTTGAACTCATTTGACCTCATTGCACTTAATGACCTCAACAGTGATCTTGTCCCACCTAATTTGATTGACCGACACCGGATTCATGTTCGGGAATGTATGATGTATCAATCTAGCATAGTCGTTGATTTTGCTCTCTTGGGTTGAACAGAAATTGTTTTTTAAGCCACTTCTCTTCAAAGTGCCCCTCCACTAACCGTGACGACAACGGAATTTCACCGCCCGGTGGCCCTTATTCCCTGTCCGTATCGACGTTGCGGATAACGGCGACGACGATGACAACCAGGACAACGCAACTTCCAGTTCCACGAGCTCCAACCCCAGTTCCACAACTTCAACAACGACGACCGCACATTCCACAACGACCACTCGAGTTATATGTAAGTTTATAGACGTGTTGGTAACATTATCATGAGGCGTACACACAGACAAGGTTCAAATGGCGAACGGGTCGATCGGTCTCTATGCTGGTAGAAAAAGCAGAGTTGTATGAATTGTTGAAACGGCCAATATGGCGTATATTGTTGCCAGTTAGTTACCGCACTAAATCTGTGTACAAGAGTCGTCAATGTAATCATAATTGCGCGTCTGTGTTTATTATTTGCGCCGTTGATGTTGTGTTTGTGTTTGTATTACACCAGTTCTACATATTCGTATAATCGCCCATTTGTTTGGGGAAATGGTATTGCAACCACTATAGACCCGGTTCAGACAGGGCGAGTGCTCAGGCTGATCCGGGCCTGCTTCGGTCGCAAAAACCGAGTGTTACACTTTCTCAAATATGCCCAAATGTGATTGGAGTGATGGTGGCCAATTACGTTCCAGTCGAGTATGGCAAACCGTATAGACCATGATCAATTGTTTTTTCAGTCTGGGCCAGTCTTTCCACTACGACATACATCTACGTACTCGTGATAGTCGGCACGAGTACCGCTATTGGAATTACGGCCACCTGTGTGTTGGTACGGATGAGGAGGAGACAAGCTCGACGCCAGCTCGCACCGGTCCAGCAGCTGACCTCAGTACACAGATAGACTTCTTCCGGGTCGGTACCCTCAAAAAATAGTCCGGAGAAAAATGCATATGTTTGTGTTGCAGGTGCTTTGAGGCAGGTTCGGGTGCACTGATGTGGTTTATTAATGCATGTGGAGACAGTGTTTACACAGGGGCTCTAGTACACAGCCAAGATCTACAGTTTGGAATGGATTATTTTGTGTGGCAGGACACATGTAAATGAAGTGTGATGCGGCTCTGCGTCTGTTGTGACGTGATGATTTTTGACCCCGCTGTCATGTTTCCTTTCCTGTCAGAAAAACGAAATGGTTAACGGGTGTTGACAAGTTGGTGAGAAGACGGCATGATCCAGTCGTCAAAGACATTGTAACTCAATATGTGATTCCAATGTTTATGCTTTTACAGGCGGTGAGTGAAATGACCCCTAAACGCTATATGTTTAATATACAGTTCTATCTGTGTGTTTAGGCCTGTCAGAGCAGCCCTGTTTGACAGTTAACTCAACATTGACAACAAAGTTCTGCAGCCAGATGAAATAAAATTTCAGCAGTTAGTCTGTAGGGCCTACGAAGTTAGAGGCAAGTGTAATTAATAGTATTTGTTTCTGTTTTCAGCATTTTAAATGCATTTTATTGCAGGATTGTGGCAGGTTTCAATGTTGTTCTAGAACACTGATTGACAGCTGGGCATGTACATTTCCAGCTACATCATCAAGATGGATGCCTTTTGTTTAGGAGTGAATGAAAAAATTGCTGTGAACAGTGTAGTAGCCAAAAATGGTACCTTCCAGCTATGGACAGACCCATTATGGAAGAAGGGTCGATATGGTGTATTTTCATACCGTGACCCTGAGACGGGCGTTTGGCATAAGAAAAATGTCCACAGAGTGGTACTAATGGCTGCACAGGGTCGGATCCATGTGGCTGCAACTGTAGATTGTGGTAATAAACTTTGTATTAATGTAGAACATCTCAGCCTTGAGACTCGGGCCACAAATAATAGCAGAAAATGGTGTTTCCAGAATGGCTGTTGTGTCGGCCATGGCGCCTATCCGGACTGCCTGGTTAGTTTGATGTTGTAGTAAGTAGATAAGTAATCAACATGTTTCCATTGCTTTCATGTGTAGCCGGCATGCAAAAACAGACAGCATGCAGTGATCATGTACATGCAATTGTAGAAAAGGTACCTTATTGAGTTTGCAATCAGTGCAGACCCAGCGGAAAGTTTTGGTTAATCTGCTCTGGTCGTCGAAACACGCACTTCATATATATCACTCGGTGAAGTAGTGCAAGCTCATCTGGATCTACACTGGCCGGTTGCAAATTCAATAATGCCCTCTTTGTTACTGACATTCAATGTTATCTTCAGTTTGTGGATCCCATTTGCAGCATTTGGGTATGGGTAATCGTCTGCTGATAATGACTGGCGATGTTTGTTAAAACCACACAGCCACTACCTCGCAAACAAATAACCCGCTACCTAACTGACAGTGTCTCCATGTCAGTACTAATTACAAGGCAGATAATACTGTCAGCCATGCAGCAAGGAATACCCCGTCTCGCAGTCATGGGATCCCCTATGCATCTCATCCTGGTCCTGTGGCAACTTCTGTCCTTTAGCGTAGCTGTGGTCCACATTGTCTAGTTGTCATTTCCTGTAGTCCGAGATCGTCCCATCTTGCTTGTACTGTAAATGTGCCTTCTTCACGTAGCCTCTTTTCAGATGACGCCTTCGAATAACTTCTGGCCGCTTACTATAGTCTCTGTGAAAGTTGTACTCGGTTTTCAGACGGTTCAATGCAGTGTTTCCACGTGCAGAGAAGTCGAGCGCCCTCACGATATGCGACTCCGCTTTTGTCGTATAGAGTCTGCAATGCCACAGTTATATTTCAGTATCGTTCATGATACCCTCGGTGTGAAATTCCGCGAATAGTTTACATTTTTCGGCAGGTTTACTCCACATGATCGGTCGAATGCTTCATTCTACTACGTTGTATAAGCCGTATCGTGTCATGTTGAATGCCTGATCGCTCGGCCTCATTTTAAGTATGTCTCTCATCAGCTGACTGTCGCTTTCATTCATTTGCTGTGGTGGCAGCGGATTTGGGCCCAGGAAATTCGAACGTGCCCGCCCGCCAGTTGTCGGTTTCATCGCCAGCGCAAACGACGGAGTCCGGAGCACATTTGGAGTGGTCGTCGGCGTAGCAAGATACAGTCGCATCTATCGTTCGGGTTATCATGCAGGTATCCACCTTGGTCAAATCGTCAGCAGGGTCTACACTGTTTGCTATGCAGAAATATCAAGTGCCAGAATGTTGTTTGTACCCAATAGTGTAGACCTGTATGTACCCAACAGTGTAGACTCAGATCAGACTGCACACCTGTGCAGCAAATTGGTCTCTGAAACATCAACTCCTGCAATAGTAATGCACTTCACCTGCAGTGGTAATCTCCCCTGTTGCATGGGCAAGCTGTGTTTGTAGTCTGCAATACAACTGCAATAGCGTATATCTGAAGGCATGTCTTGCTGCATGCCACACAGGTCAGATTAGCAAATGCATTTGCCTGTGTTGCCACACCACTGCTAATGTTGTGGGTTTGAGTCTAGTCTTGGTGGTATATCTGCGGACAAACATGCCGAACACCCAGTTAAAGCAGCATAGAAAGTATAAAAAATTACATGTACGCCATATGATAATTTTTCTCTCACCAATTTGGGGTTAACACTGGGTACAGGAGGCAGATGGCACATAGCTAGTGTTGGTCGGGCATGCAGGCAATGCGAGTCGTGACTGGTGACCCGACAATGCAGGAAAAATCATAACATGAATATCCGTAGTGTTCTTATACGTCGCCATAGCTTCATTGTCTGCTGTCCTAGATGATTGAATATGTGACATATGTAGCGTTTGGTACTTGTTAGTTCAATATTGGCACCATATAGAAAATATATCTGAAAAAAAATGCTCGCATCGGGTTCCGACATTTGAAATTTTATGTTGAAATTTAATAAATTTATTTAATTTTCGGAAATTTCCATTGTTTATAAAGGGCTGTATTAATATTTCACATTCTGCACAATAGTACTATCAAATGCCTGTCCAGTCCTTTTTATTTCATTACAAAATGTCTAAAACTGCATGAGATCTGGACTTTTCGACAACAGACGTAGCATTGCCTCGGCCGTGCTCTCGGAACATGAGAATGCGGGATTTACGTCATGTGATTCGAGTGCGCGTATTTTAGTCGCAGAGTGGCAGATTTGATAAAAGTCACTTGATTCTCATTGTCAACTAACTACTTGATATGTCTGAGCTTATATTTCGTGTTTTTTCACATTTGCCCCATTCTGACAGACCTCAGTACACAGATAGACTTCTTCCGGGTCGGTACCCTCAAAAAATAGTCCGGAGAAAAATGCATATGTTTGTGTTGCAGGTGCTTTGAGTCAAGTTCGGGTGCACTGATGTGGTTTATTAATGCATGTGGAGACAGTGTTTACACAGGGGCTCTAGTACACAGCCAAAATCTGCAGTTTGGAATGGATTATTTTGTGTGGCGGGACACATGTAAATGAAGTGTGATGCGGCTCTGCGTCTGTTGTGACGTGATTATTTTTGACCCCGCTGTCATGTTTCCTTTCCTGTCAGAAAAACGAAATGGTCAACGGGTGTTGACAAGTTGGTGAGAAGACGGCATGATCCAGTCGTCAAAGACATTGTAACTCAATCTGTGATTCCAATGTTTATGCTTTTACAGGCGGTGATTGAAATGACCCCTAAACGCTATATGTTTAATATACAGTTATATCTGTGTGTTTAGGCCAGATGTACACAAGCACCGGGGAAGCGTCCACTTCCAGCGAGACGACCCCGCCCCTGAGACAATCGGAATGGTCCAGTTGGCTGGTGTGCCAGATTCGCCGAGACGGAGGTCAGCCCGCAGCAGCGGAAGTGATGTGATGCTATACACAGTGAAGCTGGACTAGTGTGAAACTATTATAGCAGTCTCCACAGTATAATCTAGAAACGGTACCACTCGATATATGCGGCTCGTGTAGACCCGGGGTAACCTGAGACAGGGCCTCTCCGATGTCTGATTACGGCGTTCATTCTTTGTAAGAAACACACTTTTCTCATAACGGATGCTATAGCAATCACTGGAAAACATTATCAAACAAAACGGATGTCCGCACGGATCCGTGTCTACACTGTCCGCATATAAAGAGTGGTACTTATTCCCAATTATAATGTTCCGCGAAGAAGCGCTGCATTTTCACAAGGAATGGTGTAGTGTTGGTGGGGGGGTGGATGGGGTGTATATAAAATGTAGAAAATGAAAGTTTTTTTCTAGTCTAATATCGATACATACTTTGCAATATTTTAATGCACGAAACATGGACACGAAGTGATAAAACAGTTTATTAACTCAGAATTTCCCGCGAAGTGTTTTATAACATGGTGGCCAGGTCTCGAGAATATAGGCTTGATATTTGAGCAAATGTTCTAACATCGCGACCAGGGTCCGAGGTTACGAACCTTTTTCCGTACTCAAATTGTCGGACTCATTATTGTTTGGGCGGAGCATGAATAGGCGTTCCGAATAGTACTACAACACATGTTCAATACCATTATGTACATAAAAACGTAAAACATACTTTTCGACAAGCGCAATGTATCTTAAATCATGTCAGTCCAAATTGAGCACGATTCTGCGTTGAGTACGGAAAACAGTTTCGTAACCTCAGGCCCATGTCTCAATATTATAAAAAAATCTCGAGCTCAGACTCAAGTACATTCATTCGCTTATACTGAGCTTATGCTCAACGTCTGCCAATAAACGAGCAATATTACTAATAAAAAACACAATCCCGACCTCAGACTCCGGTATATACATTCGCTGACACTGAGCTTGTGCTCAGGGTCAGCCAATGGAAATTATTATTTCCAGATTTGGATTTTCGATTACATCGGTATAATATGCATATCACTGCACGAATGTGTTAAAAACAATATACTAGGCCGTAGTAAAAGCTGAAAAGTTTCACAGCGTTGTCTTCTTTTTCTCCAAATATCCCAATACAATAATGGGGCTATGTTATGCACACGTGTACTTCAAATGGAACCATTCGCCGTAATCTGTGTACTGCACTAGATACTTCTTAACGAATTGTCACTTTTCGGTGTATTATTTAATTTATTATTTTTATTATTGCCGGACACTGGGCTTTTACAATACAGTACGTAGATTTACGGCAATCATGACGATTGCAGTACAGCGAATACATACACGTACCCCGAAAATGGCTAGGTGTATGTTAAAATTACACCACGGCTACAGAGCTCCAAACATTGACAGCTCCTCTTTAAGGGTGGCCTTCCATTCCTCTTGTTTTCAACCGGGTTTCTAAATAGTCACGACAACGGTACTTCAGCATGTATATGCCATGTACAGCCGGGGTCAACATTGACTCTGCTAGTTGGATGACTTCTTCGTCGATCAGGCAGTCCAGTAACACGTCAAAATATTCATGCACATGTCGGTAGAATACAATAGAGCTGCAAAAGTGAACATTGGCCCGTCGGTTACGCGCGTCCGCACACTCTGGACAGAGCAAATGAACATATTCTCTTATTCTTTCTTCGACGTGCCTGAAGTACGCATCGTACACCACATCAGCGAGGTCAACTCCGGAGACGAATTGTGAGTAGCGCTACCTTGTGTGTGCGTGTGCGTATGTATGTGTAACTACAAATACTGTCGAATCGATGATATCACCGAGATATGTATTGTTATTAGAACCTTCCGCCACGACTCTCGGACAATGTTTGGTAACCTATTATAGTCTACGCTCTAGTCTAAGTATCGTAATTTCACAGGTTATATACATTAGCCACAAGCAGACGCCCCACTTGTCAAAGTCGCACAATAGACTCGTTCTGCCAGACCAACAATAACCTGGCTTGTAGCATTAGACAAGCGTAGATCCAGATTAGCTCCGTATATTCACGCCAACTGTTCGCTTGCATATACTTATGCTAACAATGAAACGTTAATTACATGATCGCTCTCCGAATACAGCAAGCACGACACTATCACCGGCAATGGAGACCCAAATTATATGTCCAATCGGCTATTTGCGTTGTTAACAAGACATTAGTGTGAAATACTCTCTGTCACTTAACGGCGGTTGCAACTGAAACACATATAGTGCCATGCCCGCCCCTATGTCGTCTCGCTGTACATCCAGTCTGGCCGCGTTACTGGCATCGTATAGGCGGGAGTATATCTCAACCGTTTGGTCTCTGTTAAAATCGGCGGTCATGGGGACGGATGTGCAGCTGGTTCCGTTCACGAAAAGCCCTATCTTACGCAAATTGAAATTCTGAAACTCGTACGGGTTTTCCGTATAACTTCCCAAGACCGAAGAGCTCGCGACCAATGCAACAACCACTGTTCGTTCTTGGCACAATGGAGTTGAAAAGGTGGTCTAAATTAAATGCATCTGGCCGCTAGATATTGAAGCGGAACGGACTTCTCGCTTCACGAGCGGGTATATAGCTGTACTGTAGTTTTTCATTAACTTGGTATGGGCTAATATAATCGCAGGATTGACTGTCAGTTTACATACTCATATGAAACAATCTTCAATGACGATGCGGTTTCCATAAAAGTTGGGCTCACTCGTGTCCGCCATTAGTGCGAATTCTGGTTTAATTCTGTACATGTTGATTTTCAAGTCACAGCCGTTGAGGAGATATCTTTTTATATCGAATACATCGTTCAGCGGAATTGACACCATGTCGACAGTAGTCGAATCCTTGACGTATCGTGCCCTCTCGAACAGTCCAGAATTGCCTGTTAATAAACAACGCAATACAAGTGTATTAGGAAACACATATTTGCAAAAACATTCGTGTAACTATCCACACTACACGTTATTGCCAATGTGCCCGCATATGAGAAAAACACCCTTATCGTTTCTCCGTCGTTTACCGAAATCAATTTTGAAAAATGTCCATATTTTCCGTAAATGATGTCGAAAGTTGAATAATAATTTCGGTAAACGACGGAGAAGCGGTAAATGTGGTTTTCTCAGATTACGGCTCGTTTGTAAAGAAAAATGGGTTCGCAGAAGTGTGTGATAGACAATACTTTTCACAACCCAGAATCGAGCATATTGCCCCAATAAATGAAACACTGGCAAAGCAAAGGTTATAATACTTTCACGATCTCGAAGTCTCGAGCATGTGATTGAGTGATGATCGGCATAGACTCTGCATTAGCCAATCTATATACTTGATTCTGCGTGTGAAATCTAAGCAAAGTTTTACACACAATATAAATAAACAAATACCTACCTGCCTCAGGATCTGTGCTGCTGAGAAATCCAGCGCTATCGGGAACCCACAGCATACGACGGAGCTGCAGTGCTTTCTTTTCCACAGACGTCGTTGAGAACAACTTCTTGAAATATGCAAGATACGGGTAGAGATCCCGGGAAGTGGATACCAATTTTGAGTTAATGTACACATCCATCTGCGAAAACAGAGAATGCATGAAACTGTTCACTGGCCCAACTTTTTCGCCTGTCTGCAATGTAGAACGGTCCGAGTGGACTATTTTCACCTTCAACAATATTTTGGTCTTCGACAAATCGCAGTACTGGCTTCCTTGCATACCAATTAAGAACTCCAGTAGAGAATTTCCTCCGATAACCTGCGATACGGGCCTGACGTCGAGGTAGGATACATGCTCAATAGCAGTCATAATATCAGGAGTGCTGAAAATGTCCAGATTTGCTGGCTGACATTCTGTGTAGTCACTTGCCATCCAAGATGGTAGAGACATTGTTATATTTATATTTCCTATCCACAATGTCTACTTTCTGTTGAAAATATCGTCCAGTGATCTCGCAGATAATTTGTTTTTGCTACTAGAATTACGCTTGCGTTTTTGTTTTCCAGCAGTCCGCTTCTTCTTGGCTGGTTTTGAAGCAGATCTCTTTCTTTTCGTAGACGTGTTGGACTTTGATATAGGTATTTTACTCTTTTTCATTTCACTGACAGCTTGCCGAACTGCGTTTTCCGTCGCAGACATGAATTCTAGTTTTGCTGGTTGGTTCCTGTGAGAAGTGTCGTGCTGATCTGACGCCAATGTTGACCCCTTTGACGTCGTAGATAAGCTGTCTATTAATGTTGTGACATTAGATGCACCGAAATTTCCACTTTTTGCCGTTGACTTGGCAGAAGAGGGTTTACGATGTTTACCTATTTGATCAAAGAATTTCGACCATTCCCCAAATGACGGCACGTACAACTGATTGTTGTTCACACCATTTTCGTGCCACATGTCCAGAACAATGTTAACGCTTTGCGTATTTTATGGAAGTAAGAACTATCGTTTTTTCATAGAATGCAATGAAATACACACGTCGCTATGTAAATAATCAAGCGTTTGTTCCATATCACCCATTAAGGTAACTTCTATCTCGGAGCACGTATCGACAATGAGCCTCTTATAAAGCGCACAATTTACCGAATGCGAATAGATATAACGGTTAATATTATCGATTTCAAAGACTCCTGTTGCCCTTGGAAAGCAAACTCGTTTCAGAAGCGGCAATTTGTTCACATCTACATAGCTTGACCCTATGTTGTCAAGTTAAATGTATATGTCAGTCACGGGTAGTTGATCTTTCAAAAGCAGTCTTACGTCGATGAGGGCGACAGACCAGTGACCTTGAAATACAATCTCGTCTCTGAGTCTAACTCAGAAATGTGAGGCACAGTTCCCCGGATATAACCCAATAGAATCGTTGGACCGCAGTTCTGCGTAAAACTGGTCTTCCAATTCACCGCAGACTCTTGACATCGCAGTACAATACCAAACTGTCGAACTTAGAAGGAAAGCCAAGCCAGTTGACCAATGCCTGTTTGTTCTTGCCTTTGCCGCGAGTTTTCAGAATGGTGTCTATCTTCCACAGATCGTCATTCGATTTCAGTACACGAACGAGTTCATCGGCATAGAAAACCGCATCAACCGGTTCGTCCGCCAAATCTGACAGTTTATACACTGGCAATCCCTGTCTACGAAATGCCAGTGTCACTCTGAAAACTTCTCTTCCGTGTACTTGGTTTGGTAAGCCCGCTGAAATGTTTGCTTCGCGTAGCTGATCCTGACCAGATCGCCTTTTCGGAATCGATATTTTCGCACCTTGCGTGAAACACTTTGTCCTGACGGTATATTCATTAAATTCCACAGTTCCACTTGATTTTCTGTCGTCACTTGTGTAGGTGCCAGACCAAACAATGACCGGTGTGGTCTCTCGTTGTAATTGCTGACGATGTTGTCTAATTGATCTAAGTACCTGTAAGTACGATTTGTATAGAGATAACGATAACTCAGTTGCTTTAACGTGCCAATCACGTGTTCCGCTATGTTGCTTTTCACCTAATTCGTAGCCGTGAGCTGCTTAATTCCTAGGGACTCCATATAAGCCCTAACCTCTGAATTTTGGAATCCGAGCCCCTTGTCGGAACGCAAAGACTGGTATCGGAGTATGATCCTTCTGAAAAACATCTCTAAACGCAGCAAGCATGCTTTTTCTTGACTTGGATCTGAGAGGCTTGACGAACAACAGTCTGCTGAAATCGTCAATCAATACAAGAACGAAAGTCACATTATCATTACTTGGAGACAATCGCTGCATATCCATCAAATTCGCGTCATATTGTTGTCGTATTCCGTAAACCACAAGTTTGCTTGTTGCATATCTTCTACGCGCAGGTCTGTGAACCGTGTAAGAATCCTGTGTCGCACGGAAAAAAACGCAACGTCATCGAGAAAATGACGATATTGAAACGGCGACGTTTGTACAATGCAACTCAACAGCCTACAGTAGAAATTAATGTTCATAAACTCATTGTTAGTATGTATACTATCAAACATTGATCAGAAAAAAACTATGATATGTACATGTAGTGAACAAAACAAACGCTATGTCATCAGAAAGATACATTGTAATTATTTCAGAATTTAGGTCAGAATTGACGTCATTTACAGTTAATTGTGAAGTCATTCATTGATTTAGACATTACGCCACCAAATACCAAAAAACAAAACGGCATTCCTGGTGTTGGAAATTGTAAACTATATGCAAATCGTATCGGTGATTGAAACCAATACATTTTGTTTGTGTATAAATGAATGACCAGACTTTGGATAGGCCTATGGCTGCACATATCAATGACTTCAGCGCCCGATGGGGTCTAGTGGGTAGTCGGACACCCCCGGGCACTTTTAAACAAATTAAAAATCGACTGTCCATTCCCCGACTCTCGGAATTAAATTTCATCTCAAAAAGCGGGAAGAACAATTTCCTGTGTAACCAATATGACTGACGGACGGGCTAATGTACATGTACCCCGTACTATCAGGTAGCAGATCTGTGGGAAAATGCTGCGCTGACCCACACCTCCCTCGGCTGACCACCACCGCCACTGCCGGGAAAATGTGGAGAAGTAACATACATGGTTGTATAATAGTTACAACATGTCCCGATAAAAACAAGGACGTAATTGTTTCAGTATATTTTAAAATCTCGGCAATATTATTTTCAAACTGGCCGCCATTTAAACTTGACAATCTAATATTTATTATACATGTTTAATGTAGTTGTGATATTTTGTATGTTCCTTCTGCTTATACTCATAATACAATGAACACAAACTGTTAAGATTATTGATAACTAATACTGTGGTACCAGACACCATTATCTTCAAAAAGAAGTGTGTCACATACATTGCCACTTCAAGGATTTACATCTATTACATATTGTTGTATTACGTATTTACATGTAGTACGTATTGTTGTCGCTTATATTTATATTTCTTCAAATGATATCTTGGTCAGCACATGTGTTTTCCTTTAAAATAAGAAACGAAAATATGGCAAATCATCCATTTTATCCAATAAAGTGTATATTATGGTATTGTATATTGTTTAGCAAAGGAAAATACTCATATTCTCCATTGTTTCATGAGAAATCGTTTGTTACGCCAATATGATGCACCATCTGCAGTCTGTAAGATCTGGCATTGCGCTAGCAGACTGAAAATGGTCTCAACAGTTGCATGTCTTTATGGAGTCCAAATTGGTCGTCAATGTTTAGCTCTTTTAATTTTAAAGCTACTATGCTTTTGTCGTAGCGTTTCTTGCTCTGTTGTTGACTGGATCCGATCTTGTCACAAATCGAAACATGTATTGGAAATACCTGCTCACAAGTGGTCAGTAAACTGGATAGAAGCCGCTGTCCCATCAATAACTGTGCAGGTGACCATTCCGTGCCGGTTATGGGAATTTAGATATTCCAGTTTACCCAAATATAGGTATGTACAATCACCTTCTGTGTTTACGAAACGGTGTGTCACAATGATTACTGTTCGCTGAGTTAACCCACTGAACATTGGCTACATAGAGCATGTGACATGTGGGAAATCCCGGTCTAGTGCATCAATTAAATTCAGTAAGAAGCATAGACTTTATAGTAAGTCATACGTTAAATATGCTCGCCGGGAACTAAGTAAACTATAAATGTTGTTCGTTAATCAGGACCGAAATAACTATTTGGATGGTCAATGAATATTCGTTTGAAAGTTTGCGATTTCACACGTACAGCAAAAATAAGCCGACCATCAGTCGGCAACTGCCTTCATCTGACTGTTTCGTTCTCATGTATAAAACGTTTATGTGAAGTGTAATCCAGACATCATTCCCATTTTTCGATAAAAATGTGTACTTTAGAGTATGATAATTTGAAGGATTGTACAATTCCATAACAATAATGTAAACGTCTGTATGCAGATAATGTGCGTATAAATGTGTCCCACGTGGTGGGTGAAATTTACCGTTGACAACTTCAGGACGCTATGATGAACATTGGAATCAGAAATCTAAATATGTTACAAATTAACAGGTATTCACTACATTTACAGGAATTGTGAGTATGCAGTGACACGTATAATAAATACACAGGAGAGAGTCAACGTATTTATTAAGCCACATATGTTTTACCACAGGTGGAAGACTCGGACCTAGGACCCGATAAATGGCTCATTTGTGAACCGCTACCCCACCCACAAATTTCCGTACAAAATACAATAACAAATACTACAGCCAATCAGGTGGCGATGGGTGATGCAGAGTGTGTGGGATTCTTTCGGAATGAGAAATTTCTCTGTAACGTCGTGTCGACATAGTTTCGCGTCAGTATTTCAACATAGTTTTGCAATGTTTATATATATAACCTTATAATGTGGCAATTTTACACAAAACTGACATGTATATCGTGTATGTACATGTAAGGCCATGGATATTTAGTTCGGAGATTTATCTGCTCATCCAAATTTTTGGGGGGGGGGGAGGATTTTCATTGTTCGTACTGACTGTATAGTGTCAGATTGCTTTTTAAATCTTTTGAAAATAGATACATTTACAAATAAAATAACAATTTGGCAATTTATTTCAAGGATGGGTATGGTCCATACTAGAACTCTGCAAATTAATTTTCTCTAGCATAAACTAAAGTTGATAAATACATACCTTGTAGCTCGTAAAACTTGTAAACCATAATAGATACAAATGTTAAAGTTAGTATGTAGTTTCCTTATGATGAGTCTATTTTTGATTTGACCCTCAGGTCATGGATTATCTCCCACTTTTTTACTTATAATTTCCCAATTTTGCATTGTAACTCGTAACACTTTTAAACCGTACTAGCTACAGACCTGAAACTTGGTATGTAGCTTCCTTATGATGAGTAGATGTGCAAACGTTTACTTATATTTTTATTCGACCCCCGGGTCATGCATTATCTCCCCCTTTCTGACTTAGAATTTGGCAAGTTTGAATTGTAACTCGCAAAACTTTTAAATCGTAATAGCTACAGACCTGAAACTTGGTATGTAGTTTCCTTATGATGAGTAATGTGCAAAACTTATTTAAGTTTTTTATTCGACCCCCGGGTCATGGATTATCTCCCACTTATTTTACTTAGAATTTCCCAATTTTGCATTGTAACTCGTAAAACTTTTAAACGTACTAGCTACAGACCTGAAACTTGGTATGTAACTTTCTTATGATGAGTAGATGTGCAAAGCTTATTTCAATTTTTGCTTCGACCCCCAGATCATGGATTATCTCCCACTTTTTTACTTAGAATTTCCCAATTTTGCATTGTAACTCGTAAATGTTTTAAAGGTACATGCCCACTCAGTAGGCACACACTGTTCTTTATAGGAAGTAAATAAGTGTGTCACTATTCTACCAGTTCTAAAATTACGAGTGCCCACTATAGAGATATCATCATTTACCGGTAGTAATATTTATTTTATTGATAGTGACTCGCGGTGGTATCATAATCAGGCTATTTTCATATACAAATGAGGCATGCTATTTTTTAATTACTTAATATACTAATTAAATGCGTCGCCTGAAAAGAATCATATTTTCCACTGATTATAAAGAATGATAATTGCACATCAAAAAATAAATACAGAGAATAAATAGTAATGTCAGTTAACATTTTAAGGAAAATGTATCAGATGATTTCATGATATAAAGAACATTGTGTGCCTACTGAACGGGCATGTACCTTGAAACTGTACTAGCTACAGACTTGAAACTTGATATATCGCTTCATTATGATGCATTATCTCCCCCTTTACGACTTAGAATTTTGCCTTGTAACTTGTAAAACTTTTGAAACCGTAATAACTACAGATGTGAAATTTGGTATGTAGCTTCCTTATGATGAGTAGATGCACAAAGTTTATTTAAATTTTTTATTCGACCACCCCCCCTCCCATTAATAGAATTTCACACTTGCCTCGTTTATTATCAACGTGATATATGGGGCATCCGTGTTCTATGGCACATTTTCCTAGTTGTTAATAAGTTTGCCAGAGTTTCTCAATGCTGTTATACATGTAACTCTTATAGGATTATTTTAATATTTCATTACATCATACTTATGCACAAATTCAAAACTGCATGCGTGTTTGGTTGGGAGCACGCGACGGGTAATGCAACGATCGGTATTCATCCTTACCGGAATTCTGACTGCAGACCTGGTTTGGCCCTCACATACATCTTTGGCACCAGACCAGATTATTCTAATTTCAGGGCTGAATGTGTTGTTTTTTTCAATGTAAATATTCCGTTCTGATTTTGGGATTTTCCCCACCAATGCAGCAGGTTAAAACGGGATTGAACCCGTTTGCCCGGCCTTACATAACCTTACCTGTTGATAGGACGTTAAATGCTAATAAACAAACAAATATCAACACTCCATGCCGGCCTGAATCTGACCATGACCTTTTGACCTTCACAACCCTGCTTAAGCACTTTTCTATTTCGGTTAAGAAGTTTGCCAGACTTATCCAATCTGACATCGGGGGCATTCGTGCCGAAAGACCACATGTTCTTGTTTTGTTTGTGCTCATATGATATATAACCATTATATGTATTTATTGTTTACCCTAGTTTCTCGACCAATGAAAGAATGGCATTTCGTTTCAATTAATCGCACATTGCAAAGCTTTCGCCAAAATGTATTAAATTAATCATTAAATGTTCAGCGCTATATTTAGAACTGATTTTATGCCTTGTTGTCATCAGTTCACAATACGCAAAGCATATTACTGCCCACACACACGCACACTTTGTGTTGCACCGCCAATCACATACTAGTATATAGTGATTCGAAATCATGTTTAGGGGTTTCGCTTCGCAGTGGGCTGGGTAAACAATAAGAAAGTTATAGTTGAATTTTTAATAAACTGCTTTCTTGCTTGTGAACTATAACTATTTCATATATATTGCATGTGCCAGAAGGGTGGATGATACCATCCGTGCGGGCAAATTCTCACTGTTATTTTATGAAAGGTATATATGTATATACATTACAAAAATCTCGGGTGGCCATGTCGGACTCACAGCTTAGTAACAGAAATCACGTGGTTTCCTTGCCAACCAACATATTCATAATATACAGAAAGTATATATTGTAAAGTGATGGGTACCAAGTTTATGTTCATGGTGTATGGTTTATTTGTCTCAGAATCGTTAACATAATAATGAAATATATTTTTCGTTGTGAACAAATGTGGACGAAAAGCCAATATGGCCGCCAAAAAATACACGTTTTGCAAATGTAACTTCTTTTAAATTACATATTTTAATAAGTTTAGTATCTAAAATCGGGCGATAACAGCCATGAAGTATGTGGACATCGATATTAAGTAATTGCATGAACGATCTAGTGGTAAATATCCAACATGGTTGCCAAATTTCAGCATTTGCCTTATGTTGGCCACAACGGCATTATATGCTATTTACACCACTCCTTAAACTTGCAGAGAAATATAAGGGTCATCAGCAGTCACACTATGTACATAGCGTCTCCTGCGATAAGTAATCATTCCTTATGGCCTTTTGTCTGTAATCATGAGCGTCTACGTGTCTTTCCATCTGTTTTGGGGCCGCCTACTAAGAAAAGGGACCTTATGACGAACGCGACCAGCGTAGCCCCAGGTCAGCATGCCCATCCGCAGGCCAGTGTCTACGCTTTTAGCAATTCATATCAGTTGGTGCCGTGTGTAACACCAATAAATTAGATACAATACGACATATCTGCATCTTGTGTGCGTATTACATTGCATGTTACAAATCCCTATGCAACCTTTATCGGAAGGGGTTTTACGTCTGGTTAAGGAGCACCAGACTGAACTCACAAACTGAATGATACCATCATCGTGACAGGGAAACGTCACAGTGAAGTAACACGAGACAACCTGAGCGAAGTACTGAACAACGATTCATGTGGCTCAATCTTCGAGCTGTTCAGTACATACCTAGATGTCCTAAGAACAGACAGGGGTGACCTTTCTGCTTTTTGGATGAGCTACACTGATTTGGATGACGTCGTACTTGGTCTTGTCCGAGCTTATAGGGAGGGCAACTGGGATCTTCATATAGTCTTGACAAGAGCAATTATCCCATGGTTCTTCGCATATGATAGACAGAACTATGAGAAATACATGCCCGTGTATTTGGGAAAACCATCTTAAACGTGTTATGACAGGTGACCGAAATTGAAACTAAAAACATTCAGTGACATCCGGAATTCGAGGAAAACAAAGGTTGCTGAAAGGGTAATTATCCTTAAGGCCGACCAAGCAATGTTTGGTCATATGGTGTTGGTTGCAATGAGCAGAAGTTTGGACATGCGCCATGTGTTAAAACATCCACTATGACCACTGCCATGGGCGTTGGCTAATTGCGATGGAACAATGAAAACGACAAACAAAGCAAAGTTAGCACGACTTGTGGACACAATGGTGTTTCCAGCCGAAATCAGTACACCACATGCATGCGTCATTGATGCAATGAGTATTATACACTAGGTAAGCGATGACAAAAAAACATTCGGCGAAGTGGCCGAGCTATCTTCGCGTCTGTACTGCAATATACCAGTGGTAGCGATATAATTGATGTCGTGTTTGACGTTTATACAGACATTTCTGTGAAGTCTGCAGAGAGAGATAGACGGAGCCCAGACACGGGGTTGATTTTCAGCAACATAGTTGCCGGACACCGTATTCATCAATGGAGGAGACTACTTGCATGTTCTGATAGTAAGACTGCCGCCTTGAACAACTTCTTATGTGGCACATGGCAAAGTCCGGTATATCGAAAACTATTCGGTGACAAAGAGATGTACATGTACATCAGACGACAAGATCAATGCTACAAACAAACTTTCTAAAGATGATGTATCTATTGTCGACGAATTGCTGACATCTCAGGAAGAAGCAGATACGCCCATTCTGCTACATTCGAAGCATGCAAAAACAGAGAATGAGCCAATTATTGTTATTGTCTCATACGACAACGATTGAGACATATTGATGTAAGTAATCTAGCATATTTATTGGGAAAGGACGTATGCAAGGCATTACCTGGATTGCACGCATTTACTGGATGCGATACAGTGAGTGCGTTTGCTGGTCGTGGGAAGGTGAGTGGCATGAGTTTGATGTTGACAGATGAGAAATTTCAGAAAGCCATGACCGAGTTGGGAGATAAGTGATCACTTTCCCAAGATTTGTTCACAGCGTTCTGCAGGAATTTACATGCAAATTGTACTTGACGCGTACAAATCGTACTCACGTGAGCGACCTGCGATATGAACTATTCAGGGCTAAACAAGGCAATGTAGAATCTGGACAGCTGCCATCGTGTGCAGATAGTTTATATCTGCACTCGGAGCGCACAAACTATCAAACTGCCATCTGGTGCAAATGTTTGGAACAAACGCCCGATGTACCAAGCCCTCATGGTCATGGTTGGACTGTGGAGGATAAGCTGCTGCTTGTGGACTGGATGAAAGGACCACTAGCCCCTGATGCCGTGTTGGAGTTGATGGCATGCAATTGTAGTAAGAAGTGTATACTTCATGACTGTCAGTGCATGGCCAATGGCCTGAAGTGTTTTCCAGCATGCAAATGCCACCAAACATAAAACGATAACATGTACCAGGACGACAATGTAGTGGGAGATGAGATATCACATGACGATGACGACGATGATACGGATGATGATGGGTAGACTGGTGAAATAGTTATGACGGAGGTACAACATGTGTTAAACATGTTTACCGGAACGAATCAACTACACGTATATGCAATCAACATGCACGTGAATGGAAATGATGTAAAATGGTATGACCCACTCTTTCTTGGAATACATGAAAACAACTCATCCTGTTAAACTAATATAGTATATACGAGACATAATGTACGTACCTGCTGCCGTGGGGATTGACCCCGCCCCAGGTTTATGTACAAACCTATATCAGTATACAATATTCAGCGAGTGGTTCATACTAGTGCATGATACTATTGTTAATAGTGTAGCGACCATCCTGGATACATCTAGTAGGTGTTATGATCGAGTGCTAGAACGCATGTATTTCTCATGTTCCACATGCCCGCTAACAAGTAGTATGTTGTAGCATGTAGTTTTTTTATGAAAATAAAATAGTGTTTTGTGATTTTATAGTGATTTATTAGACTAAGTGCAGCTTTTGTTTCTCTTCGATCAGTCATATCATGATCAATGTTTCCGTAATTATTTGTGACATTTAATGCACACCGGTGCCTTGTTTGAAATTATAGCTGTTACTTACACTCACGTTTCCTAATTATGCATATCAGTATATGGTGTGTGTGAAGAGCAATCCCATGTTGTGTAGGTTTAATGTTTTTTGTTCTGTTACATTTTTGTCTTTATGTCCCACATGTATTGCATTATTATAATACGTTCGCATACATATAGTAGGCATAACAAGCCATTTTCTGGTACCTACAACACTAAGCAAGCATCAAATAACATTTGAAAGTGTGTTAGTGCTTAACAAACCATATATTTCGATTTACAAGATGAGTGTGTAGGTTTGCTTTTTCCCACCTTCAGATTTATTTTACTGGAAAACCGGTTGCCACAGAAACGGCGTTTTTTCTGGGACTAAGCTGCCACTGCCACACGGCCACCCCGGTTTTTTAACACTGCAATACATGTACCTATCCCAAATGCATAGTTAAAATTTGTCCGCATGAATAGTACCAGTCGGCTATTTTTATTTTTACGGTATTAACAGACAAAAATGTTATGGTAATCTGGCGGCCATCTTTAATTTACATCACAAAGGTCGTGAAATGATGAAATAACTTCAGAATCTCATTCTACCACCTTGAAAACATACATTTAGACGCAAAGTTCGTTACTATGCGTTATCTAGAACAAACGTTAAGGTGACAGTACCATACGGCGGCCATCTTGGCCGCAATCTTGGATTGTAAAAATTCTAAGCCACTGGCGGGTTCCCACCCAGGCCATATGTCATTTATACATCAAGTACTATGGAAAATGCAGATAACTGCTTGTTACAAAACATTTGCATGGATCAATGGTCGAGCTAGCAGAAGATTGAAGAATGCTGTAAATAGCATACACCGCGGGCCGTTGCAGCAAACATACGACACAATGTCGAAATTTGGCAGCCATGCTGGATATTATCCACTAAATCGTTTATACAATGAATTGTTATCGATTTTCACATGATATATGGCTGCTAGCACCATATTTTAGATACTAAAAGTGTGTCATTTAGAAGAAGTTGCATGGCGAAACGTGTATTTTGGCGGCCATATTGGATTTTCGTCTCCATACACACGGTTACAATAGTTTAGTAATGAAGAAAAATATTCCTCATTATTATGTTAACGATTCTGAGACAAATAAACCTTACACCATGAACAGCAACTTGGTCAGGATCACTTTACAATGTATGTTCTCTGTATATTGTGAATATGGTGGTTGCCATGGAAACCACGTGATTTCTGTTACTAAGCTATGAGTCCGACATGGCCACCTGAGATTTTCGTGATGTATATACATGTACCTTTCATAAAATCACAGTTAGAATTTGCCCGCACGAATGGTACCAGTCGGTCATGTTTAGGGTATTAACAGATGTACTAATATGCCCATGTAGAATCATAAAGAGAGGCCTGTCCATGATCTGTTCAATTTTCCCCAACTTTGTCGCATATCATACGTTTTTTTCACAAAACGTAAGGACTCCGGCCCATTTACAATGCCTAATAAAACAGTTCTGAAACATTTTGGAAACACTTGTGACTGCAGTCTGATGGTATTTGTCTTCAATAGCAAATACTCTGTTATTATTACAGGCGAGTTCGATGAAGGTTATTGGCATCAATTCGTTCCAGCCGAAGAACTTTCCCACCTGTACCACAACCAACAACTGAAGCAAGACATCGTCATAGCAGAAATAGACAATGAACTAAATAAGACTGGGATCCACTAAACATATTGCCAGTCATTTACATCGCCCGTGTACAATTGTTAAAGTTGAAGTTATTGAGCCTAGCACCATTGAGCCTCGCACCTAGCACACACAGTATACACAGTGCCTATGAAGTTGATTTGGCTGCGTAGATATTCTGGTTACAAAAAAACGTTATTTTGCCATCCATGATTTAGCAATGTCACAACCATTCTGAACAGCAACAAGTGACAACAGTGAATGAAGCATAGTTTCATCATAACTTCTATATTCCTTGAAGAATTACTTAAAGATTTCAACACATCATACTTGTGGACAAATGCCACACATCCATGCTGCCCTTAATGTGACCTAGACCTGTTTCACACTTTTTCACACATTAACAAGTTCGCAGGAGTTTCTAAATTATGTCATAACCACTTTATCCCTTGATGGATCACTATAATATTTCAATACATCACACTTGTGGACAAATATGACCCTGACCTTCACAACTCTGAACTTTTTCACACATTATTTATTCTACCGGAGATAACACAAGACCTGTGCACAAATGCCACACATCTATGCTGCCCTGAATATGACCTTCACACCTGTGTTTATGAATACTTATCATTTTTGGTAAATTAACTTTGCCACAGTTTCTGCCAATCTGCCACCGGGGGCATTCGTGTGCCGACACGCCACATGTTCTTGTTTTTAAGTGTTGTAAAAACGACAATTAATGATTTTTCCTCAAATATATATAAATAAAACATTAATCTGACATTATTTGTTAAGGGGCAGGTGGGGATGATATTCAGTAATTTAATTTCATGCGAGCCTTAGCCGCACGTAAAATTTCAAAATAATTTTGTACCAATTACCAACGGATTGAAACGGTCAAAATGTCCAGATAAAAATTTGATTGATTTTTGTCTGATGAATTTAAAAGTCCAGGTGCATATAAATTCCTTATACTTGCTGTTCCTGTCATGACATATTATTGTGACTGATTAAAAGATGCACCAAGTGTAACCCCATTGTTAGTGCTGAATTTAGAATGCTCCCAAATTCTGGTTTGTTTATCTATGTATATGACATTTTGAAGTCACTGCAGCTAATCAGTATGTAGTTTGTCTCTTGATGTACTGCAAATAAATTTCACTCAGTATAGCGAACAAGGTCACTGCTTATCTATTGAGTGCCGTTAACAGTTCAAAGTGAATATGGTTGGAGAAATGGAGCTTTGGACATTTGTGTTCAGTGTCGGCACATACCAGCATGCACATTGTCTGATCAATGTATGCGCTATTCGCCATTTAGTTAGCAAAACACCCACCGTGCTCCAAATAAACAGTGTACATCATAAACAAGCTGCAGGAGTGTGCTAGCAGATCATGAGGTACTGGCCACAAATACCATAAGCCCTCAGTTCTCCAGTGAAAAATACAAACATGTAAACACATCATTTTCATGAATATTTGTAATTCAAATAATTATTAAGTATGTTGCTCGTGTGACTGATGTAAACATGGTGGTGCATGTTGCCACATAATTTTACATTTTAGCAGGGTTAAAACAGAAGAGTACGTGGATTTGCTAGTAAGTGAATCTACGTTTTGATCTGGTTCAATTCAGTGCATTAAGGTTTCAGTTTATGAAAAAGTAGTTTCTATAACAAACATATATTATAATAAGCTTAGAATTGTAAATGTATTCGGTTAAGTGATGCATGTACGTGTACAATCGAATCATTTTATATCATTTAGATGGAATGTCAAATAATTGTGTAATTTGTCCACAGTATGAATGAATACATGAAATAAACTGATGTATGCCATTTTCATTGTTATTAGTCAATTATTATTTCAATCATGATTATAAAACTTGCTGAGCAAGTCAAAATAAACTCCGAATAAACATGAGAAAGCATGTTGATTGGTTCACTGAATTTGATTTTAGGTGTGTCCAATAGTAAGATTATATAACATGCAGACGGCGTTTTGGCGTTTTGATTCATCATGCATTAAGGCTTATGTGCTCAGAAAAGTTTATAATCTTGAATTCAGGCCCAGTATGTCAAACACGCCGTTAATGTTCAAGCCTGCTTGCAGAGTGCTTGTAGTAGTGGTTACATTGACGTCATTGTGTCTGTGTTAAAGTTATATCCCACCGAGTAGCGAAAATGGAATATAGGGATGGAAAAGTCGTCCGTCCGTCCATCCGTCACATTTTCCATTCTGCTATGATTTTATTACCGTATGACCGATTGGCTTGAAACTTCATGTGCATGTCTATTATTCATATGTTCAATCCCCCGCCCCACCCATGCACCCCACCCCATGCCCAAGGTCAAGGTCAAATTACTAGAAAGTTGTGTCCAGTAGATGCGTACACGTTTCTACATTCTCTAATAACTTCTTTACTGTGCATCATGTTTGCTATCATCCATAGTTTGGTTCCCCACCCCACCTATGTTTCCCCATGCCGAAGGGCAAATATTATTTTTAAATTACTTAAAGATTTCAACACACCATACTTGTGGACAAATGCCACACATCCTTGCTGCCCTTAATGTGACCTAGACCTGTTGACCTTCACAACTTTAAACTTTTTCACACATTAACAAGTTCGCAGGAGTTTCTCAATTATGTCATAACTTCTTTATCCCTTGATGGATCACTATAATATTTCAATACATCACACTTGTGGACAAATATGACCCTGACCTTCACAACTCGGAACTTTTTCACACATTATTTATTTTACCGGAGTTTACACAAGACCTGTGCACAAATGTCACACATCTATGCTGCCCTGAATACGACCTTCACACCTGTGTTTATGAATACTTATCATTTTTGGTAAATTAACTTTGCCACACTTTCTGCCAATCTGCCACCGGGGGCATTCGTGTGCCGACACGCCACATGTTCTTGTTTTAAGTGTTGTAAAAAACGACAATTAATGATTTTTCCTCAAATATATATAAATAAAACATTAATCTGACATTATTTGTTAAGGGGCAGGTGGGGATGATATTCAGTAATTTAATTTCATGCGAGCCTTAGTCGCACGTAAAATTTCAAAATAATTTTATACCAATTACCAACGGATTGAAACGGTCAAAATGTCCAGATAAAAATTTGATTGATTTTTGTCTGATGAATTTAAAAGTCCAGGTGCATATAAATTCCTTATGCTTGCTGTTCCTGTCATGACATATTATTGTGACTGATTAAAAGATGCACCAAGTGTAACCCCATTGTTAGTGCTGAATTTAGAATGCTCCCAAATTCTGGTTTGTTTATCTATGTATATGACATTTTGAAGTCACTGCAGCTAATCAGTATGTAGTTTGTCTCTTGATGTACTGCAAATAAATTTCACTCAGTATAGCGAACAAGGTCACTGCTTATCTATTGAGTGCCGTTAACAGTTCAAAGTGAATATGGTTGGAGAAATGGAGCTTTGGACATTTGTGTTCAGTGTCGGCACATACCAGCATGCACATTGTCTGATCAATGTATGCGCTATTCGCCATTTAGTTAGCAAAACACCCACCGTGCTCCAAATAAACAGTATACATCATAAACAAGCTGCAGGAGTGTGCTAGCAGATCATGAGGTACTGGCCACAAATACCATAAGCCCTCAGTTCTCCAGTGAAAAATACAAACATGTAAACACATCATTTTCATGAATATTTGTAATTCAAAAATGTATTAAGTATGTTGCTCATGTGACTGATGTAAACATGGTGGTGTATGTTGCCACATAATTTTACATTTTAGCAGGGTTAAAACAGAAGAGTACGTGGATTTGCTAGTAAGTGAATCTACGTTTTGATCTGGTTCGATTCAGTGCATTAAGGTTTCAGTTTATGAAAAAGTAGTTTCTATAACAAACATATATTATAATAAGCTTAGAATTGTAAATGTATTCGGTTAAGTGATGCATGTACGTGTACAATCGAATCATTTTATATCATTTAGATGGAATGTCAATAATTGTGTAATTTGTCCACAGTATTGAATGAATACATGAAATAAAACTGATGTATGCCATTTTCATTGTTATTAGTCAATTATTATTTCAATCATGATTATAAAACTTGCTGAGCAAGTCAAAATAAACTCCGAATAAACATGAGAAAGCATGTTGATTGGTTCACTGAATTTGATTTTAGGTGTGTCCAATAGTAAGATTATATAACATGTAGACGGCGTTTTGGCGTTTTGATTCGTCATGCATTAAGGCTTATGTGCTCAGAAAAGTTTATGATCTTGAATTCAGGCCCAGTATGTCAAACACGCCGTTAATGTTCAAGCCTGCTTGCAGAGTGCTTGTCGTAGTGGTTACATTGACGTCATTGTGTCTGTGTTAAAGTTATATCCCACCGAGTAGCGAAAATGGAATATAGGGATGGAAAAGTCGTCCGTCCGTCCATCCGTCACATTTTCCATTCTGCTATGACTTTAATACCGTATGACCGATTGGCTTGAAACTTCATGTGCATGTCTATTATTCATATGTTCAATCCCCGCCACACCCATGCACCCCCATGCCCAAGGTCAAGGTCAAATTACTAGAAAGTTGTGTTCAGTAGATGCGTACACGTTTCTACATTCTCTAATAACTTCTTTACTGTGCATCATGTTTGCTATCATCCATAGTTTGGTTCCCCACCCCACCTATGTTTCGCCATGCCCAAGGGCAAATATTTTTTTTAAATTTGGGTCCAGTAGATGAAAGCGCGTTTCTTCATTCTCCTATAACTTATTTATTATGTAACAAATTGGCTTGAAACTTCATGTGCATGTTTATTAACAGCCATATTTACATTATCTACCCCACCCATGCTCTCCCAATGAGCTTATATTTAACGGCGGCACTGGCTCGAGGACCTTGCATGCCGTCTCCCAAGAATGGGAGAAAGAACGGAGGTAGAGATTTTTTTGAGAGAAGCCGGTAATTCGTATTTACAGAGCAACTACGAATTATCGGTACCCATTCACAGCTGGGTGAACTGGAGCAGTGTGGATAAAGTGTCTTGCTCAAGGACACAACGCAACGCCTCCGGTGAGGCTCGAACCCACGACCTTTAGATCAGCAGTCTGACGCTCTAACCACCAGGCCACTGCGCTCCACTATCCTCCGTTATCCTATAACCCCTTTACTTTATGAACAATTCGCTTCAAACTTTATGTGCATATTACCCATCATTCATATTTTCATTCCCCACCCAGACGTGCTCCCTTTGTCCAAGTTCAAGGTCAAATAACCTCCCCACCCTCGCCCACCCCCCCCCCCCCCCCCCCCCCCCCCCCCCCCCCGATGCAGCTGGTTAAATGCGGGATCGAACCTGTAGGCCCGGCATTCATTAAATTACCTTAGCTGTTGATAGGCCGTTAAATACCAATAAACCAAATCAAGTCAACCTACGAAATTTAACATGAGCCAAAAGAGAGAAAAAAGTATAAGACATTTACACCAAACCATGGCGATATAACTTGGAAATGATTTATCGAAGGAAAAAAATAAAGTTTGTAACAAAAAATAACGCAACCTTTTCAAATAAAAAAATGAAGAGAATAACATGCATGTTATTTTGAAACGAATGTAATTGAGTTTTAATAATATGATGAAATCTGTAAATGAGACGCCTATTAGGTTGCTGTAGTGTCTCAGACAATTTACAATCTAAGATAAGTTACAGTGAAACCCAATATTAAAACACATTTATGTTTTATGTGTGGATAAATGGGGCTTATGGGATATATGGCCAGTCTTGCTCTGGGTCTTCCAGGTCAGTCTTGAGGAATGATAAGAACATACTTTGTTAGAAACAGGACTGATGTTTTACTGACTGAATGGTGACCAGTGCAGACTCTGATCTGATCAGACTGCGCGAAAGTTTGGGATATCTGGCCAGTCTCGCCCTGGGTCTTACAGCTCAGTCTTGAGGAATGATAAGAATATACACTATTAGAAGCAGGACTGATGTTTCCCTGACCAGTACCATAACCATGATGAGACAGACGAGGCGGGCATTTTGCCGATTATTTGTTTTATGCCAAGAATTAAACAAATCCCTGTGGTGGTGGCGGAGAGAATGCTCCCTGACCCCGTTGTCGCCTCGTCTGGTATTTACCTCTGGTTACGGCCTTGCTGACTGAATTGCGACCAGTGTAGACCCTGATCAGACTGCGCGAATACTTCGCGAATGCGCACGCTGATCTAGATATACACGGGTCACAGATACCATAAGCCACATTTCTCCAATCACAGTTACCACCCCATATTATAATCAGTGAACATAGTATTATACTGTATCAACAAAATGTTATAGTGTTACCACCCCACCCTATAGTATACTCAGTGAACATCGATTTATACTGTATCGACCAATTGTTATACTGTTACCACCCTATATTATACTCAGTGAACATAGTATTATACTACAGTGACCCAATGTTAGACTGTTACCACCCAATATTATACTCAGTACACATATTATTATACTGTATCGAAACCATGCTATATGTTTACCACCCTTTATTATACTCGATGCACATAGTATTATACTGCCACAACCAAATTTTATAATGTTACCACCCTTTAATATGTAAAATGCACCTATTATTATATCGCAAAGACATAATGCTTTGTAACTAGTGATCTTAAGACAGCTATGACGTTCCATTTAAACCGACAAGTGTAATATAACTGCACGTGTAACCTGTTTGCTTATTTGTCGTACCTGGCGATTATCATTGGTCTAACACCATCACGAAACAATCAACTAAAAACAACCACATATGAAAATCATTTAATCACACAAACCCGTCAAATTCACAAACATTAATAGCATGTCCTGTCGGATGAGCGGGTAGCACAACTGATCGAGGTAGCTCAGAACGTTTATGTCTAACATACGGATGACTGGTATAAAACAAATAGCCAAGTTATACATGAATTCCATCTTGATTTTCAAAATGGCCGCCACCAATGTCATCTTGTTCTGACAGTTTGTATGCAATCTTCTCAACGATGCTATATGCGCACTTGTTTATGTCTACTTTTCACCTGTAGCATATTTCACTAACATTGCAAAGTATACTTATCTAGCAAAATATACTTTGAGGGAGAAATGTTAAATTTAATGGATAAATTTTTAATTAATTATACTGAATTTATTACATTATCACAGCCGTTTTGGCTGTGATACTGTAATAAATTCAGTATAATAATTATGTATACTTTTAATCATCAAATATATGCAGTCGTTAGTTCTATATGAAATAATCGATTTCGGGAAAAATAAATGATTACTCCCTCAAAGTATACTTAGCTAGATAAGTATACTTTGCAATGTTGGTGAAATAGGCTACAAGTATCTTGTTGAAGATTCCAACTTAAATTTAGACACCGTTCCTCGTATTTTCATATAGATTTGTCTGTTATATTGGATCCAAGATGGCCACCATGAGAGGAAAGGAATGAAGCATAACTTGGTAACATGTTTTCCACCTTCGCATTGGTATCGACTACACGTGGTTGTGACTGGATACATGGATGGGATTTGTGACTAGTGTAACTCCTGATTAAATAGCTCACTTATGTAGCCTCATAATGATCTATTTTGCTTGTTAAAAAGATGATGGGTGTTTCATTGATGGAATGGCGAACAGTGTAGATCCTTATCAGCCTGTGCGGATGCACAGGCTGATCTGGATCTGCACTGGTCGCAAAACTCATATCTCCAGTCACATATGTAGCCTCATAATGATCTATATTGTTTGTTTATAAGCATAATGGGTGTTTCATTGATGGGAATAGCGAACAGTGCAGATCATAATCAGATTGTGCGGATGCACAGGCTGATTTGGATATACACTGGTCGCAAAACCCATATGCCCCATTTATACAGTCACAGCTACATGTCAGTGTTTATATTTTGGTTTACGCCGCTAGTTAATGTTGCTGTTGCCAATTCTAATTTTCAAGATGGCTGCCAATATGGAACATTACAATTGATACGGTCACATGACGTAGTAATAGCTAATCTTCAAAAATTATTACACATACATATACGTGGTTCCCATTGTTTTACATGATAACCAACTTACTTTTAAATCCGATTACCACCAAGGTTCATTTCTACTTGCAATATATGTCGATGGCATCAATGAGATATATGAGGATATGTGCATGGATTTCGTTGTATATTTCAATGAGATTATTATGCATTGTATTGTGATGCTTTCACCAATATCTATTAAATTAATCATTATATGTTTCAATACGTGGAAAGCTATATTTAGCACAAGAGGCTGTTGACGTAATTTCCCGTGACACGAACCATGTCACCGCGCGTGCTCTGTCGATTCATTGTCAAACGGCTAATAACGACGTAGTATCGCAATTCGAAAGCATATTTATGGGCGTGTCTTCATCACAATAGACGTGTGCACGCGAATAGGCTGGGTCAGCAATAAGACAGTTATAGCTCACATAACAATTTTTAATAAACTAATTTCTTCGATCGCTACGTTCGCTCGAAATTAATTTAACTTAATATAACTATTACTTATTGATACCAAAGACAGTCAACTTGTTAATAAACTGACCAATAGATTGCTAATATATACAATGCGAATGTAGTTAACTATGGCAATAGTACATACTACACGGTATCATAATACACGAGCCATCTGGCATGATGTGATGGAGAAGTATTTGTGGGCCATCGAATGTATTTATTTGCCATTCTGATTCGATACACAAACTTTGTTTAAGCATGCGATTGTCTGGTGGTTTTGTAATGCTTGCGTTCGCACATGCCCCGATCATGTTAAGGTCAACTGCCTCGGCAGGGGGGACAGTCCGCTTTCGTGGCGGAATTCTGGTGTTTGAATATGACATGGATACTTTTATAGATACAGGCCACACTCACTTACTCGAATTCGAAGGGAGATAAAAAAATACTTGGAGTTAACCGTAGTTTGACGTATCCGTAGTACGCAACCTGTCGGACAACAAACTATTTTATTGACAGTTAGAACCAAATGATTACTTGCTGGTGTAACCTTGAGTAGTAAATATGATTTATTTTAGCAATTAAATGTACATGGATAAATGTTAAATGCTGTTTCTAAGACAAATCATATTTAAACACTTTCGGTTCGTTTACAAATACACATATGCATGTCTGTGTGTAATTAATAGATAACCCGGATGTGGCACACGTGACATGCGCATGTAGCGATATGTACATATTCAGTTCACCAATGAAATAAATAATAACAAGAACATAATATTTTATGAATTATTTTAATAAATTATACACGGAAACAACACAAAACAACAAGAAATACTGATTTGTAACACTATTATAAATGATTATTTCTGACCAGACTTGATTGTACAAACTAATAATGTTTAGAACATAAAACTCGCCCATTCAATGTTTCGTCCCTTTACTGATGCTGTCACATTCGGGAGATATATACACACGATCGAGTGTGAAATATTTCACTCATTTCTAATCGCGCAACTTGTTTTCACTTTAATTAACGTTCGAGTAAAAGCATTTAATGCCAGTCCAATTAAAATAGTTGCCATTTATTGCTCACCACTTAATGATCACCGACGGTCATTTCGGGAGGCCTGTTTAATCAGTGTCAACGCAAACACCTTTAACTACTGTCTGAATACCCACGTTTCTTTGATCAGGTAAACTGCAGGTGACAAACTTCTACTTACCTCCGCAAATTGACATTTCGACTTAACGAGTGTGAAATACAGTAGATTTACGTTTTCGGGACCTAAATATACCTTCGAATAAACGGAAAATTTTAGTTATCGAAATTTGACTTAACCGAACTTAGTTATATGGAAAATAATAGGATTTTAAACGGGACCGTGCTAGTAATTCGACGTAACCTGTGATTTCGACGTAAGCGACTTTGAGTAAACGAGCGTAGCCTGTATATAGAAATGAATGGCCTTTTTGTGGAATTTATCGGGGTATAAACTTGGAAAAATCGCGGAAATACTGGACGAAGGACAGTATTCCCGCGAATTTTCCAAGTTTATATCCTCGATAAGTTCCACAAAAAGGCCATTAATTCCTTATAATTCCAGCATTTGAACTAAATTCATCAAGAAAATGTGTTTATTTTCCGTTTTCTTAAGAATTATTTTAACTGCGCCTCACGGTTACGGAAAGTAGTTCGGCGTGGGAGTTTACTGGGATATAAATTTTGGACAGAGACTTGCTACGGGCCAATCAAATGTTAGGGAATTGTGTAAATATTTTTGTGCTGGAATTATTTCAGTGTAAATACCCAATGAGAATCAAGCAACAATGGATGACATACTATGCAGTTAGCAGTGCCAATGCCAATAATTTTGCTATTTGGCCTGTACAGTGGGGTCAGCGTGTAAGTGCACACACGAACGAACACGACATGTTGGAACCAACCTGTCGTGTTCGTTCGTGTGTGCACTTACACGCTGACCCCACTGTATCTGATTTGCGTATCTGGATTGAATTTCTAAAATTTGTCTGGGAAATAACTTACACACTCCTCAATGATTATCAACAATAAAACAATGTAGAATCAGCATAGAGAGGTTTCACTGTAAATCAGGCATTTGATCATTCTGATCCATAGTTGTATGCTATGCTATCACGAACATACATTATCACCTGAGATAAATGCTCCAGAAACTCATCAAAAATAAGACCACGGCTGTTTTCTTGGTGTACGGTTTCGAAAAGTTCCACTGTATGTGTATTTAAATAGTATACTAGAGCTTACTGTCCACGTCACTTTATACGATAATATAGCTAACAGGCGCGTCGGAAGGCAGCTGACATTGGGGTCGCAAACAAAAGGTTATTGATGCGCAAGTGCGATACACGCTGCGTATCGTAGGGCGGGGGTTTGGGGTCCTCCCCCAAGACAATTTGGTAAACCAGAACATCTCAGACGCGATTTCCCGGTAAAATATACAATATTAGGACCACACAACCTCCACCCAGCTTGCCAACATATTGCGACGCATCTGAGCTATAGACTCGATAGTGATGTGAACTTTGAGCTGTAAACATTAGCATTATACAACGTTTCAAACTTTCCTAATGGGAGCACAGGCACTTTGTGATATGAGCGACACAAGCCTCTTTAAAGCATAGCTATTTTTACTCCGATATTAAATATCTACAAGGTAGGACACTCGCCATATCTTCAACCAACCGATTCCGAAGTTGACTATTTTTTTCCTTGGGCCCGCCTCGCTAATTTAGTAATTGCAACGAGCGCGAAGACCGGGACCCTGCTGGTCCCGGCCTTCAAGCGAGTTGTAATTACTGTATTGGAGAGCCGGGACCAACATATAATATAATATAATTTATTGAATTAAACTCATACAAGTTTCTCGTCATATAAACAAATACATGTATACACAAAATAGTAGATAGTATTCCAAGAGTGAACATTAGAGAATTTTCTGTACTCGAATGCTTCTTTTAAATATTTACACAAATTTACGACCGTCCATTAATGATATGTAGCTAATAGCGACGTAAACTTGAATACGCTTGGTCTCAACCTGTAGAATGAACCAATATACTGCGATCTGATGTGTGTGCGAGAGGGACATATGATAATAAAATGATAGGTGTATTCGATGTCTCCTGAATCGCACATAGTGCATACTCTTTGATTGCGCTCTATGCGATTCCTACCATATCTCCCTGTCTCTATCCGCAGCCCATGTGAGCCCAAACGTATTCTAGTTGGGTACTTCCTTAGCTCATGATTGTACACAATACTTAAATAGTTCTCAAATTCAAAATTCACTTTTATATGTCTGTAGAACGTCATTACGTTATTGGCCTCAACATCTTCTCTCCACTTGTGTATGAAACAGTCTAGTATACGTTGTTTGAATGTGCATACAAACGCACTATGGTCAATTGTTCGCTGATTTAACCAAGCATCTCCAAAACCGAATCTATATAACAAGTCTTTAAACCTTGAGACCCAATTTGTTTTACCATCATCAGCTTCCCTCATAGTAGCAATATACAAGTTATGTAAGATACAATTGTCAGTACTGATCAGCTTGCCCCAATAATTTACAATTCGTATGTATCTCTGTATATACAATGGGTAACGTGCAAGTTCCCTTGCAAGATACACTAGTACCGTTTCCGTTGGTTGAACATATGGCGTGTGTCCTAGCTTGTAGATATTTAATATCGGAGTAAATATGTGGGTATGATTTAAATATGCATTTGTCGTTCATACATGTACCACAATGTGCCTGTGACTTTAATAAAGAAATTCACAAGAGCTTTAAGATATCACGCGCTGATAACGAGTTCACCACGTCCCGATAAGAGCTGTAAGCCAAAGTTGGAACGTCCCCTTTCCAAATTCGAATCGATCATGATAAGTTATCTTACCCTAACGATTACCGTGCTTATACCATTGACCGTTGGGATTTTCCTCAATGACCATGATGGACCATTAAAAATCGGCTCGTTTAATATTCAAATTTTTGGAGTATCCAAATGGTCGTCGGAAGCGGTTCGCAGCGCTCTTCAGAAGGTAAATAAGTTGTCTCAGTGTACATATGTGTATACGTTTACTTAACGAATACAATCATGGCCTGTTGCGTTTTCTGTGGTACATAACACACTTGGTGCATTCAAAGTACGAGTCCGAGATAATTTGTAGAAATAGAGATGTTACTAGTGGGCAGAATCAGGTTGTTGACCACATTTCGTGACATATATCATAGTCAATGTATCACGTCCTGGTCAGTTAGTAAGACAGTCTCCGCTAAAATGCCAGCATATTACAGGACATTCTGTCTGGTAAGCTTGAAATCTTTACCGGACCGGGCAAATATTTACCAGACCGAAAAAGTTTAATAAAGAAATACAATTGATTTTGTATATCAGTCATATAAGAAAAGCTAGATAGCACCAAAAACGCATACCAAAGGAAGGTGATTTCATTGAGGGTTGGAATAAAAAAGGAAAACTGTTTTGTTTTTACTTTTTTTTTATAGTCGGACATTCGGTCCGGCGACTTCCGGTTTACCGTTGGACCGGCGGCAATTTTAACGGACATGTCCGACGGACCGACGACTTTCGCGGAGACTGGTAAGACGTCCGGTCGTTATTATGCAGTTAAGACGTATTATAATGTGTAGTAATACATGTACGACTTAGCTATTTAAGAGCTAGGCCCCCTGGGGCCGGTTTACTCTGTATACACCTCCTTACTTTCCCCCACATTTGGGAGACGACATGCAATGTCATCGAGACAGTGCCGTCGTTAAATCCAAGCATTTACATTTAGTTACCTATCACATTATCACGTTATGTGGATGGCTGGAGCATCATGTTTACTCTATTTTAATGAGTTATTGCAAATATATTTATAGAGAGCCGGTCATTTGGTTTATTTTAGCGTTTATTTCTTACTGAATAATACAAACATAAAGACTGCTAACAGTGTAGACCCTGATCATATGTGCATTCTGATCTGGATCTACACTGATTGCAATACAATTAATAAGTGTGAAAATATGAATCTGGCAATTAATGCAGTCCCGGATCAGACTGTGCAGATATGTAGGATAACCTGGATCAACACTAGTCTAAAATGGCTCATTTGCACAACGAAACGTGCGACAGTCGCCCTTTTTACAAGTAACACGACGCTAAAATATACAATTTGGACCGGATTTCTATAAATAAATTCAAAGGGAAATAATTAGCTACGATCCCTCATTGAGTTATTGTACAGTATCAGTGATTTGCATGGTGATGTTATTTTCGGAGCCATCATATACATACAGGAGCGGATCTGGAGGGGGGGGGGTCCGGGGTTTGCACACTCCCATTCAGTCACGGAGTTTACATAGATCACAGTTTACCACCAGTTGGGGTCTAATTACTCTTGCAATTATTCCCGTAGATTGCAGGCGTTACATGTACCGTTCACAACTAGACAACCCCTCCCCCCCCCCCCCCCCCCCCCCCCCCCCCCCCGTTCCCCAAATGCTGGATCCGCCCCTGTCATACATGTTCATGATCATTGCATCATTGCAATTGATTTATTTAATGAACTTTAATTGGTGAGATGTGCTGCGATTGGTCGACAGATAATCAGCCAGTATGACGTCATTCAAGTTCTCGAGATCCGGGATTCCTCCGAAACTGTGTTCGAGAAACTCCGACAGAGTGTAAACGCCTATGTGAAATCGTAAGTTTACATAATCTGGGGTTCGTTTCACTAAACTTCGTACGACTAAAATGTTCGTCAGGGCAAATTTTGGATCTTCTGGAAATTTCAATTGATGGATTGGCAAATCCAATAATTGTTTACAAGAAAACGTTGTTACAGTAACTGTGAAATTTCCAGACGATCCTAAATTTGCACTTACGAATACAATGTATATGCACTGTATATGCAACAACTAATTTATCGGTTCATTACTTCGTGTACAGATCTTGGGCCCGTTTCACTAAACTTAGTAAGACTAAGATGTTCATAAGTGAAAATTTAGGATCGTCTAGAAATTTCAAATATTTACACTGTCCTTACATTCATAATGGAAACGCCCATTCAACGTATTGCGTTTATATCCCAGTATATTACATTAGCCCCACGTGACGTCGCGCGACGTTGTTGATTCATTAAAGTGTCGTCGACGTCATTAAAATACACGACGTTCATCGTCACGCTATTGAAAGGCAATTTTGCGACAGCAATTGCGACAAAATGACGTAAAGCAAGATTACATTTAATGTTAACGCATTTATGTGCTTTTTTTTTAATCTATCAGAAAATGCAGTGTAAATATATGTAATAAAACCATGGGCTGTTGCGTTTACTGTGGTACAATACATTTGGTCTGTTTAAAGTTTGCGATGAGTTCTTCGGACTCCACGTACTTTAAACAGACCAAATGTATTGCATGGTTTTATTCCTTAAGTACAATACAAGTGTATTTGGAAAGTTTGGCCTGTCACGTACCAACCATCATGTCAGTACGACACTACATGTACCAGGATAGTGTCGTTTGATATCAAGCTTATCAGTAGCATATTTCACCAAAATTGCAAACTATACTTATCTTGATAAGAAATTGTCAATTTAAGGATAAATGTATGGCTTTTTATTATACTGAATTTATTACATTATCACAGCCATTTTGGCTGTGATAATGTAATAAATTCTGTATAATAATTCTGCATACTTTTAATCATCAAATATATGCAGTCGTTAGTTCTATATGAAATGACGCATTTCGAGAAAAATAAATGATTACTCCCTCAAAGTATACTTAGCTACACAAGTATGATTAGCAATTCTGGTGAAATCGGCTACAGAGGGGAGCCTAGGAAACAGGTAAACATTCCGAGGCTCGCTCATAACCTCGTTTCGTATGCAATCAGTAAACTGTGTTAAAGGTACATGCCCGATCAGTAGGCACAACATGTTCTTTATATCAGATACATCATCTGAGACATTTTATGGCAAAATAAATATTGATCCATTAACCATTACCCCACGTATTGATTGACATTATTAGACATTTTACATCAGACGTAAATTTCCACACTAATATCAGGGTCGATAACCGTGTTTCCTTAAAATGTTAATGAGCATTACTATTTATTATCTCTATTTATTTGTTCATGTGCAATGATATTACGTTATAATGTGTCTAATATTTTCCATAATTATGTATAAATAATTAAAAATTATCATGCCTCATTTGCATATGAAAATAGCCTGATACATGTACAACCGCGAGTCACTATCAGTAACATAAATATTGCTAAATGATTATATCTGTATAGCGGGAACTGACAATTTTAGAACTGGTGGAATAGTGACACAATTATACACTCATTTAATTCTACTGAGTGGGCATGTACCTTTAACACATATCATAATTTAATAATCAACTCATGAATACCATGTACAGCGAAACCAGTCGAAACCGGACACTCTGGCCAAGAACTGATCAAATGCCTGATTTACAGTGAAACCAATCTATAAACCGGACACCCTGGGAGGTTCCCAGGGTGTCCGGTTTAGAGATGTTTCACTATTACTTTTTATTTACGCAATTGGTATCAATCTGGCCATTTAGCCGTGTGTTGGGTTATGCGATCATGAACAGACAATATCACTAGATGGAAATGACAAAAAAAACTCATGAAACATACTACAGTGGAACCTATCTAACCCCGACACCCTGGGGACCGTCCGGTTTTTAGAAGTGTTCCACTGCAAGCACTGTGAACACAAACGACATAAATGACAGTGCAACCCATTTACATTAATCACAATGGTGTCGCCAGGGTGTCCGGTTTAGAGAGGTTTTAATGGTGTCCGACATAGAGAGGTTCCACTGTATGTATATTTCAGACAGGGCCGGAGCGCGATATACGAGAAAGTAGTTAGCGGACGACTGGGCCGTTCAAAAAGCAAGGAACAGTACGGCTTTTTCTACAAGTAAGGACTCATCCACACGTGACCGGTGGTGTACGTAATTCAGTTTTCACGTCTTCGATAGGTGATCAAAAATAAACGTGGACATTTGCTGCAGTCTGTAACAGTGAAACCTCTCTAAGCCGGACACCCTGGGAGGTTCCCAGGGTGTCCGGTTTAAAGGTGTTTCACTGTAACTCAGGCAAATAACCATTCTGGGACATACGTATGATGTATTTTGCAATCATGCAAATGCATTGTTATCTGACATGCGTTATCAAGAAACCTCTCAAAATGAGATCACATATCGATGGTCTAGTAACATAAGGTTGTAACTGCTATGCTTTAGCATAGCAGTTACGACCTTATGTTACTAGACCATCGATATATTATATGTTCATGGTGTCCGGTTTAGAGATGTTCCACTGTAATTGCCATGTGCATACTGCCGACATCTTACACCAATGGACATCTAGCGAGTGTGCACAAGTTCACATATGAGACCCGCCATGTGATTTTGTACCTTCGTAAATGGCGTCAAACGTTGACAAAATATTCAGAGTAAATGCGTGTACTCTGAAAGTTTTGTCAACTTTTGACTTTATTCATGAACAATATTGTAACTTTTTGTAAAAGTATTTAATGACATTACAAAATCACATGTATCTCATATTGGCAATACAAATGTCGTGAACTATGTACAGGATATGCGCATTTCTGTATCCACAGTAACGAGGCACCGACGCAATCCAAATATGTAATTGTTTAGTTATGCAACAGTGTAGTGGAACATATACGGTAAGCGCACTACGTACGTTCGTTTCCCATTGAAACACAACGCAACGCAAGACGTCAATATTTTCCATATTGATGTCTCGTGAGTTCATATTGGTCAGTGATGGAACTACGCGTCACCTCGCAAAAAAAGTTCCTTTCAAATCACCACTAATTTGATTAATTTAATTATGTTTTGTATATTTTCTGAGGCTCATATAAATTGCGAGTGATATAGTAAAACGGTTATTTGATTTGTATGACGTGGATATATGCCACTCGTTCCGCCGCGCAACGATGTTGCGCTCCTAAGTCGCGCAATATCACACGCTGTGGAACTCGTGCATATATCCCAGGGATTCCGCTGGGGAAAATAAAAAATCGCCACTCCAAAAAAAATAAAACAATTGGCGATAAAAAAATACAATTTTCGAAAAATAAATAAAAAAATAAAAATCCCTGTATCCATCTACAAATGAATCCCTGTATCCATATACAAATGAAAAAAACCTATACATATCCACTGATCGTACTATGCTGCTAGTAATACGTATTACGTCTACACTCAAACAAATGGTACATACACAGGTCCATGTGCTGGTTCGCATTCAGATTGCATCAACCCACCGTCCAAAATACAATATTATATAACATGCATTACATATATATGGCCCATTTCCATTTAAGTTAATCACTAATGCATTATGTATAGCGATACTGTATATGTGCAATCAAACGTGTTCTAAATATAAATCTGAAACATGTGCCATTCAATAGCGATGCGGCTATACCAGACAAAGCCTATGACATAATTATTGTGTGTGAATTCTACCAGTAACGTTATTATATTCCCAATCCTTGGTGGCCGTTATGCCACTTCGACAGTTTTGCATATTCGGACCCGTGTTGTGTTGATTGCGTTCCATTTCACATTAAGTCTCGTTGGTTCATTTATTGCGACAATTGAACACGTTTGTCTTTCTTTTGTATCCCATCAAAACAGTGCGTATGTGCTGTGAAACATTTTTGACATCCTGTCAATACGACCTAATCACTGCACATGAATATGTGCGGTTGTCATACTAGTCGATTCTACGACTTTGAGGATGAGGCTAGGGGTATTTTTTGCATTTTAAAACTATTTTTATGTGTTCACGGGGTAAATAGAATAATAGGCAAGCCTCACCCATCCCGTTTCCTAAGCCTTGCCAGATATGTTTTCCCATCCACGGCACTAACCTACTATTCTCTATTTCTGGTAGTCATGTAAGCGATTACAATGTATCACGAATCTCTTGTTGTTGTCTTGCAATTTAAGTCTTGCCAAAAGAATACAATTCGATTGATTTGATTTATTGCAGCTTAACGGCCTATCAACAGCTAAGGCTATTTAAGGCCGGGCCAACGGGTTCGATTGCGTGTTTAACCTGCTGCATTGGGTGGGGATCCCAAAATCAGAACGGAATATTATATTTACATAGACAAACATATATTCAGCCATGAAATTAGATTAACCTTACCTGGTGTCAGGTCCAGGTCACACCAAAATCACTTGGCCCCTTCCCTTAAAAGGAATAGGATTACGAATAATCGTAATATTCACATAATGGGTATAAGCAGATTCAACTGTCACATCAGGGCCGTAGCCAGACCTAAAAATAAGACGAGGCGAAACAAATATTGTGAACAAGCGAGCGCGAAGCGCGACGCGCACAGCTAACGCGGGGTCTTCCCCCAAGAAATTTTGACATCATAGACGCGATTTCCCGGCACTTAGACCACCGGATACGGCATTAAATATAAAAAAAGTAAAAATCGGCAAAATCTGAGACGAGGCGGCTGCCTCGTCTGCCTCATTCTGGCTACGGGCCTGCACATACAAAAATGCCAACATGCCAACGATGTACGTGATGGTCAAACCAGGTCTCCGATCGGGATTCAGGTAAGGATGAACCCCAATCGTCGAATTACCCATAGCATGCTCCCACCTGCCACCCACAACACAACTTGCCCACTATTCGCTATATCATTTACACATGGCATCGTGTGTCGACCATTTCAGGACGTCGCGTGTCTCTGTGATAGATTCGTACCAGTATGCGGACCGTAACGACTACTTCGAACGACCGCCATTCGGCGTACGGTTCCGATCGCCATCGACTGGTATGACTTAGTTGTACCGAAGACCCTGCCTATTATGAGACACGCTATATGATTTTGTACCTTCGGACACCTGCGTCATTTCATTAAATACGTGTACAAAAGTTATGATATTTTTCATAAATAACGTCATAAGTTGACAAACCTTTTCGCATGTAATCTGAAAATGTGTCAACTTTTGACCTTATTTGTGAAAAATATCGTAAATTTTGTACACATATTTCCTGAAATTACAAAAGGTACAAAATTACACAGCGCATCTCATAAAAACATGCTCTGTGATGGGTCTGCTTTCTATTCGTTCTCTCCAATGAGAACGATACTTCATCTATGCTTGACGCTCAATGTGTTCGACTTGCAGTGGTTTAGGAATGTGCGCCAACTTGTCTACTATGGTTGACAATGCCGCACGCGTTAGATGAGAACGGAATGTGCCTTCCGATGGTGGTAGAATATTCAATAGTGTCGATTTGTTGTTCAGAAATTTGTATGTCAGCAAGAGATTGGCCTGCATCGGTTGATTTAGCATACACTCCATTCATCAGTTGCTCTGCTTCTTTGGCTACATTTTCATCAAGCTGTAATACGTCGGGAGTTTCGGCAAAGAATTGCATCGCTGGCAGATGGAGGGCCATACTGGTGGATAACCATGTCTTCTTACTGGTATAATAGAGGTGTCTCTTATGTGGTGTCTCTTCCACTCAGACTATGAATGAAGGGAAGGAATCGGCATCGAGATGGTCCTAATGCTGCAGCTATGTCATGTATAGGCAGGTATGTATCACTGTCTGTTCTAATCCATATTTCTGACAACACTTTCAGTAGAGATGCTGTATAATAGACTAAGATGTGTCGTTGCTATGAATGACCAAGCGTTCAGTGTGTTCATGATTAGCACTGTAGATTGCATGCAGCACAATTCGCGTGTCTGCTTCCTCCTGAGTGGATTCAAGTTCAGGGACAGGGATATAAGAACCATGACTAATCTTAACAGTCTTTGTTTCTTCACTAAATCCACCTCCAAGATACAGATTGACATGATTCAGAGATGGAGCTTCAGTTTCGGATACCAACCAAGGGTTACATAGGAATCTCTGTAATCCAGCTTTGTTGGCGGGTACTGAAAAGAACTCAAGTGGTTCTGGAGAACGAATTTGTTCCTGTATGTCATATACTTTGGGTTCAGTTGGTTTGTTTAGGCTCCGTTTTGACGTTCAGCTCCCTACAAGCTTGGTGTCCTATATCTATCACAGCAAAAGTGTCTGAGAGCAAGTTGTGCTTGTATCACTGGGATATCTGCCCAAATATTTCATATTTATGGAAAGACCAGTGACGAATGACAAACATAGCTTCAACAATAACTGCTGTTTTGAGCTGGCTTTCTGGCAATTTGGCAACTGAACTCACAATTGTCTCTGTTTTCATGGCATTGTCAAGGTTTGCCTTATTACCCGATCGCATCTGACCATCTTCTGTGAATATTGATGGTGGATATTTGCTGCATTCATGATTGCCAATTTAGTTGATAATATCAATTTGTCCACCACTTTCTGCTATCTGGATCATGCGAAGCAGAGCTACATTTTCGTCACTTTTTCCACTGTGTGGTTTTAATTTTGGTCTGCCTTTTGAACAGTAGCTATGTTGATGAGATGTGGTAGTGTTGCAAATGTATGTATTCCACTTGTTTCCTTTACACTTTTATTATAAGTCTGTTCAAGCAACATGTCTGGAGAGACGCCGTTGTGGTGACCCTCAGCTCTTCTACCAACAAAGGCACCTTGCATAAATGCCCGATGAACTTCCGGTGATGTTTCGGGTAGTTGTTTCATCTCATGCATGTACAACGGCAATGACTGTTGACCGTATTTGTAGTGTCCTGCTGCAATCAGATACGGTAGCATCTTTGCAGCCTCTGCCAAATAGCCGAGCCAGTTTCCTTCTCTTTCATGCAGAAAGAATTTATGGATAATGTTCGAAAATATCAAATAATACTTACTTTGGAGTGGGCGAGCTTTCAACACTTTCAGCCATTGTTGTTGTTGTGATCATGCACCTTGCAATTGAATAAAATTATATTAGTGTACTCTGACACATTAACAAATTGAAAAAGTGTTGTCAATCATTTCGCAGGCCATGTTACGATGTACTGCATGTATTTTGGTGGCCATCTTGGATTCCGCATCTACCAGTGATGTTTTCCATTCACCGAATTATCAAATAAACTCTATAACATAAAAAACCTTAGTATTGCAGTAAAAAGTGTGACTATATCTTCCACGATATTCAATAAATATAGAAACTTTCAATTTGATGGCGGCCATCTTGAAAACGGTTGTATATTTTTTCCAGTAGTACATTTCTTTCGGGTTGTGCACCTTGAAGTTGTTTGTGAAGGGCTACTGAACACATTGATACCACACAACCTTTTACAGCATCCCATGACAGGTGTACCCCCTTGGCCCCCTAGCTATGGGGAATTTGTTTTAAAATTTCAGATATACTGGACAGATTTTTAAAATTTAACTTTTGTTTTCTTAGTTAGATGATTTCCAAGCTATCTAACTAGGTTTCGGAGTCAATTTCAAAATTCTTTCGTTTTTTGACTCCTCCCACAACTCCTCTACCTCTTTTTCCCCCATGTTAAATTCCCATAGAGAAATACATTTTTCGTAATAAAAACAATATTTGACCAAATTTCACGAAATAAAAAGAAGGCTCATTCTTAAATTTTCCTTCAATTTAATATTATCAAAAATATTGTTTTTACATTATTTATATGACCGTACAATTTGGGCAGCTTTCGTGAAACAGACAGTAGACACACATTGATTGTCTTCGACTGAATATGTGCTTGACACGCAGTGGAGTATCTCTAAATAGGGTGTCCGATTTAGAGATGGTCCACTGTATAATGATTCCAGTGTGATTCCAATGCATTCCTGAAAATGTAGCATATGTTGTCGTGACCATGGTAAGTATAAACAAATGGTATTCTATTATGTTAAGCCAGCATGGATCGACCCTGACATTTTACTTTACGACAACCTATTTCCGGCTATGGTAACCAACTATTCAAGTCGACCAATCGCCTATTTCTCAATATCTCAATGGCATGACCGACATATATTAAAACAATCCTTTTGAAATCTACATCCGCAATGTATTCTACGCATTACTATCAATATATTCTAAATAGTGATTTGGCTGTGAATAATCAATTGATATTACACAAGACAATGATGCGTTATAAATGTTTTATATTTCAGCGATTACCGACTTTGGAATGGTTGCGTCCCACATCAAACCGTCGGCCGCCGTCGCTGAGATCGGAAACATGTCGTCAGTCTATAACAGTTTCTACCGACACTGGCACTTGCAGGTATGCTATTTATATCGCCAACAAATTAACAGGATACAGCTGCCGTAACATTTGACATGGGTGCTATGTTTCCATGCCTTACTCAGTCTCTCTAACCCTTTGAACCCGAAATCCCGCTATATCGGTTTATGCAAAAAGTGCAGATCCAGTTGGGGCGGCTCGTAACGAGCCGTCTCATCAGGATCTGCACTTTTTGAAAGTAATTTTAATATTTTTGAGAACAAAAACACCCCCCTTTTCATAAATGGACGAATCAGAAAATCATTTTGTGACCATTGTATTTGGTCGGAACATTAGCATATCACAGTCCATTCCAGTTCCTCAGGGTTGAAACCTACTGGTTCACAAAATATCTAACCATTTACATAGTGTAAAGTTTCGTTTGCCTTTAACCCTTTCAACATTACAGACCTGTATAGTGGTATTGGCAAATAGTGTAGATCCAGAAGAGCTGGCTCGTCACGAGCCAGCTCTTCTGGATCTGCACTTTTTGCAAGTAATTTCCAATTTATGAGAACAAAAACAACCTATTTTCATCTGACAGTTGGATTGGTTACACAATTAGCATACAACATCCACTCCATTATGGGTGAAATTGTTAAGTTTACTTCCTGGTAACACGAATGCACTATTCAGGGCTGGGAACAGTATACAGTTATTTCATGGTCATTCGGGGGAACTGTCAAACCTATTGCCCCGAGGTGTTGTGGGCGACCCGAGGCACTATTGCCCGGAGGCCGCAGGCCGAGCGCAATAGTGAATCGGGTGGTCTGTTGCATCGAGGGGCAATATGTTTTGACTGTTCCCCGAATTACCATGAAATAACTGTTGACCGGGCACGCGGAACTAATGCCCAGACACGTCAAAACCCAGGGAATTAGTCAAAACTATGGAATAGCAAATTATATTGGGAGTTTGGTAATAATAACGTTAAATAATATTGACGTTATAAATCACTACATACAACGGCGACAAAAACACAGACGTATGAAATATGAGAAACGCCATGTAATGTTGTACCTTCGGACATCTGCATAATTTCATGAAATACGGTTACACAATAGCGCTCATCTGCACAACGTCACCAATGTGTGTGTTTCCAATAGTAGGACAAATATATGCATCAGTAAACTTTCATAATGGTCAGTGTAAGTCCAGAACAATGCAAACTGCATTTAATGCAGGCTAAAGTGTGTAAGACTGAATGTGTGTCCTACTCTGTCAGATTTAGGCATTCTATTTATAGCAGATTCATTGCTAGGTAGATGAGCGCTATCTACAATACTTTTCATAAATAAAGTCAAAAGTTGACAAAATTTTCATATGTATTACACAAGCATTTATGCTTTCTCCTCAATCCTCCGATACTAATGGATGAATAAAACAATATTTAAACTATCTCGCAAACATAGAAGATGAATATACAGCCAGGAAGCTGACGATGAGATGACCTGTCTATACTAACGTAAAACGTTTTCCAGATTTTGTCCGTTTATGTCAGTGTGGGACGGTGCACTGCTATCCACTGAATACACCGTACGGTGGGGTCAGCGTGTAAGTGCACACACGAACGAACACGACAGGTTGGAACCAACATGTCGTGTTCGTTCGTGTGTGCACTTACACGCTGACCCCACTGTAGAACCTCGTTTGAGACTAGTACTGTTGTTAACGCTGTCCGTCTACCCGGCCTATTTTAATTTATGCTATCTGACTAGCTGTTCATGTTTTTCAGGGGTCTTCGATCTATAGACTAATAGCTAATAATGCAGACAGGAATTGCCCACGCACTAGTGGTATCGGTTGTATGCGTTTTGCTATTCCGTGACCTTGTGTAGTGTGTTCGTAATGCTCGTGTCATATTGTATATGTATAGTACGTATTTGCCTTTGAAGACTGGGATGAAGATTAATGATGCCAAGCAAACCAGTTTTATCCAATCAATCATTAGCATTGCCACTGACCGTTCCAAACCGGACTTTGACACCACTCGCTACTTGAATACCAGTGCATAATGTACTCGTCTAATCGACACTTTACTTTGCTGAAGCTGGGATAATCTGTACCATGTTTCGAATGCTAGTCCATACTGTACTGTGTTTGTTTGTTTAGTAGTGTTTAACGGCCTATCAACAGCTGTGGTCATGTAAGGCCGGGCAAACGGGTTCGATCCCATTTTAACCTGCTGCATTGGGGGGAAAATCCCAAAATCAGAGCGGAATATTTACATCGAGAACAAATATATTCAGCCCTGAAATTAGAATAACCTGACCTGGTGCCAGGTCCATACCACACCAAGTCACTTGGCCCCTTCCACTAAAATAGGATTACGAATATCGTACTACTCACATAAGGGGGTATAACCAAATTCAACTGTCACATACAAAATACCAAAGACGTATGTGAGGGCAAAACCAGGTCTCCAATCGGTATTCCGGTAAAGATGAACCCCGATCGTTAAATTACCCATCACGTTCTCCCACCTGCCACCCACTGTATATACCTGTCTGTTCATGACTGAAAATGTAAAAAATTGATCATCGAGTGCTTACTTACAGTGGAACCCCTCTAAACCGGACACCATGGGGACCTCCCAGGGTGTCCGGTTTAGAGTGGTTCCACTGTATGTTTACTAATCACGATACAAGTTAGTACTGATTTTGCGAATTGTAATTAAAGGTACATGCCCACTCAGTAGGCACAAACTGTTCTTTATAGGAATTAGATAAGTGTATAACTGTGTCACTATTCCACCAGTTCTAACAATTACGAGTTCCCGCTATACAGATATAATCATTTAGTAATATGTATTTTATTGATAGTGACGCGCGGTGGTAGCAGGCTAGTTTCATATGCAAATGAGGCATGATATTTTTTAATTATTTATACAAATTAAATGCGTCACCTAAAAAAATAGTATTTTCGACAGATTATAAAGTGTGATCATTGCACATCAAAAATTAAAAACAGAGAATAAATAGTAATGTCCGTTAACATTTTAAGGAAACACAGTTATCGCCCCTGATATCAGTGTGGAAATTGACGTCTGATATAAAATGATTAACAATGCCAATCAATACGTGGGAAAATGGCGAATAAATGTTCATTTTGCCAGGAAATATCTCAGATGATGTCTCTGATATAAAGAACATTGTGTGCCTACTGAGTGGGCATGCACCTTTAATTACAATTCGCACAATCAGTACTAACTTGTATCGTGAGTAGTAAACATACAGTGGAAACTCTGTAAACCGGACACCCTTGGAGGTCCCCATTGTGTCCGGTTTAGAGGGGTTCCACTGTAACTAAGCACTGGATGATCAATTTTTGAAATTTTCAGTCATGAACAGACAGGGCAATGAAATAAATCACATTAACACCCATCTAAATTAATCACAATCGGGTCCCCAGCGTGTCTGGTTTAGAGGGGTTCACTGTACATGTACAGTAGGTGAACAGAAGTAATTTCCCACCCATTGCAATCCCATAGACTTACATGTATTTGTAACTGTCCTTGTTAGCATGTTACTTCAAATATACATTAACCCTTCCTACGCTGTTGACGGAAATTGCCTTCTGCTGTTTTTCATTTTTGCTTTAATTCTTAACAAAAAACTGGTTTTGACAGCACATGACAATCGTCTCCACTGGAGACGATTCTCATGTGCTGTCAAAACCAGGCTTTTGTCGAGAAATATTGAAAATAAAACATTTCCAGCAGACGACAACATTTAATTCAGCGTAGTAAGGGTTAAAGATTTTAAAGAAATAAAATGCACTGAGTAGTAAAAAGATTTGTGTAGAATTTGATTCATATGTGTATTCAATATTCAAAGCAGTTTACAAGATGCATGCAGTTAAACATATGGGAACTTTTTTGGAAATGCTGTTCCCATTGAAGTCAATGGTGACGTCGCTCAAAAAGTGACGTCAAATAATTACGCCATATTTAAAAACATGTATATATGGAACTGCTTGTTATAATAAGTAACCAAAACATTCATATTCTGCATACATCTATTTTCTTTAAAACACTTCATATTTCATTCAAATTGGTAAAGTATGTACTAGCTACATGTTTGAGAGTAAAAATTGAAATACAGTCTATGGGATTTTAGCTTTCGGGATATTACTTCTGTCCACCGACTGTGCATTATTCACTATAGAACATTATACTGGGCGGCGACTTCAACTCCGACTGTCGGTACATGAGCCACAGGGCGTGGTCACATCTGGCGTTCCGTCACGACTCGCGATTCGCCTGGCTGCTCGATGATAACTTGGACACCACGGTCGGACATACAAACTGCAGCTACGATAAGTTAGTATATACAGAGTACCAGGATTAACCTATTGTCTGTTTCACGAAACCTGCCCAAATTATACGGCCATATAAAGAATGCAAAAACAATATATGTATTTGTTGTCGATAATATTAAATATTATCAACATTTAAGAATGATCCTTCTTTTTATTTCGTGAAATTTGGTCAAATATTGATTTTATTAAGAAAAATGAGTTCTCTATGCGAATTTAACATGGGGAAAAAAGAGGTGTAGAACCTGGAGGAGGAGTCGGAAAAAGAAACATTTTGGAAATTTATTCTGAAACCTAGCTAGATAGCTTGGAAATGATCTAACTAAGAAAACAAAAGTTACATTTTGAAAATCGGTCCACTATTTCTGAAATTAGAACAATTCCCCAAGTTAAATCTCCATAGACATCTTCACTCTGTGAAGATGTCTATGGGGATTTAACATGTGGAAATTGTGTTTTCGCAATAAAATCAATATTGGACCAAATTTAATGAAATAAAAAGAATAATGTTTTTGCATTGTTTATATAGCCGTAGAATTTGGCCAGGTTTCGTGAAACGGACAGAAGTGTATTTTCAAAGGCAATGCTAAGAATCGTCAAAAATAATTAGCTTATTTTAAGTGTGGGTATTTGCTCTACAACCTTCCACACCCGGGACATTGTCAACAAAAGAGTAGAACTATGCAAAAGTACTCATGCCTTATACAGATACCACCATTCACTTCAATGTTGTCATATGTACTTGTACGTATTTTAAACATGTACTAGTATATTAATTTTCACATCGTACTCGGAACGTTTGGTACTATGTTTCCGATGGTGTGCTGCGCATGGCGATTAACATAATATGACCTCATTCCCCCCAATTCCCTTGCACATGCGTAGATGTAAAATGGTTAAACGCTCATTAATTATATTTAGAAACGAGCATAAATTCAGAGAAATAAATAATTATGACAACCAACAACCGCCACTAAAGCTCAATAGGAACTACTTTAGTTGCGATGTTTGGCTTTCAAGACATTTTATATTTCTTTCACTTTCAGCTGGTTTCTAAATATAACCATTTTACCATCCCTGCTACACGTCATTCACGTGTGTTCCGTTGTATATCGATTTTGCAACCATCTGGTCGTTGGTGTCTGGCTGTTCTTGACGGCATATTACGTCTTGTTTCTATGTTGTATGTTATGTTCAGTGCTGCTTGTTTTCACCTTTGCCGCTGGTTAGTGATGGTTCCAAAACCACAGCACGTATAATAACCTCATACTCACGTATACATGTACATGTATGCGCTACAGTATTATATGTTGGAGGCCGTTTCACTGAACTTCGGACGACTAAAATGTTCGTAAGTGCAAGCTTATGATAGTGTGTAATTTTCATATTAACAATGTTTTCTTGTAAACAATTATTGAATTTACTTTTATTGAGCATAGGCTGCATATGCAGCCTATGCTCAATAAATGTAAATCCATCAATTGAAATTTCCAGACGATCCTAAATTTGCACTTATGAACATGTTAGTCGTACGAAGTTTAGTGAAACGGGCCCCTGGTTATTTGGTCTGTTTGTTTTACATTCTCCTATTTTATAGTATATTGGAATATGCGTATGTATGCTTTATGTCACAGGAACCTTTAACATATATTGGATGGTCAATTAGTTTGTACATGAAACATATTTGCACATCTCATATACGCCGGGGTATATACATACTAATATTATTTTAATTCTAATATCTTAATACATAATTAGTTATTTCAATATAAACCCATATGAATTGAATTGTTTAGAAAGGTGTTTCACGTATAGAAAACGATTAATTACAATCCTAGATTATAATATCTTAATACATAAGTATTGATTTCAATATAAACCCATATGAATTGTTTTGTGAATTGTTTAGAAAGGTGTTTCATGTATACCTAAATAAAAATTAACAATCCTAGACACGCTAAGCGCATCCTTTATGTTTCAGGTTTGTGGTGCATGGTCACGTGTTACAGCAGGCTATTGTGCCCGGCAGTGTGAAAGTATACCGATTTGACGAGGCAATGGGCATGGACAAGGAAGAGGTGTGTATCATATGATCTGTATTTACTAATATACATATCTTCAATTGCATGGAAGTATGGACAACGTCGCACAGAACAACTAAAATAAAAGTATATATATCAGACATACATGTACCATGCCATTTAGTAGTAACTCAGAAGATGTGCGATTTGTCATGAACAATATTTACACAGATCGTGATATTTTATGTAAATGGCGTAAACTTTCTACGTCATTTACGGGAAATGCGGTCGAAAATTTAATAAAAATAGTGACTTTACAACAATGTGTATTTATATGTATATATCAAATTATAAGTTGCTATTATAAAACACACGGTACATTACTCAGATGTAGTATCGGGGTGTGTGAATATGGTCAATGTAGGAATAATATTTTAGTGGCAAACTATCGGAAAATAGTATTGCCTCAGTACACGTATATATTTTGGCAGAAGTAGATACACATTTGTTACATATGGAGTGAATACATTTACAGCTCAACTGGTGTTTTCTCCTAATATTCAAGTGTGCTAATTTATCAGGTAACCTGCCCTGCATTGACCGAATACGTACTGGCTGATAATATATTGTTGTATCAGGCATTGCCCTGATATAAACATACGGGTTACAACGAAGTGAAAAACTGACGTTCTATTGGTCGGATGACGTCACGTGACGTTACCGAATGACGTCAGTGTAATGACGCAGCGTAAACAAGTCCGCGTTCTGTCCATAGAATACGACGTCATCTGTGGTCATTTTCGAGCATAAAACGTTACCTGATAAATAGAATATTTTGATATCAAGTTTATCAGGCTCGGCTCGGAAACGGTAGGAATTCCTCGGCAAGCCTCGGAATTCCTACGCGTTTCCTAGCCTTGCCTGATAAACTCGATATCAAAAGACACTAGCCTGGTATTCTCTGCATTGTAACAGTCATAGTAGAATGTACATGTTCTCTTCATAGTATCGTTTGCCTTGTAGGGTTTGAAAGTAAGCGACCATTACCCGATAGAATTACAGATTCGAGCAACATGTAAGCCACTTGATTTCTATTGATTGATTGTTTTGATATGGATTATGCATTTCACATCGTGTATTCCAAGGTAGTTTTTGTTTCATAGTTAAGAATTGTGAACTATTGTGGAAGCTGATTGATTATTCATGCTCAATTGACGTTTATTGATTGTTATCGACACCATTCTAAATGTGACGTAACCGTAAAGCCGCCATCTTGATTTTTTGCAGCCATTTCAATGAGTTCAGAAGGAAACAAATAGTGACTAACTGCGCATACGTTTCCTGTCAAATACGGGCACGAGATATTTTATTACCCATGGTATACAAGAATTACCTAGGAAAATGATATCTGACTGTATGTTACTGTGTATCAGCCTGGGTCTTGCGTGTTATTGCGGCAGGCAAATAACGGCCAGAAATAGTCAGACTTTGATATCTAAGTAATAAATACACTTATTACTTATATATCAATTTTTGCCTAGAAATTGTCTGTATTTGCCTACAGCAATAACATACACAGTCCATGCTGATACGGCGTGTTTTCCAGTCTGATACTGAAACTTATAGTCTGATACTGCCATTTCTAGTCTGATACCATCGTTACTAGTCTGATACCGCCGTTTCCAGTCCGATACCATGTCTCGCGCGCGTATTAAACCAGTTCCTTTGGGCATGGGCATTGCGTATGTTTACTTTATCGGCTGCGTAAATTTTAACAGATGCCGGGAATTTAAATGTGTAGGCTCTGTACTTCATCATTCAATCATGGATAACGGTATAGATTTTAATATAGGATTATCACAACTGCCGGATGATTGATATTGCAATTGATATCTAAGTAATCTAAGTAATAAAGACGTTACTACGTGACTTGTTTGATATCGGCCTAGGTATCGTCCCTCGGTAACTTGGTATCAGCCTTCGACCAAAGGTCGAAGGCTGATACCAAGTTACCTCGGGCCGATACCTAGGCCGATATCAAACCAGTCACGTGTTAACCTCTACATGTACGTAATAAGAGAGCGATACACCGGATTTGACATACTATGTTACCACTGGCAGCTTGAAGGCGCTAGTACTGTTATCATGTTGACGATTGTTCAATTTTGTTTATAGCAATACCCCTGTTTCGCTCGTTATTGTCATGGGTAATTGTGTTGTGGGCCTTTCAATGCAGTTGGTGTTATTTTCTTTTACATGTCTCCGTTATTGTACATAACATTTCATCGAACTCTTATACGTAGAGGATATTCCATCGTATATTTTCAATAGAGGGAAATAATACACAAGTGTGCGTCGGCATCCGAGTAAGCAAATGGTGAGCGTAGCGAACGAGTTGCTTGCACGGAAGCCGACGGACACGAATTGTATTATTTCCGCCATTCAATTCAATTCAATTCCGCCATTCATGTACGATGGAATATCCTATTTATTACACATCATATGCATATCTTTTTAGATTGCAAGAAAAATAATTATGCTGTGAGTATGAAGTCACTTCGGCTAATTCTGCGCATCGCCACATGCGCAATGCACGTCAAATTTAGCCCAGCGTATGTCATAATAAAATATGTGGATTGTGGAATAAACAAGCTGATCAATTGCTACACTGTCACACAATTTTATCACGTTCCGATAGTTTGGTAAAAAGTTAATGCGAATATAGTCAAAATGTGTAGAATCCTCAAACCCTGCTGATGGAATAGCTGTCTTATTTACTGAAGTAACTGGTCAACTAAGAAACTAACATGTCATGATGTCACTGGGTAGTTCTGCTTCAAGTTTAATACCAATTTTGCTATGCTGATACAGTATGCTGTTCGCCATTTTTGTTTACATTACCAGGTGCGCAGCATTAGCAGAAACAAATGTGACGTTGCAAACACGCATGTCATACATCACACAATTTACGTCACTTACTGACGGCAGAACGTCATGACATTTTACCTGCACGGACGTCTTTGAACTGCGTTGAATATTCAAGATATTTTGACTGAATATGGGGATGTCAATGACATATACATTTGTTTGGAATGCCTTAGGTGCGCAGAATTAGCCGACACCATTGTACACACTGACGTGTTTCCCGCGTTTTGACGTCACGTTGTGAGACGTCAAACGTGACGTCACGTAAACCTTTTGAAATCCAAATTACGCAACTGTTTCTATAAACTAGATATATTTGAGTATGTGTTTGGAATGTGTTCAATCACATTAACATTGTAGAGTAGTTGACACTCTCTCCACATTTTCAAATAACGTATATTTTGACTGTAATAAAAGAGGGTGCAATTACGGGTGTTCTCTTCACGGTGTATTATTTGTAAGGAGTTGATTACGGGTTTTCTCTCACAGCGAAACCCATGTAATAAAACGAATTATCCTGTGGAAAGGGATCAAACATTACCTCATCATATTCCGACTCTTCTTGATTCCTAACCTTCGATAATACTTGACGTTCGCTTGCTCACGCTCTCACTGAAAGCATGCCATTCATAATTTAGATAGCTTATACAATAAACTTTCAGAAATAATCCATTACCCATGGTGCTACGGTTTGGAAATTAATCTCCCACATACATTGTATTTAAAATTAGTCTAAAAATAATTCAAAGGCTAGTAACATATTTCTCCTCTCTTTGAGTGTAAAAATTAGCATGGGCGGATTCAGGGGGGGGGGGGCGACCCGGCGCGCGCCCCCCTAAAATTCGCCGAGTAAAGATTTTTTACACGTTACAAGGCACGTTTCTACGGTCGTTGTCTTATTGTTTCAAAATGTAAACGTTTTCAATCAAAAATCATGTCTAAACATACTGTGACTGTGTCAATATTTTTGCTCCAAAATGCGCCAGAACGCAGGAAATGCGATGTAGATTTCCAAAAAAATCCAGGGGGGGAATGCCCCCGGACCCCCCTATCGCTATCCTGAGCGCCTGATTAGTACCACCATTATTAACTATCGCAATATGGCACAATATCCATTGTATTTTACAGAGATATGGACATCCTTGCGGCGATGACAGTGGAGCATTTTAAAATATGTGTATGTTTGACAAAACAAAACAAAAACATTACAAATGTGCACATGCTGATGTGTTGTGTAATTAACATATTGATTCCATTCCCGACTCTGGTACAGAAAATTAACACCAAGTGAAGTGCAATTTATCCCGTCAACACAGTACGTATGTGCCGTGAAACACGGTGCCGAGAAACATTTTTGATATCCTGTCAATACGACATAATCACTGCGTATGAATATGTACTGTTGTCATAGTCGATTCTCCGATTTTGAGGGTGCGGCTGGTTTTATTCTACTGCATTTTAAAGCTATTTGTAGGATAGTAGGTTAGTGCCGTGAATGGGAAAAATACCTGGCGCGGCACGGAAACGGGTTGTGCTCGGCATAGCGTTTCCTAAGCATTGCCAGATATTTGTTCCCATTTACGGCACTAACCTACTATTCTCTAAATATAGTGAAACTGTAACTATAATGCATATTCAAATATAAATCAAACACACGCATTGTTGTCTATAATGTCACAGGCATTAGTGACGGTGAATGTACCAGTTCTATTTACTTTTGGAATAGTATTTGCCTCATGTCCGAATCACCCTTTCCATGCGTCAATACCGATCATTAGTTACTACCTGATGAACAGGTTTAGCTTCGTTAGTCATTTAAATACTATTTTACGATCCCAATAGAACATATACCATACGGGACGTTTGTTCTTTTACGTTGTTAGTGGGTAAACAGATGATTTCTTGATTGAATTAGCTTTGCAGAATATTCCGATGGATACAATTACGGAAATTAGGCAAAGCACTCCTGCTGCCACCATCACTCCAATTACGACACCACTTGATAGTTCTTCGTTGTTCGATTGTTGAGATGGAACTGTAGTTATAGGTGCTATGGTAGAGTTGTGCACTGGTGACCTGAAAGAAGAATGTGATATCAACGACAATACAATATATACAATATACAATACAATACAATATATTGATGACAAGTTGCTTTGGAAAGCATTTGCGAAGGAAATTCGATGATGTACGCGCACGGTGTAGTCGAGTAAACTACAGTGGGGTCAGCGTGTAAGTGCACACACGAACGAACACGACAGGTGACCCCACTGTAACATCAACATAATCATTCATGCACTGGTTGAATTCGTTAGTAGTACGTAGGTAAGTTATTCTTAATATATACTACACTAAACTTTCGGCCAGATCGTGGTATGTATGTTTGCATTGGAGAAGTTACTATCCGAAATGAGACAAATGAACCAGCAAAACACAAAGCCTCTCGCAGTTAGCAGAGATAACTATGGTACAGGATATAGCAGTAGTGGTTGTGCCATCCGGAACAAAAGGAACACATTCCCCATGACAATGAACTTTGCAAAAATAAAAAGACAAATATCACAATGAACTTTGCAAAAAGAAAAATACAAATATCGCCACGGCGACATATGCGCCACAAGACCAAACTGCTACCAACTCTCCAACAATGAATCCACGAAGTCCACGGTCACAGAGCGAACTATTAAATAAACAGAAACACCCTATGTAAATATGACATCAAGGGTATCACATTGGTTTCTACAGTGAACAAAACAGTCCAATTCGGCAAATGAACCTGGTTAGCGCGACGCCATAAGCTCCCGCGTATCTCGCCACCATACATGACAAGGGCAGTAATATACAAGACAATAACAAAGACAAATATACGAATAACACTATAGGAATGAATGGCCTTTTTGTGGAATTTATCGGGGTATAAACTTGGAAAAGTTTCGGGAATACTGGTCCAAAAAAAGGCCATTCATTCCTTATAATTTCAGCATTTGAAATAAATTCATCGAGAAAATGTGTTTATTTTCCGTTATCTTAAGAATTATTATAACTGCGCCTCACGGTTACGGAAAGTAGTTCGGCGTGGGAGTTTATTGGGATATAAATTTTGGACAGAGACTTGCTACGGGCCAATCAAATATTAGGGAATTGTGTAAATATTTTTGTGCTGGAATAATAAAGTAATGAAAGGAATATCCACAGTATATAATAAATAAATGACAATAGTGTGAACAAAAATATATGAGTAATGGAGAATAATGGCAACGTGAGACGCAATAAGGAGCGATAAGGTAAAACTGTAAAAGCATGAATTGCAACGTCACCACTTCTGAAAATAGATACGTAATAACACATATCTATAAAAACGTACTAACAAATTCAATTTATAATAACAGAGAGCAACAGACATACAAACAGAATGTAAAGTTTCGCTTACAAAATCAACACAGTACTAGTTGCAGGAAAACGGAGTAATGTTTACACTATTGATAGTGAATGACTAGCAATCCGAAGACAGTGCAAACAATTGAACATTTATATAGGCTTTTTGACACACACACTTAATCAAGTGGCATGGTTACCATTCATCGCGCAATGGCAACTATAGGAATGGTCATGGGCAACGGAATTGCCGCAGTCAAACTGAATTGCCGCTGTTCTTCGGACATGTTTCCCGATGATAGTACTGCACATCGCTAGTCCGAGAGTCGACCTTGGTGTCTGTTCAAGACCGTTGTTACTAGCCTGTTTTATGAATTATTTAACGGTTACATTTTGGTTTCGCTGGGATATTCGGCCCCCTTCGTGTATTGTAATGTTATTTGTACATGGACTCTTCAGTCTCCTGTCGTTTCAAATTACCCTATTGTTTTCGAAGTGTGTAAATCCTGTCACCATATACCTTACATGTATAAGTTAAACTTACGTTACTGTGGCTGTGGTTGACACGCCCGCTGGTTGTGAAGTTGGCGCTGTTGATACACGCTTTGTTGTAGTAGCAGTCACAGACGTCGACGGAGGTGACGTTGATCGCGTTACTCGACCAGTTGACGTTCGTTCTACTGTCGTTGGCCTGGTTGATTTACCAGCGGTTCTGGTTGTAGACGTTGATCGCGTTACTCGACCAGTTGACGTTCGTCCAACTGAGGTTGACACAACCGCTGGTTGTGAAGTTGGCGCTGTTGATGCACGCTTTGTTTTAGAAGCAGTCACAGACGTCGACGGAGGTGACGTTGATCGCGTTACTCGACCAGTTGACGTTCGTTCTACTGTGATTGGCCTGGTTGATTTACCAGCGGTTCTGGTTGTAGACGTTGATCGCGTTACTCGACCAGTTGACGTTCGTCCTACTGTGCTTGACCTGGTTGATTTACCAGCGGTTCTGGTTGTAGTGGTGATCGTAGATGGAGTTGTCGCGGGTGTACGCCTGGCTATAGTAGTAGTAGCTGCAGGGCTGGTTCTGGTTGTAGGAGTGGTCAGTTGGGTCGTTGTAGGTGTGGATGTAGGCGTGGTAATCCTTGTAGATGTCGCTGTCGTTGTAGATGTCATTGTAGGTTTAGCAGTTGTGGTGGTGTGTGTGCTTTTCGTTGAAGTCGGGGTTGTAGATGTGGATGTGGTTGTAGGTATGGGCGTGGTTGTCGTTGAAGGCGTGGTTGTAGATGTGGGCGTGGTTGTAGTTGAAGGCGTGGTTGTAGATGTGGGCGTGGTTGTAGGTATGGGTGTGGTTGTAGGTATGGGCGTGGTTGTGGTTTTAGCAGTTGTGGTCGTGGTAGTAGTCGAAACTGTTGCCTGCAAATTAAATAATATAGCCCAACGTAACAATATGAAGAAATATATGTACTGCCTTACAAAATGTCCGTAACATTACGGAATGTGGCTCAGCATGTTTGAGAAGTGGATAGACACGTGAACCTTGACACACGATTCAGATTTCATATGCAAACTCACACAATTAGATTGGTTATTACTGAGCTATGTTCGGCAAGTACAGAAAACAAAGTACGAAAAGATATCCTGCTTAACAACACCACCATATAATATAACACACTGTAAGCCACAACATACGGATGCCGTCTCGTAGACGTTGTCCTCTGCTGTTTATTTTCTAGTTTCCATTTGTATCATCAAAAACATGCTTTGACAGCACTTTATAATATTTTACAACATGCATTGACAGCACTTCAGAATCATTTCCATTGGAAATGATTCTGAAGTGCTGTCAAAACATGTTTTTATTGAGAAATAAGGCAAGATATAAAAGTAACAGCAGACGACAATTGTTGTGTGTAGCGGTCTAAGGGTTAAATTTAAAAAGTAACATCTGTATAATATAAATCTCAGTCGCTTGCAACTTAGTTGCATCACCATCAAGATCATTAGTTTTACTAGCTCTCATACATGTACCAAATAAAAAGCAGACTGAATTCCTTTAAAAGTAGCGTTAGTGTATTTTATGTTGTCAATACATTTGCCGTCTGTAACGTATGCATTGCATTTGCTATACATGACACTTATATGTTGTATACTTCTCGTGTGTTTATCATATTTGGGTATACTATTATTATTGTTTTTATGTACCATATTTCTCTGGAATCGTGAACTTGAATTTTAATCTCACTGACTAGTGTTATTTCTCAGTAGTATCGACAAGTGTTGTAACACATCCAGATATTTCCGGGCTATCCGTAGAAAAATGACACAAATAAGTAATTATTTATGTTCATAAATTTGTTTTTCACATTCTATATACATCTGTCTGAACTGGGACGAAGATTGTATGTATGGTCCCTGGTCTGAGACCCACTGAACGTTTGATTAAAAGTTTGGTTTGTCTGCCCATACAACGCACGTGACAGTTGGGGGTTACGCACGTCCCTGGTCTTGTTATATTTGTGGCTGTGACTGACTAGAAAAATGAGGCCTATGGGTTCTGCGGACAGTGTTTATCCAGATCAGCCTGTGCATCCGCACAGTCTGATCAGGATCTGCACTGTTCGCCATTCCATCATTGGAACACCAGCTATGCTTCTAACAAGCACTATAGATGGTATATCAGGTTATAACAGTGTGCTATTTGATCAGGAGGTACACTGGTCGCAAATCCCATAAGCCATTTCTCCAGTCACATCCACATTATATTAAAACAATCGGTACGTACATAAACTGGATTTATAAAAATGATGTTAACATTCATCTTACCTGTTTCCGTCGCTCCTGTACGATAAAGTATCTGGTCACAACCTGTACAGGCGGAGGAAAACCCTTCCCGGGTACAAACGGCTTTGCTATGGTTATGTTAACTGATCTGAAAATGTAGTCGTATTAACTATGGCTAAGTGTGTGGTTGTGACTGAGGAGCTATGGATCAATGCATGTGTTGATATTCACACTTCTGTAGCCGATTTCACAAACAGTGTTAAGCATAATTATCTAGGTAAGTATACTTTCAGGCAGTAATCTTTTTTTTCGAAATGCATTATTTCATATAGAACTAACGACTTCATATATTTGATGATTAGAAGTATGCAGAATTATAAAATTAATTTATTACATTATCACAGCCAAAATGGCTGTGATAATGTAATACATTCAGTAAAATAATTTTGTCAGTAAATATTTTATTTCATTAAATAAAAAATAATAAATTTCAAAATTTCTCCCTCAAGCAAGATAAGTACACTTAGTAATTTTGGTGAAATCGGCTACTGATCTTCTATCGCACTCCTGAAGCTGATAAGGATCGAAACTAAGAGTTAGAAGCAGTACGTGTTTGTTTTGTTTGTTTGTTGGGGTTTAACGGCCTATCAACAGCAAGTGTCATTTAAGGCCGGTCAATGGGTTTAGTACTAAATCCCAAATATTACCTGTACAAATAGCTGGAAAATCCCAAAATCAGAACTTAATATTTACAATAAAAAATCTATATATTCTGCCCTGAAATCAGAATAATCCTGATTTGATGCCAGGTCCTCGCCAGACCAGACACACTTGGCCCCCTCCCAAAAGCAGTAGGATCAGTACTCGTACTACTTCTATAATAGGATATAACCCAATTCAACTCACAGGTAACACAATAGCCAAAGATAAAAACGTACCTGAGGGCCAAACCAGGCAAACCGTGATTCTTATAAGTAGGAACCCCTACCGTTAATTTACGCCGTCGCGTCCGCCTGACCAACCGCCTACCAGCATTACGGGTGTTTGTTTCATTGGCTTGACTAAATTTGGCGAAACGTGCATACCCTAATTAGATATATAAATGTATCCACCAGTTCTAAAACTTATAAGTGCCCGCTATACAGATACAATCATCTAGAAATATTTAATTTTACTGATAGTGACGCGCCGTGATACCAGGGTATATTCATATTCAAATAACACGCTACTTTTTTAATTATTTATACGAATTAAATGCGTCACCTGAAAAAATAATATTTCCGACAGATTATAAAGTATGATACATCAAAAGATAAATACGGAGAATAAATTGTAATGTCCGTTAACATTTTAAGGAAACACACACGGTTATCGCCCCTGATATCAGTGTTGAAATTTACCTCTGATATACAATGTATAACAATGCCAATCAATACGAGTGGTAATGGTGAATGAATGTTTATTTTGCCATACCATTTCTCAGATGATGTCTCTAACATTTTGTGCCTACTGAGTGGGCATGTACCTTTAAAGTACGGACAATAATTATACAGCATTGTGGAAGCTGTCGCTTTGTGTTCATATTATTGTACAACTTATTTAGGCACACAGTTACCGCCAATACATATTCATTGGCATTAATGCTATGTGAATGTGCATACCACTTGAAAGAAATTACTACACTACAGTGTGTGAGTGAGCTATTAACTGTGTATTACAATGTATACAGTGGAACCTCTCAGTGGAGGTCCCCAGGGTGTCCGGATTAGAGATGCTCCACTGTAAATCAGACATATGACTATACCAAGGTATGCGGCTTTGCGAACTTGAACAGGCATTACCATCATAAAGATACACATACTGCATGTGTGCCCGGTTTATAGAGGTTCTACTGTAACGTTATGTGTTGTAATCAATGTGTACATACACCGTTTGTCCGACTGTTCCGCCCCCACGAATATGCAGTGTATTGGAATAGTTGCTCTTAGCTTTGACCCGAGGCGACATATAAATCGGAGCAACGGCGAAGCCTCTGTCGTCATGGATGCTCACGTCAATGTCTTGAGCCACGGAGCCAGTGTTGGACACGGTAAACGGAATGGAAAGTTTTTCGTTCTTGTACAACGTCACATCTGGGGAAATTGGGAACGAACAGCGTCAGACATGCTATGTGATTTTGTACTACAGTGGAATCTCTCTAAACCGGACACCCTGGAGGTACCCAGGGTGTCCGGTTTAGAGAGGGTCCACTGAAAAACTGACGGATGACCACTTCAAGACACGCGTTGTTGCTTTGCTTTGCGGTTATGAACATATATGATCAGTGAAGGTAAATAGCAATGAAATATATCACAACTATGCACAAATAACCTTCGTCTGTGTGAAATATATATCAACATACATGTGCAGTCGAACATCCGCGAACGGCGACCACTCTACAACAGCCACCTCTCTACAAGAGCCGATATTTTAATAATAAATGATGCCGATTAGTTCTGAAAATATTATACACAATCAAATACATACTGGTAAGCGACGGTACGAACAGTCGAAGGCTCGTAGGCAATATCGGCACGGGGTCCTGACGTCGAAACATGTGACCCCCGTTGTCCACGCCCTCTATGGCTACGTAGAAATCCTGAAACACGAGGCAGTAGGTTTCTGTAGTGTTCACTTTCGTTTTAAAAGTCGTTCTCACATTAACGTCCGTCCATTTATGCTACCAATTTGTGCTCTACGTGTAGTTAATCTGAAAATTCTGTAGAGAAATTTCAAGGCTGCCAACTGCAAAATACGCTTATCCGAATTTCCTCTACTGAAAGTGCAGACTAACGAGAAAAGCAATGCTACTAACTTTGATACTGTCGAACTTGTAGTGTTAACGACTGGAACATGGATGAAACCGCAGTCGTAATAATGAACAATAAAGATTCACCTTACAACTCATAAGTGCCGCCATTACGTGTACGCAAAACCAACACAATAGACAACGTAATCCCCATGCACGCAGGTCGCGGAGTGCGCGTGTGAAATTGAGAGAGAGAACTTCGACCACGACCGTGTGGCTGCCTTGCTAACATACAGTGGAACCTCTCCAAACCGGACACCCTGGGAGGTACTCAGGGTGTCCGGTTTAGAGAGGATTCACTGTAAAGTAGGTATTTGATCATTCTGAGCCATGGTTGTGTGCTATGCGATCACGAACATACATTATCACCAGAGATAAATTAAAAAGAAACTCATCAACAATAAGATCACAAGTGTTTTACTGGTGTCCGAGGTGTTACACTGTATTTCAGTGCATTAGTTTATATTTATTTATGAGCGCATTAGTTGCGAGTTGCAACTTTGCAAAACCCCCACAAAACCCCCACACCATCCGTAGCAACGGGAGTTTTGCAGAGTTTCTGCCCACATCTATGGGCCCATTTCCGATGCATTGTTCTCTAGCTTACCTCGGTCGGTATGGTAACGTCCGTGGAGTATGTTCCATTGCTAGGTCGCCCGCCCAGATTGTGTAGGGTAGGTCGGGTCAAGGTCCGGCCGGATTCAGTGATAATCAGGGCCGTGTTTACAATCTGTACTTTGGCATGATTGGGAACGGTAACCTGTAGCGTCTGGCGCTCACCTGGCGATACAAATGCGGTGGAACTTTTATAAACCAGATATACCTTTTTAGAGAGGTTTAACTGTACACAGTAACCGTTGGTTTAAGACATGGCTAATTAATTATCAGCTCTATGACTGCGTTATTGAACCCAGGATGGGAGAATATACACATCTTAACAATGAAAGTGAATGCGGTTAACGTCCCATAAACAGCCAAGTTCATACAGGGTCGGGACTTAACAATGGATCTCCCCGGGTCAATATAGATTCAGTCAGGCAATATAGCACCATGTTGACTGTACAGAATCACAATATTAAACTTATAACATTTACCTGTAATCGGGTTACCCGTAATTGGGTACAGGCCCGAGCCCCCAGGCCCAGGGCCTAGAAACACGTAGGTGAAAGGTAGTATGCTCTGGGCAGATACTGTCACGTGCCACGGGCCCGAGTCCATTTTGGTAAATTTCCAGTTTCCATAGTCACTGGGCTGGAAAATATAATATTTACTGATTTCATAAGAAACGAAATGTTTGCACTATATTCAAGTATATACATGTACTATCAGCTAATGCGATAAAACAAGAGGAGATACTGTGACTATATATGTTCGATAAACACGTACCAGTAAGGAACATGCTAGTTTTTGTTGTGAAATGAGCATACACTATCACACAGTGTCCATTAGAAAAACTAGTTTAAGTGACATAAATACTATAAAAATAAAAATAAATACTAACGATCCATTTCATAAAAACTAGCGTTTGTGTCACTAACTATTTTGCAACACTATTTATTTTTTCAATATAATAAACATTTCTTGTTACAAATTCAAGTCATGATCACGTGGTTACAACAACAATAACAATGGCTGAAAGTGTTGAAAGCTCATCCACTCCACAGTAAGTATTATTTGATATTTTCCTTAATATGCAACAGATTTTGATGAAATATGGCGCAGAAACGCGTCTTCAGGAGCTGCATTTGGTGGTCCCGGGAGTTCGGCACATAAATATGTCGTTTTGGCGAAGAATCTATTTCCGTGTCGGTGGACACGGAAATCGATTCTTCGCAAAAAACGACATGAGTTTGGGCCCAAGTACAGAAACCACCAAATGCAGCTTAACAAGGCGCGTTTGATGCGCCATACTTCATAACAATCCGTTGCATAATAAGAACAAAATAAAAGAAAACGTACTTTGAATCCGAGGGATTCTGGAAGTTTCAGTACTTGTTGTTGTTGTTGTTGTTGTAACAACGTGATCATACACCTTGAAATTCATTTTCTTTCAGGTGACTCATTCGGTGTAGAAATAAGACGCAAAAATGCAAAAATGAATGTTTCATATTTGTTTGCGCATATATGAGACCCAGTGCATGTAATGCATACATATGTCCAAATTACAATACATTTATTATTACAACCGCTCAAAAAAAATTTGCATTGATTGAGTGCGTAGTTTACATACAAACCTGGGATATATTCATGCGGAATACGAGTATTGTGCTGCCTATCGTCTCTCTGGAATGGCCAGAACCGGGCGCGAAAGACACGGGAACACCTGTAACCAACATAAATGTAGGACAGGGATATTTCGTCTCTTCGTTTCTACGCCGCGTAGAGACGAACAATAATAACTTTAATTTTCGTCTCTACTCGGCGAAGGAACGAAATTAACGATAATCTTAATTGTCGTTTCTACGTGGCGAAGGAACGAATAGACTAATGATACCAACGAGGCACCATAGAAACTTAAAGTGATGATTATATAGAGCATCGTACAGTAGTGATGATTTAATATAATATAACGTTCGACCATGTCCAGCCGTGGGTAAACGTTTGCTGTGGCACGAGGGAACTGTTTGAACCCCAAGGCCGTAGGCCGTACTTTGATACTCTGCTCAATTCAAACAGCTGATGCAGCCATACATATTCCAGGGCCGCAGTACACGTCGCGTGATGCAGCCGCGCCAATTTCAAAAGTTCAGTGCGACTGTTGTGAACTGGTCTGGTGACGTAATGGCGCGTTCTAGTAACTTCGTGAGTGACATGCATTACGTATGTGTTGGCTTGGCCCCGAAATGAGCATTGTCTATAGCCATGGTCAAACAGCACGCGCTGTATGTTGTGAGCGGTGTCGAACAACGGCAGTCATTGAACAATATTTGTTAAACAAACTTACTGATTTTATAAGAAACTCTACATAGCATCGTACGAAATCAGTCCACAAGATTGATAAATATCATATTAAATCCGGGCATATGTTAGATATAGCTGATGCATTTAAGCAAAACAACATACATTGAAGCTTCACTGGTTATCGAACACGTTTTCCGTAGCGGTCTCATTTAAATAGTACATGTATATGTATTCTGCTCGTGTATTATAAGCTTAATACGTTGCACTGAGAAATCTCATTTAGTGGCTTATAGTTCGCCCTACTTTCTAAGCCAATCTTTGTGCAGAATTGTATTACCAGATGTATTGATTAACTGTTCAACAGGAAATGGTAAACCAATATTCGAATGGGACATTGCATTGTACACTTGACTGACCTATCAGTATTTTATTGTTCACATATTGTTCACTACTAAATGCTGCGGTCGTTAGCGCTCCCTCGCACTTAATTCCTTAACAATCCAATATGTCAAAAATAACTTACATATATAACACGTGTACTAGAATACAGGGCCAAAAGCTACATATATAGGGTCCGCTGAGCCTCGTTACTTATGAAATCAGTAATCTCGTTTAATATATACCGTATTACAATGGAACCTCTCTAAATCGGACGCCCTGGGAGGTCCCGTCCGGTTTAGAGAGGTGTCACTGTAAATCAGGAATTTGATAATGCTGAGCCATAGTCGTGTGCTATGCGAACATGAAGTCATTATCTCCTGAGATATATGACCAAGAAACCCAAGAAAAATAAGATCAGATGTTTCTTGGTGTCCGGTTTCGGGAGGTTCCACTGTAAATCATTATGAATCTTAAATTAATTTTATGGCATAAACACGGAATCCTATTGGGAAACTGTTCTGATTACATAACGTGATTTCTAGCCTATGGGAAGAAAGATATATCATGGCAGCTCATGATCACCGCTTTTGAAAAATGCGTTCTTATAGATTATTATCACATACTGATAATACATGCAATACTGAATTGAAATAGTAATACATGTACACTGCAATTTATCATACTAACACATGTACACCCCCCCCCCCCCCCCCCTACCCGCAACACCCAAAACAAAATTAAAATGTATAGCAAAAGACGATGCAGATACGGGCGATTGATGGATCTGCTGACTAAATGATTATGGTATCTCCGTATATAACTACACGCAGACTTATCCGTCCTAGTAGCAACGTTGACCTTGATACACGTGTAGCATGTGGGGAAAATCCAAAGTAAATAATAAATTATTTAGGTAGTTACACGAATGTTCGTAGATTTGCCATCGATGGTCTATCTGGATATGTGGTTAGTGACATAATTATTTGTCAACAGCGCCCGGCAGGAAACCGTGTGCTGGTGTTCTTAACACTTTCAACCATGGACATTACTTTCTTAAATTCAATTGCGTTTTCATATTATGTTTTGGACTATGCAATTAGTAACCAAATGTAGATTTTTTAGAGGTTAATACTAGTAGCAGATACTGCAGATCTTGATGAGACGGCTCGTTACGAGCCGGCTCATCTGGATCTCCAGTGTTTGCACTTGTTGGCTTTCTGGCCTCTAGGGTTGAAAGGGTTAATGGATACGAATGTCGATCTACTTGCATTAACACATTACATGTGCTGCATGTACTTGAACGTTTTAATGAGTCAAGGAACCAAATCAACACATGTATGTAAGCACGTTGCTCCATCGTGCTTTTCATATGTTCTCATCGATGAAATAAATAACTTCAGGTGAAAATACGACTACTTCCGCTATCTATATTCATAACGCGCATCTGCAGTGCCGGACTGCAAATAGGCTGCAAATACACATTCATTACCGTATACAGTCTAAAACAACTGCTAATTTCCATGAAGCGGTATATAATAAATAGAATATTCATATGTTTGCAACGAATATGATAACGGCACGATTGACATATGGACATTTCACACCACGAGATGAACATATATGTCATATTCGTAGCAAAAATATGAATATCCTCTTTGTATTACACTAGCGTCTTATGATAGTTTATGCACCGTGCTAATATACTGCGAAAACACATGTTTTGCAATACACATGTTTAAATTATACATACATGTACAGTGAAACATCGCTAAACCTGACACCCTGGGAGGTCCCCAGGGTGTCAGGTTTCGCGATGTTTCGCTGTAAATCAGGCATTTTATTATTCAGAGACATAGTTGTGTGATATGCGATCACGAACAGGCATTATCACCTGAGATAAATAAACAAGAAACGCATCAAAATTATGACAACATATGTTTCTTGTTGTGCGGTTTAGACATGTTCCACTGTACATAGCAAGTGAAATGCATTAACCAATAGCTTCATTGATAAAGGCCCTAACCTAGAGGAGACATGGGTAGAGCAAACGGCGGCGGTGGGTTGTCTGTTTCGAGCCGCACGGTAACCGTGGACACGGTGTCGTCGATTGGAACAAGTAGGCCCGTGCCGCCAGCGTATGTGTACCTCTGTATGTACACCGCATCACCTCCTGGACTGGGCTGTAAACACGAGCAACATTTGTATATGTAGCCGAAGAAGACTGAGAAGTCCCGAATATTTCGGGACATAAATAAAACATTTGGTTAGCATAGCCGTGTGAAGTATGAGGATGCCAGCTTGCTCAGGACAATGTATGTAGTGCTGGAGAAGAATTCATATCAGATTTTATCAAGCTTATTTCCAAAACTACTCTATATACGTCGGTCTGAGCTGGGACGAAGATTGTATGTATGGTCCCTGGTCTTAGACCCACTGAACGTTTTATTAAAAGTTTGGTTTGTCTGCCCATACAGCGCACGTGACAGTTGGGGGTTACACACGTCCCTGGTCTTGTTATATTTGTGGCTGTGACTGACTGGAGAAATAGAGGATATTCATATTTTTGCGACGAGATGAATATATATGTCATATTCGTTGCAAAAATATGAATATTCTATTTATTATATACCGCTCCATGGATATTAGCAGTTTTTTAGACTGTATACGGGAATGAATGTGTATTTGCAGCCTATTTGCAGTCCGGCACTGCAGATGCGCGTTATGAATATAGATAGCGGAAGTAGTCGTATTTTCACCGGAAGTTGTTTATTTCATCGTTGAGAACATGACTTTTATTTACATCGTATGACTATATATTTCATGGGTAGATATATAATAAATGGGGCTTATGATGTTCTGCGACCAGTGTTGATCCAGATCAGCCTGTGCATCCGCACAGTCTGATCAGGATCTGCACTGTTCGCCATTCCACCATTGGAACACCAGCTATGCTTCTAACAAGCACTATAGATGGTATATCAGGCTATATCAGTGTGCTATTTGATCAGGAGCTACACTGGTCGCAAATCCCATAAGCCATTTCTCCAGTCACATCCACATTAGATCTTACCTGTTTCCGTCGCTCCTGTACGATAAAGTATCTGGTCACAACCTGTTCAGGCGGAGGAAAACCCTTCCCGTGTACAAACGGCTTAGCTATGGTTATGTTAACTGATCTGAAAATGTAGTCGTATTACCTATGGCTAATTGTGTGGTTGTGGCTGAGGAGCTATGGATCGATTTCACAAACAGTGTTAAGCATACTTATCTAGGTAAGTATACTTTCAGGCAGTAATCTTTTTTTTCGAAATGCATTATTTCATATAGAACTAACGACTGCATATATTTGATGATTAGAAGTATGCAGAATTATAAACTGAATTTATTACAATATCACAGCCAAAATGACTGTGATAATGTAATACATTCAGTAAAATAATTTTGTCAGTAAATATTAAATATCATTAAATAAAAAATAATAAATTGAACGTTAAATTTAACATTTTTTCCTCAAAGTGTACTGAACAAGATAAGTATACTTAGTAATTTTGGTGAAATCGGCAACTGATCTTCTATCGCACTCATGAAGCCGATAAGAATCGAAACTATAAGTTAGAAGCAATACGTGTTTGTTTTTGTTTTTTGGGGCTTAACGGCCTATCAACAGCTACGGTCATTTAAGGCCGGGTCAATGAGTTAGTACTAAATCCCAAATAGTATCTGTACAAATAGCGGGAAAATCTCAAAATCAGAACTGAATATTTACAATAAATAATCTATATATTCAGCCCTGAAATCAGAATAATCCTGATTTGATGCCAGGTCCTCGCCACACCAGACTCACTTGGCCCCCTGCCAAAAGCAGTAGCATCAGTAATCTTACTACTTCTATAATGGGAAATAACCCAATTCAACTCCCAGGTAACAAAATAGCCAAAGATAAAAACGTACCTGAGGGCCAAACCAGGCAAACCGTGATTCATATAAGTAGGAACCCCTACCGTTAATTTACGCCGTCGCGTTCGCCCGACCAACCACCTACCAGCATTACGGGTGTTTCATTGGCTTGACTAAATTTGGCGAAACGTGCATACCCTAATTAGTCTGCATGTTTAACACAGACAACGACACATATGTACATGCATAACGTAATGGTACTGAATATATCTAATATTAAGTGATGTATTTGCATTTTTCAAATCATTTTTAGTGCACAGTGTGTAATAGTTGAAGACCTTATACCGCACATGTTATATAAATAGTGTACATGTACTAGAAAGTATTGTTTAAGAAGAATTTAAAGGTACATGCTCACTCAGTAGGCACACACTGTTCTTAAAAGGGATTAAATAAATGTATAATTGTATCACTATTACACCAGTTCTAAAAAGTGTGCTTGCGAACTTGAACAGGCGTTATCATCATACATATACACCAATGAAACCAATGTGTGCCCGGTTTAGAGAGGTTCTACTGTAACGTTATATGTTGTAATAAATGTGTACATACACCGTTTGTCCGACTGTTCCACCCCCACGAATATGCAGTGTATTGGAATGGCTGCCCTTAGCTTTGACCTGAGTCGACATAATAACCGGAGCAACGGCGAAGCCTCTGTCGTCATGGATCTTCACGTCAATGTCTTGAGCCACGGACCCAGTGTTGGACACGGTAAACGGGATGGCAAGTGTTTCGTTCTTGTACAACGTCACATCTGAGGAAATTGGGAACGAACAGCGTACCTCATAATGTCAGACATGCTATGTGATTTTGTTCTACAGTGGAACCTATCTAAACCGGACACCCTGGAGGTACCTAGGGTGTCCGGTTTAGAGAGGGTCGACTGTAAAACTGACGGATGACCACTTCAAGACACGCGTTGTTGCTTTGTGGTTATGAACATATATTATCATTGAAGGTAAGTAGCAATAAAATATATCAAAATTACGCACAACTAACCTTCCTCTGTGTGAAATATATATCAAAATACTCAGGGGCAGATCTGGAGAGGTGTCCGTGGTTGCACCCCCCCCCCCCTCCCCCTCCCCCCACTCTCCCGTTCAGCCACGGAGTTTACATAGATCACAGTTTACCACCAGTTGGAGTCTGAATTTAAATGCCGTAAAACACAGGAAAGTGCATTTCGAAGAGGTCATAAAATAGAACAACCCCCTAGTTGCGAACGGTAAATCTTGCAATTACAAGAGTTACCTTCGCAACTAGACAACCCACCCCACGTTCCCCAAATGCTGGATCCGCCCCTGAATTATACAGGTCGAACAGCGAACGCGAACGGCGACCACTCTACAGCAGCCACCTCTGTACAAGAGCCGATATTTTAATAATAAATAATGCCAGTATTATCCAATAAATGATGCCGATTCATTCTGATAAAATAATAAACAATCAGATACATACTGATTAGCGACGGTACGAACAGTCGAAAGGTCGTAGGCGATATCGGCACGGGGTCCTGACGTCGAAACACGTGACCCCCGTTGTCCACGCCCTCTATGGCTACGTAGAAATCCTGAAACATGAGGCAGTAGGTTTCTGTAGTGTACACTGTTTACTTTCGTTTTCAAAGTCCTTCTCACATTAACGTCGTCCACTTATGCTACCAATGTGTGATCTACGTGTAGTTAGTCTGAAAACTCTGGAGAGAAATTTCAAGGCTGCCAACTGCAAAATACGTAATCCCCATGCACGCAGGTCGCGGAGTGCGCGTGTGAAATTTAGAGAGAGAACTTCGACCACGACCGTGTGTCTGCCTTGCTAATATACAGTGGAACCTCTCTAAACCGGGCACCCTGTGAGGTGGGAGGTCCCCAGGGTGTCTGGTTTAGAGAGGCTTCACTATAAAGTAGGTACTTGATCATTCTGAGCCATGGTTGTGTGCTATGCGATCACGAACATACATTATCACCAGAGATGTCAGTGCATTCGTTTATATTTATTTATGAGCGCATTAGTTGCGAGTTGCAACTTTGCAAAACTCCCACACCGTCCGTAGCAACGGGAGTTTTGCAGAGTTACTGCCCACATCTATGGCCCAATTTCCGATGCATTGTTCTCTAGCTTACCTCGGTCGGTATGGTAACGTCCGTAGAGTATGTTCCATTGCTAGGTCGCCCGCCCAGATTGTGTAGGGTAGGTCGGGTCAAGGTCCGGCCGGATTCAGTGATAATCAGGGCCGTGTTTACAATCTGTACTTTGGCATGATTGGGAACGGTAACCTGTAGCGTCTGGCGCTCACCTGGCGATACAAATGCGGTGGAACTTTTATAAACGAGATATACTTTTTAGAGAGGTTTAACTGTACACAGTAACCGTTGGTTTAAGACATGACTAATTAATTCGACGCACATTATCAGCTCTATGACTGCGTTATTGAACCCATGCAATACGGAATACCCATGTATGGGTATAACAATTTCTAAAAAATAATCATCTCATTTCTCATCGAAAGTATACGTTGTGACCACTCATTTGAGACAGCTCAAATGGTGGCCACACCGTATACTTTTAGGGAGCTACGAGAAAACTAATTGAATTTTTATATCAGGAAAATGGGGAATCCCCAGCATGAAATGGGTTGATGCAGTTGTTTTGTAGAAAATCAAATAGTACATTATTTTTCTCGGTCTGTCCTGAGGATGGGAGAATATACACATCTTAACAATGAAAGTGAATGCGGTTAACGTCCCATAAACAGCCAAGTTCATACAGGGTCTAGACTTAACAATGGATCTCCCCGGGTCAATATAGATTCAGCCAGGCAACATAGCACAATGTTGACTGTACAGAATCACAATATTAAACTTATAACATTTACCTATAATCGGGTTACCCGTAATTGGGTACAGGCCCGAGCCCCCAGGCCCAGGGCCTAGAAACACGTAGGTGAACGGTAGTATACTCTGGGCAGATACTGTCACGTGCCACGGGGCCGAGTCCATTTTGGTAAATTTCCAGTTTCCATAGTCACTGGGCTGGAAAATATAATATTTACTGATTTCATAAGAAACGAAATGTTTGCACTATATTCAAGTGATTTCATAAGAAACGAAATGTTTGCACTATATTCAAGTATATACATGTACTTTCAGCTAATGCGATAAAACAAGAGGAGATACTGTGATTATATATGTTCGATAAACACGTACCAGTGTCCATTAGAAAAACTAGTTTAAGTGACATAAATACTATAAAAATAAAATTAAATACTAACGATCCATTTCATAAAAACTAGCGTTTGTGTCACTAACTATTTTGCAACGTTATTTATTTTTCAATATAATAAACATTTCTTGTTACAAATTCAAGGCATGATCACGTGGTTACAACAACAATGGCTGAAAGTGTTGAAAGCTCATCCACTCCACAGTAAGTATTATTTGATATTTTCCTTAATATGCAACAGATTTTGATGAAATATGGCGCAGAAACGCGTCTTCAGGAGCTGCATTTGGTGGTACCGGGAGTTCGGCACATAAATATGTCGTTTTGGCGAAGAATCTATGTCCGTGTCGGTGGACACGGAAATCGATTTTTCGCAAAAACGACATGAGTTTGGGCCCAAGTACAGAAACCACCAAATGCAGCTTAACAAGGCGCGTTTGATGCGCTATACTTCATAACAATCCGTTGCATAATACGGACAACATAACATAATACGTACTTTGAATCCGAGGGATTCTGGAAGTTTCAGTACTTTTTGTTGTTGTTGTTGTTTTTGTTGTTGTTGTTGTTGTAACAACGTGATCATACACATTGAAATTCATTTTCTTTCAGGTGACTCATTCGGTGTAGAAATAAGATGCAAAAACGAATGAATGTTTCATATTTGTTTGCGCATATATGAGACCCAGTGCATGTAATGCATACATATGTCCAAATTACAATACACTTATTATTACAACCGCTCAAACAAAATTTGCATTGATTGAGTGCGAAGTTTACATACAAACCTGGGATATATTCATGCGGAATACGAGTATTGTGCCGCCTATCGTCTCTCTGGAATGGCCAGAACCGGGCGCGAAAGACACGGGAACACCTGTAACCAACATAAATGTAGGACAGGGATATTTCGTCTCTTCGTTTCTACGCCGCGTAGAGACGAACAATAATAACCTTAATTTTCGCCTCTACTCGGCGAAGGAACGAAATGTACGATTATCTTAATTGTCGTTTATACGTGGCGAAGGAACGAATAGACTAATGCCACCAACGAGGTACCATAGAAACTTAAAGTGATGATTATATAGAGCATCGTACAGTAGTGATGCTTTAATATAATATAACGTTCGACCATGTCCAGCCGTGGGTAAACGTTTGCTGTGGCACGAGGGAACTGTTTGAACCACAAGGCCGTAGGCCGCGTGTTCAAACAGTTCCCTCGTGCCACAGCAAACGTTTCCATCCGGAAATATCGTGCAATTTGAGCATTTATGAAGTACTTTCGCTACTTTGATAATCTGCTCAATTCAAACAGCTGATTCAGCCATACATATTCCAGGGCCGCAGTACACGTCGCGTGATGCAGCCGCGCCAATTTCAAAAGTTCGGTGCGACTGTTGTGAACTGGTCTGGTGACGTAATGGCGCGTTCTAGTAACTTCGTGAGTGACATGCATTACGTATGTGTTGGCTTTGCCCCGAAATGAGCATTGTCTATAGCCATGGTCAAACAGCACGCGCTGTATGTTGTGAGCGGTGTCGAACAACGGCAGTCATTTAACAATATTTGTTAAACAAACTTACTGATTGTATAAGAAACTCGACATAGCATCGTATGAAATCAGTTGACAAGATTGATAAATATCATATTAAATCCGGGCATATGTTAGATATAGCTGATGCATTTAAGCAAAACAACATACATTGAAGCTTTACTGGTTATCGAACACGTTTTCCGTAGTGGTCTCATTTAAATAGTATATGTATTATGCTCGTGTATTATAAGCTTAATACGTTGCACCGAGAAATCCCATTTAGTGGCTTATAGTTCGCCCTACTTTCTAAGCCAATCGTTGGGCAGAATTGTGCTCCACTATTTTCACATAGTGCAACGTTTAACCCAATAATTTAATTATATATTACCAGATTTAATGATTAACTGTTCAACAGGAAATGGTAAATCAATATTCGGATGGGACATTGCATTGTACACTTGACTGACCTATCAGTATTTTATTGTTCACATATTGTTCACTATTAAATGCTGCGGTCGTTAGCGCTCCCTCGCACTTAATTCCTTAACAATCCAATATGTCAAAAATAACTTACATATATAACACGTGTACTACAATAGAGGGCCAAAGGCTACATATATAGGACCGCTGAGCCTCGTTACTTATGAAATCAGTAATCTCGTTTAATATATACCGTATTACAATGGAACCTCTCTAAATCGGACGCCCTGGGAGGTCCCGTCCGGTTTAGAGAGGATTCACTGTAAATCAGGAATTTGATAATGCTGAGCCATAGTCGTGTGCTATGCGAACATGAAGTCATTATCGCCTGAGATAAATGACCAAGAAACCCAAGAAAAATAAGATCAGATGTTTCTTGGTGTCCGGTTTCGGGAGGTTCCACTGTAAATCATTATGAATCTTAAATTAATTGTATGGCATAAACACGGAATCCTATTGGGAAACTGATCTGATTACATAACGTGATTTCTAGCCTAGGGGAAGAAAGATATACATGTATCATGGCAGCTCATGATCACCGCTCCTGAAAAATGCATTCTTATAGATTATTATGACATACTGATAATACATGCAATACTGAATTGAAATAGTAATACATGTACACTGCAATTTATCATACTAACACATGTACAATAAGTTCGCAGTATTTCAATTCGCATTTGGTACACACCCCCCCCCCCCAAAAAAAAATTAATTATGGTATCTCCGTATATAACTACACGCAGACTTATCCGTCCTAGTAGCAACGTTGACCTTGATACACGTGTAGCATGTGGGGACATCTAAAGTAAATGATAAATTATTTAGGTAGTTACACGAATGTTCGTAGATTTGCCATCGATGGTCTATCTGGATATGTGGTTAGTGACATAATTATTTGTCAACAGCGCCCGGCAGGAAACCGTGTGCTGGTGTTCTTAACACTTTCAACCATGGACATTACTTTCTTAAATTCAATTGCGTTTTCATATTATGTTTTGGACTATGCAATTAATAACCGAATGTAGATTTTCTAGAGGTTAATACTAGTAGCAGATACTGCAGATCTTGATGAGACGGCTCGTTACGAGCCGCCTCATCTGGATCTAAAGTGTTTGCACATGTTGGCTTTCTGGCCTCTAGGGTTAGTTTAAACAATATTTATTCGACAGTATATGGTACAATACAAGGTATACAATGACAGGGATATGAAAACAAGCGTGAAGCTTATATGAATTCGCCTCTAGGGTTGAAAGGGTTAATGGATACGAATGTCGATGTACTTGCATTAACACATTGCATGTGCTGCATGTACTTGAACGTTTTAATGAGTTAAGGAATCAAATCAACACATGTATGTAAGCAAGTTGCTCCATCGTGCTTTTCAAAGGTCTCGGTGCAGCCATGTTTACATAAGTAGCGCGAGGAGTAGAGATGCATAGTTCTTCTTAATTCAGCCTCATATGCATATGTATTACACTAGCGTCTTATGATAGCTTATGCACCGTGTTAATATACTGCGAAAACACATGTTTTGCAATACACATTTCTAAATTATACATACGTGTACAGTGAAACCTCGCTAAACCGGACACCCTGTGATCACGAACAGGCATTACCATCTGAGATAAATGAACAAGGAACTCATGAAGGTGATTATAACTATGTTTGTTGTTGTGCGGTTTAGACATGTTCCACTGTACATAGCAAGTGAAATGCAATAACCAACAGCTTCATTGATAACGGCCCAAACCTATAGGAGACATGGGTAGAGCAAACGGCGGCGGTGGGTTGTCTGTTTCGAGCCGCACGGTAACCGTGGACACGGTGTCGTCGATTGGAACAAGTAGGCCCGTGCCGCCAGCGTATGTGTACCTCTGTATGTACACCACATCACCTCCTGGACTGGCCTGTAAACACGAGCAACATTTGTATAGCCGAAGAAGACTGAGAAGTCCCGAATATTTCGGGACATAAAGAAAACATTTGGTTAGCATTTCCGTGTGAAGTATGAGGATGCCAGCTTGCTCAGGGCAATGTATGTCGCACTGGAGAAGAATTCATATCAGCTTTTATTAAGCTTATTTTCAAAACTACTATATTTTCTGGCACTAATGTTATGATTGTATGCGTGCACATGTTAAATGAATGAATAGTGTCTAAGGTATATCGTTAGTCGCGGAGTGTATAATGGTTTACAACATATACATATATATCCAAGAGACAAAAGCGAAAACATAAACGCAGTTATAATGAGAAACATTGTACGGGTACATGTATGTATTATTCAACCCTCTAACCGCAAATATTCGCAGCCATTTTCATGTTCTCGTTCTATCGCCAGATTTACGGGTTACGTCACTTCCATTACGCTTGCGCGTTCCACCGAAGCCAGATGAAAGGTCACGGCTATCGAGTATCAAAATGCAATTTAAGCCGGTATAATACACTACTAACCAAAGAACACACCTAAATTTTGTATTTTCCACTTATAAAATGTACTATTAATCCACTTCATTAAATCCGGAATTTGATAGGAAAACTAAAATAAAAACGAGTCAGCATGAACCCGTATGTTGTTTACATGTTCATCTCCATTAATGGAAGTCACGTGATATTTGTAGGGAGAACAGCACCATAAATTATGAATATGGACTTTCATGTGTAGTAACCACCTTATCCTATTTTTATAATGACAAATTCACCCATATATATCCAATGCTTTTATTCATCAACATATATCACAATACCGACATCACGTGGAAAGTGTCAGCTCTCTACACGCAGGATATGACATGTTTTTATGGCATTTTCTGATTTATCTCGTTATAGTGTGTACCCCCTGTTATGGTGCAGAGTTTCCGTAAGAAATTGTATAAAAGGATACGGTGTTGCGCGAAAACAATATATTTTTATAATGACAAATTCACCCATATATCTCCAATGCTTTTATTCATCAACATATATCACTGTCGGTATTGTGATACGGTGGGTAGTTGCCATAATACGGTGCAGACAGGGTATATACATGTCGTCAAGATGGAGTCGCGGGACGACAGCAGGTGAGTGTCAGTTTAATTAAAATATTTTACAGCTTACAGGACATTATCAGCAACGTATGTGGTATGCAGAAATGAATTTGATTTCCAACGATCACGATCACAATACGAATGACAACGTATTTTCTGAATAATTCGCTTGCAAACAGGACACCTTTTAGTGCGTGAATTTTGAATCGAGGGAGCGTGATGAAAGTGCCGATTTCTGGCTAACAAACATGTCTTATTGTCCCTTTTCGGTGGCGATATCGAGTACATACATTCTAAATGATCCGTGGAAAGTGTCAGCTCTCTACACGCAGGATATGACATGTTTTATGGCATTTTCTGATTTATCTCGTTATGGTGTGTGCCCCCTGTTATGGTGCAGAGTTTCCGTAAGAAATTGTATAAAAGGATACGGTGTTGCGCGAAAAAAAGCTACGATTTGTACCGGCGCGACAAAATAGATACGGTGTGTCGCACATTTCTTTTCAGAGCCAGCTGACATAAGGTGCGTTGATTACAGCATCATTGACTGTCAGTTGCTCGTGTTATCCTATTATAATTATAACACAAGGTCGAATGCCCAATCATGCAGTATCTTTCTATACTGCAACGCAGCCTTTCTGGCAAAATAAAAATTAATTCACAATTACCCCACGCATTGATTGGCATTATTATACATTTTATATCAGACATAAATTTACACACTGATATCAGGGGCGATAACCGTGTTTCCTTAAAATGTTAATGTACATTACTATTTATTTTCTGATTTATTTTTTGATGTGCGATTATCATACTTTAAAATCTTTCGAAAATATTACTTGTTCAAGTGACGCATTTAATTAGTATAAATAACAAAAAAATGTCATACCTCATTTGCATATGAAAATAGCCTGATACCACCGCGCATCACTATCAGTAAAATAATAATTTCTAAATGATTATATCTGTATAGCGGGCACTCGTAAGTTTTAGAACGGGTGGAATAGTGATACAATTATACACTTATTTAATTCATATAAATAACATAATGTGCCTACTGAGTGGGCATATGCATTTAAAGCTAGTTGTACACTGTTGTAGTACTGATAAATGAACTAGGCCACCTACTAATAACAACTACATGTATATAGCAGCCACGCTTTTTGTTTTCACAGTTATGCAATTACTATATAAATGAACACCTGTGAATAAATGCCAGCTTTTTCTTTTCACATGGCTGGCCCATTTGAAACCATTCAGGCCCACTCAATAGCCACAAAATGTTCTTTATGGGAATTACATAAGTGTATACTTGTGTCACTATTCACCAGTTCTAAACATTACGAGTGCCCGCTATACAAAAATAATCATTCAGTAATGTTTATTTTACTGATAGTGATGCGCGGTGGTATGAGGCTATTTTCATATGCAAATGAGACATGATATATTTTAATTATTTATACTAATTAAATTCGTCACCTGAAAAAATAATATTTTAAACAGATTATAAAGTATGATCATTGAACATCTGAACAGAAATACAAAGAATACATTGTAATGTCCGTTAACATTTTAAGAAAACACGGCTACCGCTCCCTGATATCAGTGGGAAAATTTACATCGGATATAAAATCTATACAACTGCCAATCAATACGTGAATAATGGTGAATGAATGCTCATTTTGCCAGAAAATGTGTCAGATGATGTCTCGATATAAAGAACAGTTTGTGTCTACTGAGCGGGCATGTACCTTTAAAATATACAACAAATGATTGTATTGAATGAACAAAATACATTCTATATATTCATACTAGTAAAGGTATGATGATCAGTTATATAGAATGTATTTTTTTCGTTCAATAATTATGATCTATCATATTAGATAACGTAAGTATTGTTATCCACCAGATTTAGTACAGTTGAACCTCTATCACCTCTAAAACTATCACCAATAAAAAACCTATGATCTTATTTTTGATGATCTTCTTGGTCATTTATCTCAGGTGATAATGTATGTTAGTGATTGCATAGAACACAACTATGGCTCAGAATGATAAAATGCCTTCTTTACAGTGAAGTCTGTATACGCTGGACACCATGGGGACCTCCCAGGGTGTCCGGTTTAAAGAGGTTTCAATGTACTACCATGGCTATAATTTAGTTTATACATGTATATACGTTACTAGTTTCTGATGCATACCACAATCATGCACAATAGCTTTAAAGACACAGTACATGTATATTCAAATAATATAATTGATTTCAAAAAGTATTGCTTCCTATAAGGTGTGATGGGGTACGTGTAGTAGGAAATACCTCTGACCATGTTCTTATTAGTATATGGAATACTGCACACACTGTCTTGTCATCTGATACATGTACACCATGTTTCACCATCTACATACATGTATATCTCTTCACTCTTACGAAGCCATACTATTTGTAAGCAATGATAATAATTTATATCTATGGCAACCATAGTTGAGGTATCGAAATTGCCAATTGCTCACTTATGGCTCACTTATTGTTGTTATTGTGCTGTATTTTTTTTTTACCAAATGCAATGCTCTGTGACTGTAAGACGGAAGAACGAGCAACCTGAGCCCAATATACACCCCCACATATCCACGTGATGTATACTTTTATATATGAATAAAATATGATTCTGCACATAATTCACGTAAGGGGGCGTTACAGTATAGAAATAGATTGCAGGATTGGGCATTTGACCTTGTTTTATAATCATAATAGGATAACACGAGCAACTGACAGTCAATGATGCTGTAATCAATGCACCTTATGTCAGCTGGCTCTGAAGAGAAATGTGCGACACACCGTATCTATTTTGTCGCGCCGGTACAAACTGTAGCTTGTTTTCGCGCAACACTGTATACTTTTATACAATTTCTTAAGGAAACTCTGCACCATAACAGGGGGCACACACCATAACGAGATAAATCAGAAAATGCCATAAAACATGTCATATCCTGCTTGTAGAGAGCTGACACTTTCCACGGATCATTTAGAATGTATGTACTCCATATCGCCACCGAAATGGGACAATAAGACGTGTTTGTTAGCCAGAAATCGGCCCTTTCATCACGCTCCCTCGATTCAAAATTCACGCACAAAAAGGTGTCCTGTTTGCAAGCGAATTATTCAGAAAATACGTTGTCATTCGTATTGTGATCGTGATCGTTGGAAATCATATTCATTTCTGCGTCTGTACATACCACATACGTTGCTGATAATGTCCTGTAAGCTGTAAAATATTTAATTAAACTGACACTCACCTGCTGTCGTCCCGCAACTCCATCTTGGCCACATGTATATACCCTGTCTGCACCGTATCACAGAAACTACACACCGTATCACAATACCGACAGTGGATATATGCTGTCATGGGGACCGTTTCACTAACCTTCGTACGACTTAAATGTTCGTAAGTGCAAAATTATGATAGTCTGTAAATTTCACATTAACAATGTTTTCTTGTAAACAATTATTGGATTTACATTTATGCTCAGTACATGTAAAACCATGTATAAACATTTCCAGACGATCCTAAATTTGCACTTTTAGTGAAACGGGCCCCTGGTCTATGTTTGTTATTCTCGTTGTGGAGGAATGCCACGTGCAGAAGGGATTGAAAAGTATTACTCCAACAATAGACATTTTCACTTTAAACAGTATATTTGGAAATATTTGACTATCTGTGACTCACTACAACGAAAGGAGCTTGTTGAATTTTACCAGTGCATTTCCCATTCAACTGACAGTCTGATAAAGTTCTCAAGTTTCTGTTAGATGCATCATGCATGCATATTTCTCAACATATATGTGGACACTGGTCCAGAGATATACTGGTCAAAAACTATTTAACCCATGCCCACCCACCCACACCCACACAAACCACAGTTTGTCACAGCATGTCCGTTATTTTTATAAACTTGTTTCAATTGTCTGCCTAATTTTCAAGAAAATAATGTACATGCAATAATCTACTGAACTATATAATATATGCGTTGCATATCCAATTTATGTCGAGTACAACAGCAATATTTGTAGATTTCATATTGCTATACATGTATTTTTAAAAAAGTATTAAACCGACAAGTTTAAACTTCATATTATTTAGTCTAGCATATTATATTTTCCAAGTTGGCAATCGTTTGCATAATTACATAAGTTGGAAATTATAAGCATTGTGACACTTGAAAGCAGTGAAACATAATCCACAGTGACACATGTTGTTGGTATTTTCCAACTAAATAACTTAAGTTACAAGTCACAATAGGTTGAATAAGGTCAACTGAGGTTAGGCAATAAAAAATAAATTTATAGATTTTCATCCCCACCCGCCCCTGAAAAAAATTGCCAGATTATATTTTGGTTTGTATATACTTTGATGTTTTCAGCTCACCTGAGCTCAGCAAAGCTCATGTGAGCTATTTTCATTACCGCTTTTTGTCCGCCCGTCGTTCGGCAACATGTTCAATCATCTTCTACCGAACCGCTTGGTCAATGGACACCAAACTTTACCGGCATGTTCCTTAGGTGAAGTCTTTTCAAAGTTGTGAAAAGAAAGTCGACCTGAATCCAAGATGGCCGCCATGGAAAGGTTAAATCCTTCGAACGACGAATCCAAGATCATCCATATTTTCATTCTACCCCCTCCCGTGCGGCCCCTGTGCCCAATGTCAAGGTCTAATTACTTTTAAGTTTTAGGTTAAAGTTTTTTCATGTACTATATCTATGCACCTGCTTTGCCCATTACCTTCAACCTTCACATGGCTGTTTAACATCATCTATATTTTCATTCTACCCCCTCCCGTGCGGCACCTGTGCCCAATGTCAAGGTCTAATTACTTTGAATTTTCGGTTAAAGTTTTTGCCGCGCCCGCTTGCAGAAAGCGCGATATAGTCGGCACTTTGGCGTACGTCCGTACGTACGTACGTGTGTCCGGTTAAAGTTTTTTGGTTAAAGTTTTTCCGTCTACTATATCTCTTTGTTTAGTGTCCATGCCTAGCCCCAAGGCGCGACATGCAGGCCGCGGCCATCTAGTCTCAAAATGAAGTAATTCAATGGACACCAACTGAAACTTTACCGGCATGGTCCTTAGGTGAAGCCTTTTCAAAGTTGTTAAAAGAAAGTCGACCTGAATCCAAGATGGCCGCCGTGGAAAGATTAAATCCTTCGAACGACGAATCCAAGATCATCCATATTTTCATTCTACCCCCCTCCCGTGCGGCCCCTGTGTCCAATGTCAAGGTCTAATTACTTTTAAGTTTTTGGTTAAAGTTTTTTCTATGTACTATATCTATGCACCTGCTTTGCCCTATACCTTCAACCTTCACATGACTGTTTATTATCATCTATATTTTCATTCTACCCCCCTCCCGTGCGGCCCCTGTGCCAAATGTCAAGGTCTAATTACTTTGAAATGTTTGGTTAAAGTTTTATCGCGCCCGCTTGCGGAAAGGGCGATATAGTCGGCACTTTGGCGTACGTCCGTACGTAAGTGTGTCCGGTTAAAGTTGTTTGGTTAAAGTTTTTCCGTCTACTATATCTCTTATTTTAGTGTCCATGCCTAGCCCCAAGGCGCGACATGCAGGCCGCGGCCATCTAGTATCAAAATGAAGTCATTATGCCATTCAAGATGGCCGCCAAAA